>RPOG01000148.1:614157-770951 GCA_008086565.1 Thalassoma bifasciatum
TGTTTGTGTGTGTGACAGTAGTGGCTGTGTGCGGTGGAATGAGTCAGAGCTGCTGACAGTCAGAAAGGTCAGCCGGTGATTGTTCCCAGATCATCATCCTCATCATTGTCATCATGGTCCCGGAAGGGATGTTGCTGTAACTCTGAATAGAGACCTCTCTCAGCAGAGCTTTGATCTCATACTGAGGTGCAGTGCAATCTATAACATTCCTTTTATCACTGATACTCCACAGTCAGCAGGGGCTTAAGCACAATAAAGAGCGCAGGTATAAAGGATAGTCAAAATGTTATTTTCTGCCATCTATTGAGTTTTTTATTTATACAACCGCAAGTAGGAAAACAAAGTTTATCCAGTATGTAAGAAATAAAAATGTATTTATTTCAGCCCTAGGGCGCATGGTTATGTTCCATCAACATGACCCCAGAAAGCTGCAGAGATGCAGCCCAGAGATTTGACAGGTACATGAACATGGTCCAGTGGCCTTTTAAGGAGTGACAAGACTCTTGGAACTTGAGAAGGTGTCCTCGCTCTAAACAGTTTACATCAGAGTCATACAGGACAAAACAGTGTTTTTGAGAGAACACAGGTGGGGAGGAGATGGATGATGCAGACAAAGCTATGCCAGCAGCTCACACAGAGGATGCATGTCACCCTCTGTGAAGACACCTTGTAAAGAAATGATGCTTTCTATGTGCGACTTGGGTATTCAAGTACAAACTGTGGGTTTGGTATATGATAAAACACCTTGACAGTCCAATGATTTGTGTATATGTTTGTAGAAATTGACATGGTCAGAAATAGACATGGTTTGCTGATTAATCAGGCAGATCAAGCTTTTTAAAGAAATAGGCTGATTCCTGCACTGATAAGCTCGGTAAAAAAACATAAGCAAACATTGTCTTCAGTCTTTTCAGCTTAATCATATTTGAATTTTAATGTTTTCTCATCTTAAATGGCATCAGATCAAATCCAAAACAGTTACTTGCTTGTGTTTAATAAACAGATTGTTGTGATCTTTGCATTTATATTACACCCTAACATGTATGTTGATGGATTAAGTTGCTGTTTTTTTTCAGCCAATGGATTTATCAGTAGTTATCCAACCTGCATTCTTTCATTACTTCGCATTGGTAGTTAAAGAACTGATATCGATCGATTACTGATGTAGATTCTGCGAAGGATGTGGACTGATATTTAAAGCAGTGACTCAACTGGGTCAGCTGAGACTTAACAACTTTAAGACAGGAGGATAAAACAACTTGTGAAGCCATGGTTTCAGAATTTATCTTTGTATCTGTGCCACATGATGCAGTAGTTTCAAAATTTGCCTGTCAGAGCTTTCAAGAAGTTTACTGAGATTTTTTTTATAGAGTATCAAGAACACTACTGAACCTTCAAACTTAGTTTAAGGTCACCACCTCTTATAAACTCTCAATGTATGTTCAGATCAGACAGTCATCCTGAGCTCCGTGAAAGGGAGCAACATAACTGTTAACTTCTTTAACCAGCAGTAGGATCTGTCGATCTTGACCTGTCTTTATCAGACAGTATTTTGTCTGAATTGTCTGCTCTCTCTAAAAGGGCAGATTCTGGAAAATCAGAGGGAGAGAGGCAAAGAGAGTAAGTGGGGAAATATGAGCTAGGCCAATGGGTGAGGGGGAGCAGGACAGACAGAGGGAGGTGTGTCTTTGAGAGCTGTTTCTCCCAAGTTTGGTGTGATGGACTGGGATCTACGCTATCCCTGCTGCTTTGAAATACGTGTTTGTATTGGCTGCTGATCCCAGACTGTGAAGACTTATCTGCAGAACATTCAGGAAAAGGGGCTGGGTTCGGTTCATGTGTGTGTGTGTGTGTGTGTGTGTGTGTGTGTGTGTGTGTGTGTGTGTGTGTGTAGAGGAGGGGGAGCAGCCTTAAACCCCATGGCGGAATTCAAAGTATTAGGGGCAACGTGTTTGTGCCAATAAGGAAATACACTGAGGGAAGAAAGTAGCCAAGAGTGTTTCTGCATGCAGGAATGTCCAAACACTTTTTTATTTCAATTGTTCTTCCTGTTTTTTTTATACCCCTCATCTAAATTCTGCTTTTATTAGATGGGAAGACTTTCTAAGACCAAACGGTTATGAAAAAAAAACAGATGAATTCAGACTTATTGTTGAGTTACATCATTTTGATGACCTTAGCTTGGGGACAAAACCATTATTGTATCAAAATGAATGGGAGACATATGGATGTTACATTCTCTGTATTTCAATTATTCATATTTTACTGCTAGTTCCCCATCTCATGTTTGTTTGTTTTGAATTCACTCAACTAAGTTACTTAACAAAGTGGCAACATTAAAATCCTTTTGGCTTGAATCTTTAAAGAGGGGGTATTATGCTTTCTCTTTCTAGCTTTATACTATATACCCACAGGTGCCCCAGTAGTGACAGCTTAAAGAAATACTTATTTTTCTCACACTGGTGTTTTTGAAAACCCTGAAATCAGCCTCTTTCTGAAACACTTAATTTTAGTTGCTGCCCCTTTAAAGCTTCCCACTCCATAAACCAGCTTACCTCTGAATGGTCAGCCCTCTGGAGGCTGTTGGGGGCAAAACTATGAAAAGACCTTGGTGTTTAAGGTCTTCCCATCAAATGTGTCATAAAACATTTGGGGTTTCCTGATACAATGAACTCATCATTTCAGGAAGTCTCGTGAAGATTTTGTGCGATAATAAGAATGGATATTTTTGAGACAAATTTGGGGATTTTCAAAACATATGAATATACTAGAGACTGAAATTGTTTAGGTTGTTGCAAATATTTAGTATGAACATCCAACATTGGTGCTCTGTATCCATGTTTAACACAAGAATGCACTGTAACCTCTCTTTAAGGTCTAAGCTGAAGATTTATGTTAGAAGTCAAAGCCTAAAGTAACAGCAAAAGGGATGCTATAAAATGATACTGACAATGACATATTAATACATACTCATACGTATTTACGGTCATATTTCATATCATAATTTGAAGTGACAGTCCAATGTTTTGTTGGGCCTCTAACATCTGCCTGGATATCAGCTTGCAGGGAAGTACGACCGTCAAAAGGAGGAGGAGCTCAGGCTGTGGATTGAGGATGTGACAGGGAAAAGGATTGGGGACAATTTCATGGAGAGTTTAAAGGATGGTGTCCTGTTGTGCGAGTGAGTGGATCAACACTGAGAATTAGCTCTGCTGGACAGAAACAATTCTGTTGTATCTCTGCTCAACATTTGTTTCTGTAATTTAAGTGACTGTCTTGTTTGTCTCCTTGTAGACTCATTAATGTTCTCCAGCCTGGCTCTGTCAAAAAGATCAACAACTCCACACAAAACTGGCACCAGGTAATGTGGCAAGTGGACAGAAATAGCTTCATTTTCCCGCTAGTCTTGAAGCCAGGGTCAATTTTAAGGGCATGCTGAACTTGGTTTGTCTGTTGTTTTGGCTTTGACAACAGAGCTTATTTACATTCCACAAAAATAGCTGCTATATCTACTAAAGCTGGCCCAGCTTTGCTTTTATGGGTCTGTTTCTACATTGGCTAGGCAAGTGGTGCTTTTAGGGTATGATTGAGACCCTTTTCTCATTTTCTGAATATGCTATTAAAATTTTTTAATGGAAGTAAAAATAGTCATAAGAGCTGGTTTAATGGGTGAAGAAAAGACAAGCTGTCAATAAGTGTATTCCTTGTGTCCTGCAAACTTCATGAGATGCCTGTAAGATGCTCTTCTCAACAAGTTTCATTCATCCTTCTGTCTCATTCATTTTTTCCTCAGCTGGAAAACATTGGGAATTTTGTCCGTGCCATTACAGAGTTCGGCCTGAGGCCACATGACATCTTCGAGGCCAATGATCTGTTTGAGAATGTCAACCATACTCAGGTCCAGTGCACACTCATCGCCCTGGCTGGAATGGTGAGGATAGATATACACGACACATGTACACACATAAGCACACACTGTAGATGATGCTATGCAAAAACATCACTAATAAGACACTGTGATTCATCCAAAAACACCATGAGAGTCTTTGAGTTGTTTCAAAGTTACAATCTCTGACATAATTCACATTTTGTCACTATTAGACGACCCGTACAAGCTCTCCAAGTTTCATAGACTTTTTTTTGTACCACCCCTTAGGCTAAGTCAAAAGGATTCCATTCCAACTATGATATAGGTGTGAAGTACTCTGAGAAACAGCAGCGCCGCTTTGCTCCAGAGAAGCTCAAGGAGGGACGAAACATCATTGGCCTGCAGGTCAGGGCAGCATTTATATTAACTTTTGTCAACTACGGCTCGTCCAACATTGCTTGCATGTGAAACTTTCGGATGATATAATGTGACACAGTATGATAAAGTTGATGATGAATGGAATGATAACAGATAAATGTGACTGTAGTCATCATTAGTCTCTCCATTAACTATTTCCTGTCACTCTACTTTGTTCTCGCTAGATGGGCACCAACAAGTTTGCCAGCCAAAAGGGTATGACCTCTTACGGCACACGACGACATTTGTACGATGCCAAAATGGTCATGGATGTCCCACCAGACCAATCGACTATCAGTCTACAAATGGGCACCAACAAGGGAGCTAGCCAGGTGAGAAGACACTTAATTTTTTTTCTGTTGAATCTGCTTTTACCCAGCTCAAGTGAACTTCAAATCTTTGGCTCTGTGTCTTTAAAGGTAGGGTCTGCAGGTTTTTCCTAAAAAATAAAACGTCAACTCAGATAGGAATAATCCTGCTCAATCGTCAGCTATGGGCCTCTTTACATCTGTGTCAGTGTCTGTGACATCAAACAGTGCTCAAACATGAGTAAACTGTGATTTGTTGTACCTTTTTGTTGTATTTAGCATAATAGTCAGAGTCTAGATGTGATTACACTACTGCAGTACCAAATAGCACCAAGAGGTAAGGTCACTTCTAAGTTTTTCTGCTCAGAGATGTTATGTCAGTGTTAGTTTTGAAGAATAGAACGAACACACATAGTAACTTTTTTCTTGTCACACATTCATAAATCCTGTACTTGCTTTCTTTCACCCAGGCTGGCATGACGGCCCCAGGAACAAGGAGGCACATCTTTGACAAGAAGTTGGCACTGGAGAACTGTGACACCTCAACCATCTCTCTGCAGATGGGCACTAACAAAGTGGCTTCCCAACAGGGCATGACTACCTACGGCCTGCCCCGCCAGGTCTTTGACAACAAGTACTGCGCCAACCCCACAGAGGCCTACTACGACAACGGGAGTGAGGTGGAGTTTGACGGCTACAACCAGTACTCTGACTGAGAAGACACGGATTGCTTTTAGACCACCATCCACAACTTTTCTTGCAACATGCAAACCTTCCAGACTTTTATTTAATATCATTTTATAACCCCTGAGAATTAACTGTTTATTTCCTCAACTATAAAGGAAGACAGGTGTTTTTCATTACCTCAAAGATTTTATGCAGTGGCCAACTTCTAAATAACATTGCTCTGATGAATTTTCTCCTTACTATAAATAGCTTAACTCCAGTTTATTGACCTATATGACGTAAAGCTTTTTTCTACAACTTTAATCAGTGGTATAATAGGTTTTGTCACTGTTTATACCCAGAGCCTTCCAATTTTACCCTCCCAACCCAGCACGACAAATAAGAAATTGAAATTTCCTTAAATGGAGATAAATGTGGTTTGGTGATATTGAACTTTGGCCCAGTTGGAGCAGAGTCTGTGCCTACTTCTTGCCACACAAAACACTTCAGAAGGACTTGTAGCTTTGTGCAGACAGCGCTTTGTTTTATGAGCACCTTCGCTGACAAATGTGACATGATTGCAAGCCTGTGGAATTCATCACCACATCACTTCACGGGGCCGGCTTTTTGTGTTGCACACCTCTTGTGTTAGGGAAGTAGATGGTCCTGTCAGGCAATTCTTTTAAAAAGGTAAACATTTGGGGTTATGTTGTTTTGTTTGAAAATGAGAGACGTTTTGCCTTATTTTTGTCCTGTTTTAACCCTTTTGGTTTTGCCCCTCCCTCTCAGCTTATTTTGCCTTTAAACTGTTGCTGCGCTCATCATGTCTTACACCTTTGTGTAGTAAACAGTGATGGGATGTTACCATATACATTCCCTTAGATTTTGTGCTGACAAATCTGAGGTACTTTACTTAAGCATTTTCATTTCACACCATGCTGTTCTCCCTCAGCACTGCAAGGTATATTGTAATATTTAATTCTGCCCGACTATTTTTTAAGTGATATGCATACAAAAATGCATACAAATGTTCATCATAAATATATATGAAAATATTAAAGTGCTGTCAGATATTTGCATTGATTATTTATACTGACCTTAATTCAAATATATTCTGCTCACATTGCAAATCTACTTTTATTTAAGCAAAACTTCAATGCAAAACTTTTTGAGAACAGGTTTTCAAGCAAAAACAGTTGCCGTTTTCCTCAAGTGAAGTGTCATTACACTCGATATTTGTCAGAGTTAAAGCAGAATGCAGAATCTTGTTTTGAAATGCATGACATGAATCGTAAATGTCTTGAATGTAACGTTATTGTAGGTTATGGGGCCTCATTCACTGGGAAAAGATTTCTTTTCAAAGCAGTTTGATAACAATAAAGTAATAAAATGAAAGAACTCGGACAGGTTTTTGTAAAACATCCTGTGAACCACCACTATAAGGGGCCTCTAGATTGTGTTTTCAGTTTATTTACTGAATGGGCCTTGAAATCTACTCATATGAAGTCTGCGGAACAATGGCTACCCAGACATGTGGAGTTTATAGCAGTGCGCCATCTAGTGAGGAAAAAACAAATGTACACCAACTGTTTTGTCAAGCTTTTATTGTCTGAAATGTAAAATTTTGTTTTGCTTTGTTTTTTAAACATTTTTTATTTATAAGTTCTTACCTGTGATTTACAGAATGGCCAAAATGATAAGTGACTTTAAGGTAACATCTGATTATCAGCAGTGTTAAAACTCTCCATCTTTGCTGATCTCCCCATATGAAATATGACATTTGTGCAATAAAACACTTGAAAAGTTTGGTTTTGACTTCATTTCCTATACCTAACCATGTTCAACCTGTAGGAGTAGTGTAATAAAAACAACACATTTCATAGTTAGTGAACTGACAGTGTAAACGAGTGACCAAAATAAGTGATGTTGATATTGTGTTTTTTTAATTTTGGCAGTTCAAAATTATCCCATATGTTGTTTTATACAGAACATCAAAGACAGGGATGGAAAGAACAAACATAACTTCAACAAAGGTGACACATTTGCTCAATCCTTGAGCTTAAAAATACTGATGGGGAACAAGGAATGTTTAAAGTATATGGTACTGTCAGTCAGATTACCTTAAAAAGTAATGAAATGATAAAGACAAGCATCTTGTGGTAAAACATATAAAAAAACAAAAATACAAACTGATACGCAGACACAAAATGGCAAATCTCTGGTCCAGCCAGAGAATGTCACGCTCTGCATGCCACACTGTACCAAACAAAAGCTACGCATGTTGAACAAGGACAGTAACAATATATATAATGTGTCTGTCTTTTTTACTACAATATGCTGGTTTAACAGGAATATATAATGTGGAACAATCATCAATCAGGGGATACAACATAAGACAGTAAGTGAAAAGAAAAGACAGTCAGGAAAACATGACTATTGATTGGCTGCTTCACAGGCATCGATCCAGTCACTGTAAACATCCACTGGTTCAGACAGATCTGTCAAACAAAGGGTTAAGGTGTTTTCCAAGACAACTAGGGAATGATACATAAAGTAAAGCCTCCATTTAGCCTAAATATCTTCAAAATCTTAAATCCTTTTGTCAAAGTCTCTGAGGAAGTGATGATAGACCACTGTCAACTCTGAATGCTCTGAACTCAATGATTTTTATTATCATTAGATGGTAGAAATGCTTGTTTACCTATAACAGTAATGATCGGAGCCAAAAATGATCTTTACACAAGACACTGCAATTTTTTTGTTGTTATTTTTGTTGAAAGGATACAGGTTATTGGTGTCTGAAACTCCTCCAAGCACACACTGCATGATATAATCCCTGTGTTACGAGTTCGCTCCCTGGAAATCAATCAGTAGAACAATATTGATGAATAAATATTAACATATCTCTTTTTTTGACCACAGAAGCATTTTTACTTACATTTTGACATCACAAGATTTCTCGTGGTTACAGAAAGGGCAGGTGAACTGAGTGTCCAGGTTTCCAGTCATCTTTTTCTTAGGAGGTGGCTTCCTCTTTGACTTTCTGCGACCCATTTTTCCACTTTTAAATCTGCAGAATGAAAGAAAACTTTTCATAGCTGTATCACAACAGCTTCATGCCACATTGCTTTGCATTTCAATAATATTTCTTTGCCTGCCTTTGTTCATCATTGCACCGCTTTACGACTAAAATCTATCAAACTATCAATATGGAACTTAAGGCGTGAGGTCACAAGAACATCTTTATATTATATTTTTCGTGCACAAAAATACAGCTCAATATAAACACCACAAACGGACTAATCTTTCACCACAATAATTCAAACGCTTAAATAGAAATAAATGGAGCTACTGCTGCTCCCTGGAAAGCTAACGGTGCTAACCTGGTACCAAAAACCATTTCTGATTAAGTTGTGGTTTATCAAATATTTAGATTTTGCACATATATTATAGCATGTGAGTTTTTTCCTTACGTGCAGCATTTGGGTGTTTTCGTTATGTAAAGATTATTATCTCGCTTACCAAACGGTTGTTTAGTTGTAGACGATGCTTTTAATTCAGCTTCATCCGGATGCAGCATCAATCAGCGCTTGCTTCTGATTGGTGGGTTAAACCTTTTCTTGTTCTCTGATTGGCTGATCGGTGAAGACTAACAGCCCCTTTTCTCAAATGGTGTTTCCCTCTATTTTCTTCTAAACTCTACATCCAAGACTTAGGGAAAGCCAAAAATATCAAATAACAAGTTTGATTCTCATACGAATTATTGAAATGTGATTCGAAAATTCGAGTTGCAAGACAAAACAGAAATTCTGGCTTTGTTATGATATTTTATTTTTGGTCTAAATAACTCAAGTTTTTAGATTTAGAAAAAATTATAAATTATGAGAAAAAATGAAAAGTTCTGGTTAAAATGACACATTTTTAGATAAAATCAAAATAATGATAAAGAAATTTAAAATTTTGAGATAAGTCAAAAGTGTGAGATAAAAAGATGACATTCTGGAATTTTTATTTATATATATTGTTTTTTAAATATCCGCAAAAAAAAAAAAAAAAAAAACTTAAGAAGTCCAGTTTTTCAGTTCTAATTTTTTAACAGGATGAACTAGGACTTTACAATTTACACTATAAAAGCCTATTTCTGCCGTTAAAAAAAAAATAAGAAGAAAAACTGGATTTGTTGATACTTTTGCCCATACTAAGTACAAATTTTGAATTTAATGGTCAAATTATTGGAAAAAAAACCAACTTAAATTTTCAGCGTTTTATCCCTAAATCTAGACTTTTTCGCTTATAATTTTAACTTTATCATTTTTGATCCAGCTCAGAATTTAGAATTATTATTTCAAAATAATTGACTGTGTTATCTTAAAAAATTGACTTTATCATCTAAAAAATGTTCCATTCCATCTCATAATTTTGACTTTTTATGTCAAAATTTTTACCCTCTTTTCTTAGTTTTTTTTTTTTTTTTTTTAAACCTTCATTTTTTAACCTGCGGAGATGGTCTTCCATATATACTACATTCATACGTCTTTTTAAAAAAAAGAACAAAAACAGGATCCACCCAGTGGGCGGAGCTTGTTATGACACAGTGACGGCGGAGGAAGTGTTTTCCTGAACCTTAGACTTAATATTTGGATCACACTGCTCATTCATACAGAGGACTTCTGTCTGAGAAACAGGAAACATTCACTATTGTAAGTGCATGCATTTGTAGCTGCTATGTTGACTACTTTTGTGTTCAATTTGATTGAAGTCAGTAAAGCTTTCGGCATGGAAGTTGTTTGACTTTTCTCTGCAGCTCAGAGGCTAAAGCCCCAGGGTTTCATGCAGGACAGAACAAAAAAACACTGTTGAAGTTTCCTCCAATGGTCACGTCGAGATCGCTCGATGTGTTTTCGCACGTTTTAATGTGTCTCGAGATGTTTTGCTCAAACTGCAAAGTGGAGACTGCTGTTTCCAGCTCAGCCTGTCCACTGTTATGACATTTTAGGGACATTGCCTATCAGCTCTGCTACACGTGTCACAACACCCTCTCTTTGGCATGATATTCTGTTTTATTGGTGCTGTTCCTAAGGACTTTCACCTCCTAACACAGCTTTACAATATTGATTTATACAAAATGCATAATAACTTGCAAAACTGCAAATAAAAGAGACATGGAGTTCAAATGAGTATGAAAATGTTAAGAGATACAATCAATGTTGCAGAGTGACACCATGGCGACTGAAGGGGACCCCACAGACTTGATCAAAGTGTTACACCTCCTGACCCTCTCTTTCTCCTGGGGCATGCAGGTCTGGGTCTCCTTCATAGCTGGTATGAGACACAAAAAAGTCTATTCATACCCAATGTGTTTTAGTTTTGCTGTTTTAACCTATTTTCCTGTCATGCAGGTTTTGCATTGGTCTGGCAGGTGAGTCTGCACACCTTCGGGCTGGTGCAGAGCAAACTTTTCCCTGTTTATTTTTACTGTCTGCTGGGGAGCAGTGGTGTCAGCCTGGCCCTGTATGCTGTGTACCACCCAAGAGAGCTGCTGGACTGGCATGAAAGTCTGCAGGTCATACATCACACGTGCACAAGTTATCCCAAAAGCTTATTGTTATTGCAAAATTTGCAGGTCAATGGCCATCATGTCTTCTTTCAGCTTCTTTCAAAGCATCCTCTCCTCTCTTCTAGATGGGTCTGTATTTTTTGGTCCTGGTCATGGCCACTCTGAACGCCCGCTGGTTTGGCCCAGCAGCGACTGAGGTGATGTTCCAACTGAGGAAGATAGAAGAAGAGCACGGCCTGGGGAACCAGATTGGTCTTGGCAGTCAGAGAGAGGAGTATGCGAAGCTAAAAGAGCAGGACCCCAAGTACAGAGCTCACAAGAGCACATTTGGCCGTTACCATGGTCTATCCAATCTCTGCAACTTGATTGGGTTTGTCTGCACCACAATAAATTTGATCTACACAGCCCTGAATTTATCTACTATTTGAAGAGCGAGATCCTAATTTTGGAAAATATCTTGTGTTCCAGTATTTTATACAATACACAGTATTTTTAGTAGTCATTTATAGTTCAGAGTGAGTGCAGGTTTTCTGCAATAACAATGAAAAAGTCCAAATTAAGGCTTCATGAGAAAACAATATGAACATTAACAGTGCTGATAATGTAAGATGATAAATTTGTTTGATGTTTTGCTGACTTTCATATTTGTTCAGAAAACTGTCTGATTTTTTTATTTGAAAAACTTACCATGTGTGGTGTCTGTTTGTCAGTTTTTAAGACTGTGAGTTAATGGATTTTTTGAAGATCATTTATGAAGTTGCTGTGAGTTTGCATTTACTACAGTTCAAATATGAGATAAGGGACATGTTAGACAGACTGGGATAAGTCTATTTAAGATGATAAAGAAGTCATCTATCAAGAAAAAACAGAAAGGTGTTGAACTCTGAGAAATTATTTTTGTATTCAGGGTGCACTGGAGGAAAAGTCTTTTTTACGCACTTTAAAACCCGACCCCTGGTAGTGACTTCAATTTGCTTTCATAATAATTAGGAGATCATTTAAGAGGAGTACACGGAAAGACATGTTTTTAACAGGGAAGTGTCCCAGCAGGGGGCAATGTTTGGATTCAGAAAGAGCCTCTATTGTTTAGTAGAGCATAGTTTGCTGTAGTATTTTTTGAAAGGTATTGTTTGATCTGTTTATTGAAATGTGGTTGAATTATTAAAGTGTGAAATATATCACATGTCTGTCTGATTTTTTTTTTTTACGCATTTTACTTTTTCTTTTTTGCTCTGAAATAACATGTTTTGAACATTTGGCAACCATCTGTCTTTCAGTCCTTGTATATTTGATGCTGAAACCAGACCAAACATTACCTGGAAATGAAATTATCTCTTACCTGGTAGCACATTAAATTTGGGGAGAATCAGCCTTGATTGCAGAGAACAGTGATGCAGAGAACAGCGATGCACTGGCCAGCTCCAGGCAAAGAAAGGCTTTTATTGTTTCAGCCACAGTCAAGCACTAATGGATTTTGATGGACTACTTTAAATGTAAGGACTTTAAGTATCGGGATCAGGTTTTCATGAGGGTAACTGTTTTCTTTGAAGTGTATTTATCTTCTTTATAAATAATCAGAAATAACAGTGTTTTATTAATCTTTCATTGTCGGTTTGAAAGAAAAATGCTCAAGGAAGTTAGTATCAAGAAAATAGATAATACGCAAGAAAGCCAACCTGTTATGTTGGTCAGTAAAGCATCAGGAAATAAGTGTTTTTTTCGCTAAAGAACAAGTTTATCCACTTATGTCTTCACTGCACAACTCAGGACAGTGAGGACACATCCTACCTCAGAAAGCTGAAATACAAGGCCTTAAAGACAATTTGCATGTCACAGTCAGATATGAAGAGAGAGAGAAAGAGAGAGACAGTGTGTGTGTATGATCTAAAAATTAAAACTTAAAGAAAGGGGAAGCAAAAAGTGTAGAGTACTTGCACCAGACAAGCCCCACCACCTTATCTCAGGGAAATGAGTTAAAGAGTCACTGCAGGAGTTACACAAACTGCTGCAAGCTGGGTTCATAATTTGGAACAGCAATAATACTGCAGAGCTGCCCTGCAGCAATGTGATGTGTTAAATTTATTATGAATCTGGGCTCCTGGAGAGGCTTAATGCAGTCTTCTGTAAGGTAGAAACCTTGCACCAATTTGCAACTGCACCATTAACACTCTGAATTACTTTAGGGAGGGGGATGATGATCTGGCTCACAGACCATCTGACATACTCACTATTACTTTTAACAGCGCTGGTGCCACATAAGAGGCACTTTAGGTGCAATGTTGTTATGATAAAAGTTCTAGATTTATAATTCTTTATTTTAGACCAATCAAGAATATCTTCCAGTGACCTTATCGTGCCCCCCATTATAGTAGCCTTATAGTGCCGTTGCCTGGATACAGGGGTGGGTCAACTTACCCCATTCTCCCCTACTGAATTTTGTGTTTTCATTAACTGCATCATCACAGTTGTGATAATAAGTACTTGCACTATTTCAGTATGTGTGTGTTGCATTTATAAAGACACTTTCTGAATCAAACTATCGACACAAATAATCTTTTCAAACATATTTTAATTCATAGTGATATTGTTCTATTGTTAGATTTGGATAGAACCCGGATTCTCATCAGTTGTAAAGCTAAGCTGGTGGTTCCTAGCTTCAGTTCGCAGGTATGACGTGGTAACAGGTATAGGATATCAATCAGAAGTTAACAAGTGGGAGTAACGCGCATTGTCCGCGCGTTCCCGAGAGCGCGCTCGATGGACTGCCCTCTCCCAGAGCTGTGCAGGCTGGCACAGCCCCACCAAAGCTTTCAGCTGCTGCCTGCCTCAGTGTTCAAGAATTAACAAAGAAGCAGCTTCCACTTCCACTGTGTCATCGTGAACACACAAGCGAGATCCGGGAGCTGCTCAGGGGCGCAAACGGGGAAAAACGGGAAAAAGTAGCCCTGAGGAAGAAAAGCGCGTGTGGGAAGAACAAACTGGTATCCAGCTTGACTTTTGGTGGTTGCTTTAACAGGCACATCACCGCTTGACGGAAGACAGCTGTGTATTCCTCTCGAGGTGGACGTTTGTTTTCTTCCGCAACAAGGTAGGTGTGCTGGAGTCACTGGGTTTGGAGGGTTTTCCTGCCTAACACTTCCTCCATCTGGAGCCTTTCACCCAGAGTTGACATGTTCCTGCCATCCAAAATGAAAATGTTATCTCCGCAGGATGACACTTTAAAATGAGGTTTTATATTATGTTTGTCGCGCATTTTACGCATGAAATTAGTTGTCGCTTTGCTGGATATTGTCTACATCGCTGTAGTGAACAAATTCTTCTTGCCACCGTCACACATTCATTAATTCTCTTAATGACAGAACTAACATCTCAGACTCCAACTAATCAATGGGGGGTCATTTTGTGTGGGTCAAGTGGGCTGCTACCCTCTGGCTTACCTTATGGACCTGGTGCTCCATCATCAGACCAATGAATGACTATTATTTCTTTTACTGCGGATGGTTTGTGCTAAAGTAGATCTCACTTCATGTTTCTGTCAGAGGTGCTGGTGTTGCCCTCCAACGTTGTGTTGATAGGTTTTGCTTGACTATCTTTTTTATTTCTATTTTTTACAAATATTAATTAAAAGCAAGATTTTTTTGATACAGATATATTTTATCACAATTGGAAGAGATGGTAATATTTAATTGAGTGAAGTAGTTTTAACCTATAGATATTGGATTTCATTAGTTTGAATAAACAGAAAGAATGTGATACCTCAGAATAAAGAATACTGCAAAGTAATCTTGTAATTCAATCTTCACAAAAAAGTTTATTGAAAAATTAAAAGGAGGGGATTGTCACATACTACAAGTGTTGAAATGCTTCACAGACGGTAGTCTCCTTATTTGTCCACAGACACTCTAAGCCACATAGCAAACATGAGGAACATGTGACGCAGGTTACCTCAGGCTTTACTTGAGCAAGTGGGAAAGTTGTAGTATGAAAGTAATAGTAAAGGACCTACAGGAACAAAAATGTACCCTGGAGACCCCTGCTCAGCACAGGCGTCATGTGATTTTTAAAGCTGGTGTCTGAAGAGATTAGAAAGAATTGAAGCTTGAACACAACCAGAGAGCACTTTCTGGTCAGAGAGTGTTGTTGTTGATGGAGCATGAACCTCTATGTCAAGTCGTAACACTGTTCCTTCTGTTACAATATTACAACACCCACAGGTTGTGAAGAAATTTTACCTCACGCAAGTGATTGGACAGTTCAGTGCATGTCACAGCGGTTATAGGAAAACAGAAAAACAATATACAGAGGTAGAATTACCCTTTGGTGACTTTTTTCTTTCGATGCCATTCTTTAAAAATGAAAATTTTAAATCAGGAAAGATATCAGGGCATATCTGAGAGATGCTAAGTTAACAAGGTTTTTCTTTCGAGTAACTTTGGTTTGAGTTAGAAAACCTTCTAATAGAGCTTGGAAGCTGATCTTGCCATTCACTGCATTACCGATACATTCGTCTTGATTTACAGCCAAATGGGCCAAAGGTCAAAATTATTGACCAAGGTTATATCCGTTGCTATAGTTTGAAAATGAGTGATGTAAAAGTCTTCTCCTGATGAGCCAGGGAGCAGATTCTTCTTTAATAGTCAAGGCCATGAGGTAAATGTAACTTTTATGAAAATTTTCCCAGAGAAACCAGTAACACAAACACAGTCAAGCTTTCGAGTTGACATAAGCTGTTTAAGGTGATACTTAGCACACAGCTGGAGGCTTTGAAATTCAAAACAGACCCACCCATGAGGACTCTCAGCTTTATGCCTTTTAATGTATTTTAAACAAAAGATTTCAGGAATTTTCAATCGCAGTTCAAAGTTCATCAACTTTTATCAAAAATTTTCCCATACTGTAAAAACATTGCAGGGAATTTTACAGTTCATGACTGGCAGAATTTCTTGCCAGTCATTTATAGTACTACAACGGAATAACTGCAGAAAAGACCTTTCCAAGTATATGACTGCAGATATTCAGGTAAAATATTGTTAGGATCACAAAATTAGTCACAGTGTATCAGGAAATATGCGTTTCTAATTCCCATACAATAGGACTCTTTTGGTATTCCTTTGTGTCTCATGTCGATCCTTTAATAGCTACTTTGGCTTACTACAACAACCGTTGTCCAGTTTAAAGCTGAGTGAACTGACTGCTTTGGCTACTAATGGGTCTTGCTGGCAGCTGATTCCTCACCTTGTCTCCACGGAGACAAGCCTCAGAAGAGATAGGCAGGGCTGTGCAGTCCTGATTGATCAGCTATGTGGTGTGAGTGTGTGTGTGTGTATGCGTAGGTGTATTTGTGTTTGTGTGTGTGTGCATAATTCTGTGAGTTAGCCATCTATTTTATAGCTTTGAAACAGCTCTGCCTCCTCCCATTGTTTGGATGCTATAAAAGACTTAATGGAAGTGTGACCCAGGCTTAAAACTTAATCCACAAAACCCAAGGCATGTATCTGTATCCTCATATTTGTACTTTAACTTTACCTTATAGTAAGACAGCTCTCATTTCCTGGGTTGATAGACTTTCTGAAGGTAAAAACTTCACAATTGGAGAGTTTTAAAGACTATTTTGTCCTCTTTTCTCTGTAGATGGCATCAAATGACTCCCGGCTCCAGCAGCAGCCCTCTCAGAAAGATGCGGCCGACCAAAACTTTGATTACATGTTCAAGCTGCTGATAATTGGTAACAGCAGCGTCGGCAAAACATCCTTTCTGTTCAGATACGCCGATGACTCCTTTACCTCTGCCTTCGTCAGCACTGTAGGCATCGACTTCAAGGTCAAGACTGTCTTTCGAAATGACAAGAGGATCAAGTTGCAGATCTGGGTGAGTGGGTCAAAACTGTGCCATACAGTACTTTTCATTTATGGCAAATGTATGCATTACTACAGAAGTGTTCATAGACGGTAAACAAGCTCCAGCCTAATGTGTATTTAAATAGGGGGTGTGATTGCTCAAGACTTTTCAAGACATTATTGCTTAATTTAAGAGTTACTTTAGAAAGGAAAGTTCCATTTTTAACCCTTGTTGGTGGAGCAGTGCCCGCAGATTGAACCTCTATCAGATCACTCTTTTAGAACAAGGTATGCCTGGAGTTGTGGTGTTTGGTCCTTGTTGTGCAAGTATAGCTTGTAACTTGTGCAAAGGCACAAGGCATTACTTCCTCATGCTTTCGTGCATATTTCTACTTCCCACCCTCTCAAGCACTCCGTTGCATATTCTCATGACTTGATCTCTACCATTAACCTTTTACATGAATTTTCAAGTGGGCCATGGGGTTCTGATCGAAATTTAGGTCATTTTTCTCCATCTTTTCTCCATCATACCTTCAATACCTTTTGTTTGGCCACTTGTAAGCTGCTAAAATAAGTTTTGACACTATGTAGTATTGCAATGTCATACTGATTAGAATACATAGAACTCTAAGTTCCTTGAGATAGGCTGTAAATCTTGTTTTCCCTGAATTGTAGTTTGCTGATCAAGTTGTTTTCTGGGACCCCAATGGGAATTAGGGCTAAAAATTTTGTAAAAATAATCCAACTACACTCTCTCTATATATGTTAAGTGTTTACTATTTTCTCCCTTTTCACCCATCTTTGCTGCTTTTTGACCATTTTGCCACCTCATACTTATTTTCATGGCTGTTTTTGCCATTTTTCAACCCTGTAAATGTTGCTCTTGCAAAGTTAGTTTTCAACAATATGGCTTTGGTTTAGCAGGGTAGTGTAACACTAGCACAGAGCATAAGTAGATACTGCAATTTTCTTTTTATCTGGTATTCTGATACTTTTGGGGTTACAGAAATATTGTAGTGTCTACAATTAGAATATTGCAGCAGGACATATTGCGATTTAATCCAATTTACAATTAATTGTCCAGCCCTCATGTGAATTTTCTGACAAACTGCGGGATTAAAACCAATTTTTAGAGAAACAGTTGTATACTGGGCAAAACAAATAAACATGATCAAGAATGTGGTAGAGTTTGAGCCAAACTCAGGACCAGAAGTAAAACCATCTCCTGTTTTGGTTTGTTTCACTCTCTTTCAAATATCTGGAAGGCAGAGGAACTTCCACCAGCTGCTGTATACTTAAGCCAATGGATGTCTCAGAGTTGGATCAACACTTCTGACAGTCTCAATAAAACATTTAACCTCGGTATTCATCACAAGTTTTTGCATGTTACGATAACATGTCTCTTTAGTTTTCTCCCTTCCACATTCCTCTCTGTAAACTACAAATCCTATTGATACACATTGTTTAAGCTGTTCAAACAGATGATTCATTTGAGCCAACAGTGTGTGAGGCTGTGGTAGATATAGATGAATCAGCAGCGGTGAAGTCTACACCAAAACACACATTTGCTTTCAAACCTGACGAAACCCAGTGTCTCATATTCTTACAGCTGATTAAAAGTGTCTTTATAGCATGTTTAAATTAGTTATATGACTTTTCTGTGTGCCTGGCTTTGTTGCAGCTACTGGTAGTACTGTCAAGTGACGAAGGGACCTGGTATTTCCTAAACACAGGAAGAAGAGGAAGTTCCCTATCAGCATCAGACTGAGACATAATGAGGATTTACTACTGCTTCTGTGGCAGTGTTTTTAAAGGGTGTGGGACCAACATGTACACGTCCCACTCTGAGCTCTCTATTATGTGGTGTTAATAATCAACTGTGCGAAACGCAGGCTGTTAAATTCATGTTAGCTCCTGTTGAGAAGGTTCACCAGGTTTTAGACAAAGAGTATTATTGATGATTCCACGCTGCCAGCTGCTGGCCTCCCTGCCTGTGTCATGGAAACAGGCCATCCAGATAACAACCCCACATGGCCCCTGTGCAGTGAACATGCAGAGCTTAAGTATATACACAGTGTGTTCACACTGTTTTGCTTACATCTCTCCCGTCTCTGTCATGGAAAAGTGTTCCTCATCTTTGAGAAAACACACGCCTTCGGCACACTTTGCGTAAAAACAACCACACACCGTATCAGAGTGATGATATCCTGCTATGAAAGTGGCACTGCTTTGTGTCAGCAGGTGATGCATGTTTGGAAGCCAGGGTCTCAGTGACGTCTCTAATGGTGCAGAAGACAAAGATAAACTCCTCCCCGTCTTCTGTCATACATATACAGTGAGGGAGCAGCTTTTGTTTGATGGGTGGGGTTAATTATAGCAACCATGAGGACTGTTTGGTTTCATGTCCAATTACCCTGTGTGATATTTGTTCATCCCTGTATGGATAAGAAGACAAACAAAAATAACACCCGGCAAGAGGCGAATGTAGATTACGAATGATGCACAATTTCTTTCCCTCTTATAGGAGGGATCTAAGCAGCACATTGCCCTCAGCGTTGTTCATTTTGTTAAGTGAGAAGGATCATTTTGGTCGGAGCAGTCCCAGCTGTAATGGAACATTCATAACCCTCAATGGCCTCCAGTTACCTGGACAACCCCTGACACACACGAACACACAGAGAAAGATTAGACAAACACACACACAAAAAAAAAACAAAAAAATGCACAGGTCCTCAACACAAAAAAAGGACTTAGGTTTCCAAGTAACTGAGAGTGGATGGTTGTTCCTCCAACAACCTGTTTGATCTTTCTACTTTAAGCGGTCGTCTGTGACATCACATGCAGCCTCCATTTAATTAGAAGATGCTTCTGATAAACTGCGGGACAATAAAGCTGAGCAGCCACGCCTCCTGTGATTATCTGCCAGGCCTTCATTTTTCTTATCTCTGTTTGTCCTCGCTGGCTGTGTATTGATGCCGACCAGAGGTCCTGGTTCTGTGGGGAATGATTGAAGCAGGAGCTCCTATCAAAATGCCATCTTCTTATGGGCTGTGTAAAGAGCACTATGTGGCATTTTGATGTGATAACTAAGCCAAAGGGTTTAGAAAGGAGGGATGCAGATAAACAGTGTATACACTGTATTGAGAATTTCTTAAATCCCCTCTGAAATAAGTTTCACTCTGTATTCTGCAGAAGTAGACCTATAGTAAAGCTGATTTCTTACAGTAGAGGGTCGACCTGTCATACTTTGCAGATATACTGCCCCCTTATGGTTTAAAATCCTGCTTTGAATGATTACAGATAAGTTGCTGTTTCCTTTATTTGTTTTAGGTCATAAATATATTTTGTGTGTGTGTGTTTGTGATTGAATTAACAGGACACGGCAGGGCAAGAGCGCTATCGTACCATCACTACAGCATACTACAGAGGGGCTATGGGATTTCTTCTAATATATGACATCACTAACCAAGAGTCCTTCAATGCAGTTCAGGACTGGTAAGTCGGAAGTGACTTCAGCCATTAGTTTCAGAGGGTGATGCTGTGTTTTTGCTCATGACATGCCTGTATTCATGACAGTTCATTCATGACTTGGTAAGGAAAAATTCCCCAAAATTCCTCAAAAATGTATCTATGTCATTCAAAAACGTTGCATTCACCATGTTTGCATTCATGTCTGCTCATAACAAACACAAATGTTTAATAGTCATACATGCATATGACCAGACAAATGCAGTTATTTTAAAGTTCAGAGAAGTCCCAAAAATTCCTGTTAATTTCTTAAAATTCCCATTGAAAGATCCAACTTTGAAAATTCCCTGAATCTTGCAACATTTGTGTGGGGGCTCTTGTAACAGAGGACTCCTAACCGCAGCTTCATGATATTCTTTGGCTCCATCAGTAAGCAGATCAAAAACTGGTTCAGTAGGGCGGATAACTAAAACCTTAATCAAAACCAATTAGGTTTTATAACCAATGTTGAAATTTTGCGTCAGGGATCTCTCTTTTTTTGCTGCTTTTGATCATAAAGACTTTAAAAGTCTATGTATGTGCCACAGGGCAACGCAAATCAAGACGTATTCATGGGACAATGCTCAAGTGATCCTGGTTGGTAACAAGTGTGACCTGGAGGACGACCGGCTCATACCTACAGAAGATGGCCACAGACTAGCAGAGGAGCTAGGTAACAGCTCTTTCATTCACACATCTTTCTCAAGCTGCTAAACTTTAAGCTGTTTCTTATTGACAGAGTCCATGTGTCCATCAGGTTTCCAGTTCTTTGAAGCCAGTGCTAAGGACAACATCAATGTGAAGCAGGTGTTTGAGCGTCTAGTGGACGTCATCTGTGAGAAGATGAACGAGAGCATGGATGGGGACATTAACCTCATGTCCAAAAACGGAACCCAGAGCCTTAAAGACTTGCCTCCGGAGAGCAAGGGGGGCTGTTCCTGCTAAGCCACCTATATTCTCACCAAGGCCCCCTAAAATACTACACACACACACTCACTCACACACACACACACACACACACACACACACACACACACACACACACCTGCACACATTCATACGAAAAGACTAACTCCTTCTCTGTGCCTCATTCATGGAGTGTGCCTCTTCCTCTGTCTTGATTCTGGTCACACCCAGCTCTGTTTTTGTCCGTACAAACCAAAGGCTAACTGCGATAATCTTCATCAGTACTATCAGGCCCCTCTCCTCCCTGGGCCTCCTGTTGTGTTTTGCTCACGTAAAGAGGCCCTGGGCCCCTGTGGTCTCGACCCATCAGCTCTGTGATGAGCTGATAGCACACTAAAGCCTGCTTTGTGCTCTGTCCACCTCCAATGATAACCGCCCTTGACCACTGCTGCCCCGGCTTTTAAAGTCCTGTGTGTATGAAACATTTCTTCAGTGTCTTCAAAGTGTCTGTAGAATACTTTATATCTGGTATTTCTTATTTTTACTGCGATTCAGACAGTGCATGTGCATCAGTTTCCTTTACTTGACTTAATCCTCCAGATAAAATCATTTGTCACTGTAACAATGATGAATTTCAAATTTGCTAAAGCAAGAGCTCAGTTTCTTCAGTAAGACATACATGAAATTTGATTGCCATGTTTTTTGTAGCTTTGCCTCCTCTTGATTCAAGATTATTTATTGCAAAACTGAAATCTAAGCAAGTGTTTATGTCTTATTTTTAGTTGGAACTGTCGTTTTAGTCTTGATATGAGCCACATTCAACCAAAAAGTTCATAAAAAATGTCTCATTTCGAGATATTAAAAGACAAAAAAGTCATCTGAATTGCTTGTAATGAGTAACAACAAAAATCTGTCAATGAGGTACAAAAAATTTGTTTGTTAAGTTTCTTGAATAAGAATAATGTCTAAATAAAGGAAACCTTTCCCATACCCCATTGGCAGGTTTTTTCCCTTGTTATAAGCAATTCAGACACCTTTTTTTGTCTATTGATATCTTGAAATGACATTTCTGGACTGGTCTGGTAAATGTGGCTCATATTAAGTCTAAAACCACATTTTTTTCCTAAATACAAGTTATAAACACATGCTTAGATTTCAGGTTTTTGAATGAAAATTGGCATGTAATTTTCAAAGATACTTATCTATTAGTGTTGCACATTAACACAAAAATTGCTCCATATGTTGTTTTTTTGTGTTTCTGATCCATTTTTCACTCCCAGTATCTTCTTTATGAAGCTTTAGCCTCATTCAGTTTGATAAAAAGAACTCAAATGTCTTGAATGAACATATTCACCTTATTTTGACCTGAAAGTTCATTGTAGTCTGGACTCTGTTGTGTGTGTGATGTGTGACAGGATAATACTAAAGGTAAATGTTAAGCCGGGCCCTCTTCATTGTGACTGAGGCTGCGCAAGGAAGTCGTTTATCACTGATAGCACTGGTGTTTGTCACGTGACCTGCCTCCTGCCATGTCCTCACTCACCCCTCTGTGGCACTCTCATCTGAGACCTACGCTCTAGCATACATGCTTTAACAAATGTAGGCTGGTACACACACTGTTGCTCTGACAGATTGCAGAGTGGAAAACAAATGGCATGAAAAACCTGCTTTTTTAATCATATCAAAGTCAAATTATTTTTAATTTCCTGGTATAATAGCTGATATCATAAAGGCATGCATGCTTGTGTTTGTGTACCCAGATATCTTGGAAAGATAATGGTCAGCCTAAACTGTCACTATGAGGAAAAAAAACTGATGCTATTGCTGCTGTACAATGTTGAGCCTGTCTCTTTACATCTCATTACTGTAAAATTGAATTCTATCATTGATGTAAATAATCTTTGCTCTACACTTTACATCAGGTAAACTACATAGTAAATAGCTTTCTTCTTCCTTTATGTTTTGACCCTCAGTATTGAAAGTCGGTCTCCATGTGACCTCATGTTAACCACTTTATCTGATTTCTGCAGACTTCTTTACTTTTCAACCAAAAACTGTAATTTCCAGATCTTTAAGTATGGGGTTTGTCTATTCTTTATTATGTTAGTGATCTTTCATTTCTTACTGGTTGCATTCTCCTAAAGTGGGGTAAGTAGATTCCAACCCAGATCCCATTTTTTAGGATTTCACTGTGTTAAAATGAAGATGCTTGTCTTGCAAACAAAATGTGTTGAATTGTGTTTACTGCAATAAAGATTATATTCATTAGAAGTGGTAGAGTGTCATTGCCTATTTTCTATCTTGGTGCGAAGATGCTTTTGAGTTGACAGGAAGCTTGATTTATTACCATGCTTCCTCCTAACCTCAAAACATCAGGTCAACTCTTTTACACGTTTTATCTGAAGAAACAGAGAAACCACACTCTGCCATTGTCCTCCTCAATAATGCCAGGTTCACCATCCTCCTCATCCTGCAACTGTGGTCAGTAAACCCAACCTACCCACCCTGTCCGTCCCTGCTTTTTGTTTTATACACCAGATTATAACTCATCAGTCAATCGGTTCAAAAAACCTTGTAAGTCTTGCTATTATGACATCATACTGAGGACTTTAGCTGCCGTGATGCAAACACAAGCTTAATTGCACCAAAGTTGACGGGGATGGGCCGCTGCGCTCCCTGAGCTACGTATCTGAGGTCAAGAGGCAGGGGTGTCTGCAGCTCTGATAACTCAGGTCAAACGAAGAGAACATGCGGCTGTACCTAAAAGATAAGAAACCGTTTAAGTCTTCTACTTTTTCGTGTGAGCACTCTGCGGTTTCCATTCGTTTGGCACATGCAGGGATTAAATTGGCACGGGGCCAAACAAAGGCTGAGTGCGAACCATGAAATCGCTTGTTGCAAAGGTGTCAACTTTTCTCTGAAGTGGACACATGCAGCCACGCACCACTGAATACACACTTTTGTGATTCTGCACATTCCCTTCCCTATTTGATTTCTTAACTCTATCTCATAATCTACCTGTTTCTCCACATGCATCTGTCAGTCACCTGTTTTGCTGTCTGAATACTTTCGTGCGCTTTTACGCACGGCACAAGCATGCACAAAAGTAGTAAACATCAATGAGAGCTTGTTTCCCGCCCATCTGCAAATGAGTGAAAACTTTCGTAAGACTTCTCTTGCTCCACCTACGCTTCACACGGAAAGAAAGTAAACAGCACGTCTTTACTCACCTTATCGCTCACAAGCAGGCGCGTAACCACGTTGAGCTATCCATGGTATCTGTCGCATAGTTAGATCTAGGCAAGAGTTGCATGAGGAGCGTTTGTGGCATGTTTGTTCTCCAGTTATAAATACGGACATCAGAAAGCAAAAGTTTTTCTGTTCACAGAGAGGACAGGCAGGATGATCTGCAATCACCTGAGCCGGTGTTTGGTATTTACCGGGATATTCTGCGTCGTGCTGTCAGCGTCAGTCCTTCAGGGTGCGCGGTATTTCGAGAAAAAGGGTAAGAAACAGTCTGTGAGGGATTCGATTTTGGTCTTCATGTTGTGACAGCAAAGATGTAAAACATGTTGTTGGTCAATTATGAGATTTTGGTTGCTGTCGCGCGTATCTGTTGACTTGACCTCTTAACTTCACCTCAACAGTGTCCATGCTGCTCAAAGAGGTGCCAGAGAATCCCAAGTGCTTTGCTGAAGGCAGGGCAGACCTCACGTGCTTCTGGGAGGAAGATGAGGAGAGAGCTGGATCTGTGGATCAGTACTCTTTCACATACACATACACATACGAGTAAGTCACTTTTTATATATGATTGAGATGTTTAAGAAACCATGCTCAGTTCAGCGATCAAAACACAACCAACACCCCATTTCATTATGAGTTTAGGAGTTTACAGTTTTAAATAGTTGAACATGTTATCATGCATTACATATAAATATGGTACTGCAAAATCTTGGTGCTCTCATTGTGAAAACCTCATGTTTTTCTGTGTTTCTGGTCTGAGCAGAAAGGAAAAAAGCAACAGGTGCCCACTGAGAGTCCATCATGCAGCAGGTGGAAAGATGCTCTTCATCTGCCAGATGAACCAAACCCAGATGTTTGTCCAAATGGACATAGAAGTTCACAGAGAGAAAACACTAATCTACAACCGCAGCCTCCTCGTTGACCTCGTCTGTAAGTTTTTTACAGTTGTGTGGCTGGCACCAAACCCTGCTGCTGCAGATAAAGAAGAGCCTTTGAATGTGATATAAAAAAGTTTGATTGCCTCTAAAGTTGAGTTTTTCTAAATGTTACGAAAAATTAAAACAACTCAGCTACTTTTATATCAAAGCCGTTACTTTTTTGTTTCGCTTTACAGTGTCTTGATGTCTCTTAGGTTTTACAGTCCACAGCATTTTGTTTTTCTGTTGTTGATGCATAACTTCTTTCAAATTCCTCACAAACCGGTCGCTACTTGTCTCTTCAAATGGCAGTTCTTCTGGACCCTCCGGCTAATGTGACAGTAAGCCGCCCGGGTCAGCAAGGCCAGCTAAACGTCAGTTGGGTGCCCCCGCTTCTCAAATACATGGATGACACCATGATGTATGAGGTCAGCTATGCTACTGCAGAGAGCCACGTGTGGCAGGTACAATCACTAAACAAGGCCATAAGCATCACATTCTGTCGATAAGTGCCCTGAAAATGTGATGATCAGAACTCATCAAATTCTGCTTCTTCAGGTGGAGGTAGCGAAAGCAAGCTCAAGGTTGATCCTGAGAGGCCTGCAGTCAGGTACACATTACAAGGTGCGAGTCCGTGTCAAGCTGGATGGAATGAGCTACAATGGCTACTGGAGCGCCTGGAGTGACCTTGTGTACATGGAAACACTCCCTGCAGGTGGGGTCTGGCCCTGGTTTCTCAGTTTGATTTCTGTTCTCAAAGTTTTCAATGACTTGATTTTGTCATGTCTCCTCCAGAACTTGACCTGCTCATCGTGTCCCTGACTTTCATCATCTCTTTAATCCTCATTGTGCTGTCTCTCGCTTTACTCCTATACCATCGCAGGTGAAGTTAGACTCCAAAATATCAGATGTACCATTTTCAGTTTTCTCTGTCAGAAAAGCAGATTATAACTTCAACATCTGTTCTGTCTTCAGGTTTTTTGTAAAGAAGATCTGGCCAAGTATTCCAACTCCTGATGGAAAGTTCCACGGCCTTTTCACTGTCTACGGTGGAGATTTCGAGGTAACGATGAGACAACTGCACTACTTTGTCAAGGACTCACAATTAGGACCGTACAATATGGCAAAAAAAGATCAGAATATATATATATTTTTTTATTGTCTGTAAACTAACAGTTTTACAGCATCTGTACTGAAAACAAAACAGACTACAGATTAGTTTAACATTTTATTAACATACAAAGCAAATAACAAAGCAAAATAAATAAGATAACCATAGAAAAGTCGAAGAAAAACACATATGTATTCCCCTTTAGAAACATATAAATAATACTTTGAAATGGTTTACAGTCCTGAAGTTTTTGCAGGTATGCAAGAACCACAAATTGCCCCCTCGAGAATAACGATGATGGCCTAAAATGTGAAAATGATCATTATCAAAAAGAAATTGCGCATGTAATAATTTTTCTCGTCTTTGAATGTGGCCCATGAGACTACACTGCAACACACTGCTGTGTGTGCTGGCAGTAGTGTTTGGTGTGTTTGGCCATTCTGTTAACTTCTCTCGAAACTTGTGGACCAGTTGGAGCAAGACAAAGTTAACTCTGATTGACTGTTGTCACACACATTCCCACCATGTCTGCTTGGTTACATATTCTCACAGCTGAACACCAATCTGGAATTTATCATGATCACAATCGTACAATCACCCAGCCCTACTCTCAATCGGGTTTATTATTTCTGCACTGTTTTTTTTCATTGATAAAATGAGAAAAAAGAAAGTCTAATAATCCTTTGTTGTGATTTTTAGGAGTGGCTAGGACAGTCTAATGGAGGCCTGAGGCTGATTCCAGCTTTCTTAAGCACAGATGAATACCCTTCTCCCCTGGAGGTCCTCTCAGAGCTCAGCCTTTGCTCTTCACTACCTTCCCCACCTCTGCCACCAAAAGTCTCGAGAGCTTTGACCGCAGGCAGAGAGGATGATAGGAATGTAAAGAAAGGGGTAGAAAAGAGAAAACCATCGGAAAGGGAAGATCCAGCTTCGGTAGATGGATTCAGAGCTTCCCATGATAACTGGTTGATGGACTGCTTACGGGCGCTTCACCAGGACAGCTCCCAGTCTTCTCTGCTTGAGTCTCAAGATGCTTATGTCACCCTGAGCGCCAATAACTACAGCAACACAGACCATCTGGAGGACATTCTCGAGGAGACTGTACCACTCGGGTTGCTCTTTCCACCCAGAAAAACAGTATCGTGTGAATCTCATTCTGACCTGGGATCTGTTCAGCAGAGCTCCGGTTCAGGTCAGTTATCATCTCAGTCCAGCTTTGAGTACCCTAACCATGCCTGGATGCCAAAAAGCCAAGCATACACCTACATGGCAGTGGCAGACTCTGGAGTCTCCATGGATTACAGCCCCATGAGCAGAGCAGATGACATTGGAAAAATGGTTATCTATGCCAATGAGTACAAGAACGAGATCCCTGCTCACAGACGGCCATTCCTGTCGAGGCAGTGCCGTGTTCATGATGATGAGAACTGAGAAAGATCTATGGACAGTTTGAACATGGACTATGCTTGATAGCAGGCTCTGTTAAGGGCTGTTAAATTTACACCAATGATTCATAAACTCACGTCTACTGTTAAGAAAAAGTTGCTCCAAGAACTCAGGTCCAGGCTTTGAGGCTGGGGAAACCTTTTATTGTCTTTAAAAAATACCGAGACAATAGAAATCTAAGAATAAATCAAACTCTAAGTGTTGTCTGTGTTACCAAAACCTGACGTAGCTTTTCTTCTTTTTATACTGTAGACCTCTGTTTTCTGTCTACAGCTATGTGAGCAGCTGCGCCAGAGATTGTTCTCCTGAGTTTCTCACTTGTAAATATTTTCTCTTTTAGATTCAAACTCTGGGTTTTATTATTTGCTCATGGAAATGTATTTACTATGAAAGTTATTTTATACTTATCTCAAGTATGGGACAATTCAAGACAAAAATCAAATGATGGCTGTGACAAAAGTCTGTTGACCATGTTACAAATATATTTCAGAGTAGAACATTTTCATCCCTGTAGTGAAATGACCAGCAAGAATAATAACTTTACTTTAGCAAACCATACACTAAATTCTTGTGCACGTTTAATGTACATTGGGTCAAAAAGTTATACAGCAATAACATTTATTCAGGTTAGAGTTCGCTTTTTAATGTGCAGCAATGTTCAGATCCTCAAGGGAATTGGAGTTAGAATCTAAATGTTTTCATGCATCACAACGAAAAAGTTGTACAGCAATGTTTGTTGAGTGTAGTGGGACAGATAAGCTTTGTTAAAACTCACATTAAACCTTAAGTCCAAAATGAAACAATGCTTGTTTTAAAAGGCAGAAATTAGTTTTCTGAGTATGAAACAAAGGTTATGGGAATCATTTTAATGTTAATGTTAAACTCACTTTTTCTTTGTGTTCAACAATTGCACCAACATAAGCTCTATTTGTCAGACTGATGTATTGAGTATCATTTTTCAGTTGTTTGCTTGAAGATATTATATTCTGCATTCTCTAGACTCCTTCGATGTATTATTCTGTAGATAATTTCACTGTTTTCTTTACAAAGCATCTTTTTGTATACTATTTTAAACAGATATCAGTGTCTTAAGTCTAACGTCTCAATCACCTCATTGTCCGTTCCACACATGCTGTCTGGCTCCAAAGTGCGGTATGTTAAAATGTGAAGATTTGGCGATATCTAGTGGTCATATTCTAGACTAAAAAGCTCAACCTTTCTGTCAGAAAAGCAACAATGGCTTTTAAGGACAAGAAGCTCATGTGACAATGTCTAGCCATGCAAATCTTTCGCTCACAAAAAACACTCTTCTTGTTTGTCTCACATCAAGTGTATTTAATTCAGAAGTTGTTGCTTATATAACAAGAAAATTATCTTCTTATTATTGTTCCTAGGAAATTTTAAATGTGAGTTAACAAACAATAAGATATTTTAAATCTATACTTGTGGAATAATTAAAAATGTGGAAAAATCTGAATAATTAATGTACATATAAGGCAACTGGGATGGTGAAAAGGCACCAAGCTAAGGCGAAAGACTTTGTGAACAAAACTTGACCCAAGGGGAACAAATTTACCTCCAAAACTGCTCTGTGTGCTTATTGTCAAACCAATTTAAACTCCATCAAACCATCAGGGAAAACTAATAACTGCCACTCTTGGTCCGTGCTTGACCTGTCTTCACTGTCGTTGGATAAAAAGGCCCGTGGAATCTGTGTCTCAGAAAAGTAAATGTGCCAAATCTCCTGTAAACCAGCTGCTGCAGCTTCATAGCTCCCATCTCTGTCCAGAGTGCAGCGAACCTGGAAATAGCGATCAAGGACTTCAAGGATGGGATCAGTAGTCGAGGCCTCCTCGTCTGTTTTCCTCAATTCAACTTCTGATTGAAAGGAGGCAATGAAGCGACAGGGGCCTGTGATGGAGGAGCGTTGCTTCAGGAGTTGTGTTAAGAATGCAGCACTGTCACACAGCAGTGCAGACAGGTGTGCAGCCAAGGACTGCTCCCCCGGGTAAAATCCACCTGTGCCACCACCCACAGGACTCCACAGGTAACTGTCCAACCTGTCGATTATGATCAGTGAGGGGGGGCTGGGATACAAGTTGATGGACTCGTGAAGGCTGGCCACCTGCTGGAGCAGCTCCTCCACTTTACCGGGATAGCAAAACTTAATTTTCTGAAAAAGACAGAATTAAAAAAAAAGAAAAGGTGACAGAAAATCTGAGGGAAGCACAATTGGTAGACGAGTCATTGGTCAAAGTTAATGTCTGAAAAATTGATTTACCAGAAAATCAGCGAGAGGTTTATTCTTTTGAACCCATTTTTTTTTAAATCACAAAATCGGTTTGTTGATCCAAACACAAGATCCATAACAAAAGCTAAATTGAGTTATAAGAAACTAATCAAGGTGTAACCAGGTTTAAGTACAGTTTAAAAGCCTTACCTTTAAACTCTCTGGGCTCAGGGTGGGAACACATTTCTGCAGAGACACTGGAAGACTTTGGATTTGTGTTTGGGTGAAGAAAACCACTTTCATCCCGGTCTCTGCAGCTGTCACAGCTGCGAGAAGTAAGATAGACCGACTGATGCTGTGGTCTCCCAGAAGCAGCGTGTTCCCGCATGTTGTCGGTGATTGTTGTTGTTGTTGTTGTTGTTGATTAACTCTGAAATCAGTCTTTGAATCTGTCTTTGACAGAAAAGTCCTGAATACGAGTTTTAAAATGTCTGACATAACTGACCCGCAGTTTTCTCTCTTCACCCAGTTAAAGCCATGTAGTGAGTACAACGTTACCCGCGTCTGTTTTTCAAGTTGCACAGTGGTGCTCTTACTTCCCCGGTTGTTGGGGAACATTTTACATTCGAAGGTTCCGCTGTCATCTCAAGTGTGCAGAGCAGAGTGGATAAATAAAACAGCAAAAATGAACCAAGGAATTGTACATCTATGTTCGATATTCAGTGGCATCCCATCCAAAAAAACAAAAAAACAAAACAAAACCAAATAATAAGAATAATAACAATCGGAATCAGAATGAGTATCTAATACGTATGAATAAACATTTAACCTTAAAAATATTACGATCAAAGATAGAGTAAATTAAAAATAACTTTTGTAAGAGAAAATTAAAAAATTATGCAAATTGAAGTTGAATAGTGCAATGAATAAGAAAAATAAAAGTGTGCAAAGAATAAGTCTGTGTAATGAAATTATAATAAAACATTAATGTGATAATAATAATAAAAGTTGAAGTAAAAGGAAATGTCAAGTCAGAGATACTAAAGGCATGGCTTATTATATTATAACTTTTTTTTTTTTTTGGAATTCCACTGTTATACCTTCTCAAAAATCTTTCTATTTTCTGATCTGGCCCATGTTATGGCAAAATCAAGAGATAAAAGGCCAACATTTGAAGATAATGGAATCAAGATTTTGAAATAATGAAATAAAAATTTTGATACAGTAAATTCGAAGGAAAAAAATAGAAATGATTTGATTAAAAAAAGGAAAAACTATGAGACAGTAAAGCAGAAAGTTTTAAATTATGAGGCCATGATTATGAGATTAAAAAAAAAAAAGTCAAAATGACAAGGTATAAAGTCGAATATCTTACTGTTTATGTCACTTTTTCTATCCTAAAATCTCAACTTAGCAAAAAAAAAAAAAAAAAAAAAAAAAAAAAAAAAAATCTCAACAAGTCCTGTTTTTATTTTTACATTGTAAACTGGAGGAAACCTGAGTATTATAGAAACGGGCTCCCATAGCCTTAGAAAAAGTTTTATTAATAAAAAATATTGAGAAGTCATCGTTCGCTTCCTGTTCGGTTTGACAACTTCCGGGAAACTCGAACCACAACATCAGCTGTTGGGGCCAAAATGGCGAACAGCCTGTTAGAGTTGGACGTTTCTCTGGACTCTGACCAAACCAGAGACCACGACAAAAGTGTTTTGAAGCGCTGCAGAGGAAGACCAAGACTAACGGACTCCGACCGAGCCAAGAGACGGCTTGAGTCCCGAAAGAAGTACGACGTGAGGAGGGTGTATCTGGGGGAGTCACACAAGCTGTGGAGTGAGCTCCGCAGACGGACCAGTCTGAGTGATGCTGGACTGGCAGAGTATCTGATCCTGCTCAATTCAACACATGGAGACAAATACCCAGAGGAAAACTGTGGGTGAGTCTGAATACAGAAGTGTCATATTTAGTTGCCAAACCATCTGTCATACCCCCTTTAATCTGCCAGTGATATTGTTGGTTATTCTTATTTAAGCAGGTGTTTTGTGCAGCTGTGTCTGATATGTCACTGTCCCAATTTTTGTGTTTTTGCACAACAGGAAGGAGCTTGTTACTGGAGACTCTTTAAAGCAGAGAAAAGGTGAGGAGTGGATCAATTTAAACTTTGTTCCAGCTTCACTCAAAAATGCTAGCTTTCAAAAACAAGAGCAAAGAAGTTAATTAGGAGTATTTTACTTCAATGAATCAAAATTATCTGCCAACAGAACAAGACAATTTGACTTTTCAAGACTTTCCTGAACAAGTAACTAACCTCATCTAGCCTTAAGGAACCCAGAAATACTTATAAAGTGTATTATCACTAAAAACAAGGGCATTTTCTTGATACACATAATAAATGTGAGACATTTTTTCTCAATATGTTGACAAATATTAGATTTAAGCATTACCAGATAAGAGAGACCTTGAGTTTGACACAAATATCCAAATTTAGCTTAAATGAGTTTTCCCAGCTATTTCCAAGGTCTCTTTTCTTTCTTTTTTGACACTTGTTTTAAGTGATAATACACTTTATAGGTATTTCTGGGTTCATTAAGGCTAGATGAGGTTAGTTACTTGTTCAGGAAAGTCTTGAAAAGTCAAATTGTCATTACCAGATAAGAGAGACCTTGGAAATAGCTGGGAAAACTCATTTGAGCTAAATTTGGATATTTGTGTCTCTTAACCTTAAAATGAGCCTCAGATTTAAAGCAAGCTTTGTTTCCTTTTAAAAAATTCAATATCAGCTCAAAGTGTTCAGTGATCACCCTTTCTCCCTCACTTTTGTTTCTTTCCAGGCATGAAAGGGCATGTGTCCAGCCTACAGAGTCTGGTTCGTTGGTACCAGGAACACTCCTGCTCCTGTCCTCATGAGCCACAGCTCAGAGCAGTGGAGCACCAGCACAACTCCTCAACCGCTGCCATCTGGCAATGTGACTCCAACCACTCATTTGTGCAATACCTTTTCTCCCCACTGAGGGAGGCAAGTGACTCTGAACATGAGGAGGTAGTAAACGGAGAGTGTGATGGAGAGGAGACGGCAAAAGCAGATGTGCCGATGGTTACTCGCTTCATGAGCAGTAGAAGAAAGAGGGCAGCCCACAATCATCTAAAAGGTTTGAATAACACTTATAGTCTTAGACTCAGTAGGGTTGGTTCTGTTTATCTGTTGTGAGATTGAATTGATGGTCAGTGTTTTTCATTTCGTGTAGATTTGGAAAAAAATATGGAGGACACTGAGTTACAACTTGAGACCATGAGCCCGATTGAACAGGCTGCAACTCTGAGCAACTCCAACGCAGAGGCTTCCTCCAAGGATGTTCCACACACAGAGCAGCCTGTCTGGGAGGTGGGAATGGACATGGAGCCAGAGCAAGGCTCCCCTTCTGCAGGATTTCACCCTACCCCTTCAGAGGCGGAAGAAGCGGAAGAGGCTGAGGAGGCGCAGGATCTGAGGCAAGGTAGAGATGAGGGAGAAGAAGAGGATGAAAGGATGAGGACTATACCGCACAATTATGAGTGTATTTCTGTGACGGCATCTTTACCTGATAAATCAGAGAAGACATATGAGAACTTGGGTGGGACAGTCAGACTGGGTGCTCAGCCAGGGCTGTCATTGCCTCCATCTGCACCGGCACAAGAGCGGAGTGAGCTGTTTGACCCACAGACTCTGCAGACAGTAGTTTCCAGCTGCGATATTCCTGAACAGAGGCCGGCTTTGGAAGGCTCTCAGGTAATGCCTCGCAGAGATATTACACACCAAGTTAAATATTGAGCATTTCTTTCCTCAAAAGTGACACTTTCTTTTTAATCTTTAGTTAATAATCATCACTGGTCCCAGCTATGAGGCTTTAACTTCAGAGGGCATCCAGCTCAACATGGGGGGTGGAAATGTGGAGGAAGTTACTTGCACTGTTATTGGGGGTGTTACCTACAACCAGGTTTGTGGGTCTGACTCAAAACTTCGGTCAGCAGAGGATGAAGACTTTATAACAGGTGAGCTATTTTAAGAACTGCTTTTTGCTGTTTTGTTTTGCAAAATGACCTGGCTGAATACATCTTTGTAACTGGGGACCATTCAAATGTTGTGTAACTTGTTTTCACTCTCTTCGTCAACAGGTTTGAGTGACAAACAGCTGCTACAGCCTGCTGTTGATGTTTTGGAGCTGGGAAATAACAGAGAGCTGCAGCGGAGTTTGAACAGGTACTTTGACCAGTTTTCTGATTTAAAATTCTGAGACTCTCTGGCTTGATTTAGTCCACGAGACAAACAGTTTTTGAGGATCAGCCGGGAGTCAACAGCCCTCTTCTGAACACCTTCTTGATAACGTGAGCTGTTTGTTTTTGCAGTGTCAGGTCCAAGAGGCATCGGCGAGGCCCTGTCATCGAGGCAGATGGGATGCTCAAGATGTTCCACTGTCCATATGAGGGCTGCAGCCAAGTCTATGTAGCAATCAGCAGCTTTCAGGTGAGCTACAGCTTTTTTTTAATTCTTCATGTCTCAATTTAATTTGGTTCGAAAAAAACTACATTCATGAAATCCTCTCTGTCCTCTTGTCTTCCTGCAGAATCATGTCAACCTCGTTCACAGGAAGGGGAGGACCAAAGTTTGCTCACATCCTGGGTGTGGGAAAAAGTTTTACCTATCAAACCACTTACAGCGCCACATGATCATTCACTCAGGTGTGCTACACACACAAAAACCCCCACTTTTTTTCCTTGAAAATCTGATGGCAATAAACTTCAAAAGGCAACTCTGTGTTTTAACAGGGGTGAGAGATTTCATCTGTGAGACATGCGGAAAGTCCTTTAAGCGCAAAAACCACCTGGAGGTTCACAGGCGGACTCACACAGGAGAAACACCACTTCAGTACGTTTTTTTAAACAAAAATCCCTTTTTATTTTCACAGTTGATGTACTGAGCATGTTATACCTGAGCTGAACCTGTTCTTGACGCCTTGATTTCTACATTATCCATCAGATGTGAGATTTGTGGCTACCAGTGTCGCCAGCGTGCATCCCTGAACTGGCACATGAAAAAACACACTCCAGAGGCCCACTACAACTTCACTTGTGAGTTCTGCGAGAAAAGGTTTGAGAAACTGGACAGTGTTAAGTTCCACAAGTTGAAGAGCCATCCGGACAAGCAGGCAACCTGAGACTGAGGAGCTAAACAAGAACAGGTTGGTCCTCAGGAATCAAAGGAGAAGCTCCAGTGAACAGCGTTCATGTGGCACTGACAAACAGCCGTGCGGGACACCAGCTGTTAAAGAGTGTAGGGTTCAAACATGTTTTTACAAACAAATCTGGATATAGGCAGGAAAACTGTAAGTCCAGTGTTGTTTTGTTATGTTTAATGACTGTTCTCTGATCTCCATGAAACATTTCATACAGTTAAAAGTAGATGTGACTACTTTTTTTATATGAATGCCAAAGAGAATTAATCAAGATTCTCACAGTAAATAATGCTTAAACTGAAATCACAGCAGCAAAAGGTTGAGGAATGGATTGAAATATGTACGTGTGAGTTCTCACATAAGCTGCAAAAGTCAGTATGGCCACTTTAACTACATCCCCAGCATTACTTCAAACCACTATAAATATTATGATTCTACAAAAACAGTCCAGTGTATGGCTCATTCTGTAGCATTTCTTTTTTATTGTTATTATTATTTATCTTACATACCTGACTATGTAAGCAAATTTGTTTTTATGTTTCAGCAAGACAAGAGCTCTTCTTGCTCTTTTCCTCATGAAACTAATTCTGACTATCCCTACTGCTCTATACAAGAGCAGTGTTACTATTTTGTAGGATGAGGTATCAAAATACATTGAATTAAAGCTGCCAAACTGATCTTTTGGTTGCTTTTTTTTTCCATTTTGTGAGCCCTTTCATGTCACTTCTGAAAAAATTCTGTAGGGGCAGCCTTGGTGCTTCATTTTCCTATGTTGTGTTATCACCCTCCCAGTCTTGACTCACAGACCTCAGTGAGTTTACTGTGACGATTTCTCAGGAATGTTTACCCCAGTCTTTGTTTCCTTGTACCGTTAAGTGTTTTAGTTAGCATCTTGACACAGGCGCTCTTTCTTTCTCCTGTCCCCTGTTAACTAATGATTCACAGAATATGTGAAACTGACTCATTTTTGTATTGTATGTGTTTTCCAAAGGACATTTGTACATTACAAATGTTTAATATTATGCAGTGTGCACTTGACTCTTACATAACTCACTTAAGAGTGTTGTGTTTGTGACGAAGTGTGGGTGTGCATTGAGAAAAGGCATGAAATACGCAAGTGCAATGACGGCCTGAATGTTGGATGTGTAAATAGCGTCTGGATGTTTGTGTAAAGGAGAACACATGGCTGGACTTCATGTCAAGAATAAATGATAAGTTATTTTTGATTTTAGACTTCAAGAGTAAGATGTGTACGTATGTCAAGTTTGAATACATGATGATTTTTATGTCCTTAATTTTCAAGTCGTTTATTTGCTTGTTTATTTTAGCTACTGAAATGCAAGCGCTTTTTTATTACCCAACTTCAATCACACAGCTGTGTTGAATACATGAATCGGCTCAGTCAAAACCCCATGATGCATTTACAAAAGAAGAGCAACACCAAGCAAAACCAGATCACACACATTTATCATTTTTTTCATGACCCCTTATGTGACACTTTCTTTCATTCTCTGACAACTCAAAGCATCGCACAGTAGGTCACCATCACAAAAACCACCTAGAAAAGTTTGATGTGAGCTGGCGTGCCCAAGGACATGGTTCCTGCTTAGTGATATTTTGTTATAGTTTCTGTACTTAAATTGAAACTCAACTGAAAGAACATTTGAATATGGCCCAAGTGTATTTGCATGACATGGCCTCTGCAGTGTTTTGAATCAGCACCAGCCTTTCCAGTTTATATGAACGGTATCAAAGAGAGCAATCTATTCTGCTGGTGGTTTGTATCTGTTTGTATTTTTCCATACTTCATCAAGAAGAAAAAAACTTTTTTTTTCTTGCTGTGCCATTGACAAACACTGCATAAGTGCAGCTTGTTTACTTATGGCACAGTCACATGTACTCCTGTCAGTTTTTTTTTTTACTTAACATTTGTATGGAAGCCTATTTCTGCCAGTTAAAAAAAGAAAACTTGGCAAGGCGAGAAATTTTGTTTTGCCCTTTTTCAGTCATAATTTTAAGAAAAAGTCATAATTATGTTATAAAAAGTCAAAATTATAAGATAGTAGAAACAAAAAAAATCTTAGTGAATTCTAGCTGCTATTTAAATAGAGAAATGGATTGTGAGTCTGTTTTGACTTACTTTTAAATGTGGATATGCTACAAATGAAATATTATCCTTGCTAGCAGATTTGAAACACTGGTAGGTACAGGGACTACAATGCCAGCTGGATCAAATGAATCTCATAATTTTGACTTTTAATTTCATTATTTCATCTTTTTATCCCAAAAATTTGACTTGATCTCATGTTTTAGACTTTGTATCGCATAATTATGACTTAATATGGGCAAAAACAATGTCACAACCACCAGTATTACTTGGCAGAAATGGGCAATACATTTTCATACTTGTATGTTTTGAGTGCCCTGAAAGCTCAAAATACCATCCCCTGAATTTACTTGTTGTTCAAGAAAAACGTTTCAGTCACAATTTGCTTCTATTTATTTGAATCAAAGATCAATTAAAAAAAAAAAGCATTCAGACATGCAGTGAAGTTTATAGGGAAAGGAAAATCATTTATCTAATTCTTACATAATAACAGGGGATAAGATTTACTTCTGTATACATGAATAGGTGCTCACAGAATTAAGTAAAATTTATGTTTTCCATCTCACAGTAACAAGTGGTGCTAATGTAAACCCCAGGCAGGTGTGACTGCATACAGGTGATCTCTCCCACTCTCTCTTCCCCTCCTTCAGGGGTGGCAAACCTAACTCCATGGTGATTCGTGTTATTACTGAGCTCCACTGGTCACACCCACCACCTCCCCCTCCTTTCTCAGCACTTAAAACCAACTGTCAGCCCAAAAATAAAAGCAGAAAGCTGGTTAAAGTCCCTCAGAAGCTCCTCATATCAAACAAAGCAACAGTGCCACGGGAAGTGGGAGACAGGAGGCTTATTGTGTGTAGTTTTTCAGCACAAGACTGGGGAAGAATAATACACCCCTGTACTTGTGTTATCTCACTGCCGCTCTGCTCCCACAGCAACAGCCTCCATCACAAGAGTGCAGGTAGGGACTTTGAGCTGCCTCAGAGCACGTCCCTGGATATCTCCTGTGAAAGGTAAGCTGAATCTAACTTAGATTTAAATATCCAAACTTTCTCTGTTGGTTTATTTTCAACTGTTGAGATTTTGTCAAACAATAACTCCTTGTCTCCTGTGACCTGCCTGTAAGCAGCGTCATTTGTTATTTGCCTGTATTTGTGATTAACCTTGAAGGTTCAGAGGTTTTGTTGATGCATGAACAAGAATTATAAACCATCTATCTTTGATTTGTTAATGTGACTCTTGGTGTTAATACATCACCAGGCTGACTCCTCCGTCACAGAGTGTGATCACTGACCAGGAGGAAGTGAGAAAAGCTTGGGGGAATGAAACGATCAGGGGAGTTTTTGGAGTCAAGGCAACAGCTTGTTCTGTTTCTGAAGACATACAGCTCCCTGAATGTATGATTAACTTGATGTTGTCCAGCTTTCAAAGTGAAGGCAGGTTTACTGAAGTGACAAGTCATTTCCTGTATGTGTTAATGATAACTGTAAGAGCTACGATGGCAGAAACATACCAGCAGGGACAACCAGGGACACAAGGGATATCCAGTTGTGATAACGCTCAGTCATTCTTGTTGTGGATAACAATTTGCCTGTTTTGTCACATCACACAAAGGGCACTGTTTCCCAACTGGACACACACACACACACAAACACACACACACACACACACACACACACACACACACACACACACACACATTTGGTTGTGACAATCTTGAAGTGACTCCAAAACAGTGGGGTTGTAAAAGGGGGTGGGAGGGAGAGGATTTGGAGATAGGATACAGTGATGTGTGTGTGATGAGTCAAGGTGGTGAACACAAGATAAATCTTGTTTTTCTGTGTGCACACTTAATGTATGTCTCGAGCAAACGAGAAATAATATAAATAATTAGCTTTTCTCAAAGGCTGTTATACGTTCTCCATTATATTCTGCTGCGTTCACGAGTGATAATTTGCATCTCACTGGCTCACTGAAACTCTGAGGCGTGCACTTCCACAATCACTACCTCTTCTCATAATCGAACAAACAGCCTCTACCCAAGTGTCATGTAAGATGAGTATACAGCCAGTGACCTCATGAGTGTTTGAGAATTATAAATTACAAAGCAAACAAAAAGTGGGGAGTTGTGAGAGTGGCAGGTGTTTTCCCTCCTCGGCTCTCCATTCCACCTCACACAGGAAACAGAACAATCCCACTGTTAATTTATTACCAAAGTAACAATACGTAAGGACATGGTGAAACTACCAACAACAAACACTGCGCACAGATGACTGTGTCGTGTTTAAAGGTTTGAATAATTTCTATCACAGTGAATGATGAATATTTATGAGGACAAAAAGAAGATAACAAGAGTTATAAATTACTTAACAAGAAACATGGAATCAATGAAGAATTTTGAAAACAAGTTGCTGAACATTACTGGATAACTTATTCTGTTTTTTTTTTTTTTTTGATCTGAAGGTACATCAAGACCTGTCAAAAATGGGGTGCTTTGGATTTCTCAAAACCATGATGGTTATTTTCAATGGCATCATATTTGTAAGTTTTGATGTTTAATCACACATTTATAATGTTTCTTTTTTCCAAATCAAACAAGACGTTTTTCACATTTTGTTCGAGGTGTTCCTGAATAGTGAGTTTCAGCTGAAAATTGTGTTTTGTACAGAAAGTTTTAATAGTAACAGTGGAGCTTGACTGTTAACCCTGTAGTGCATAGTGGTCACTACAGTGGACTCCTATTTAGAAGTTATTTACTCCTAAATTCAATGGTTCATGTGGTGGAAATTCATATTAGCCTCTGTCGGGATATTATTCTTAGGGCCTGAAAAAATGTTTTCAATTTTTTTTCCAAACATATATATTTTTGAATATGTTATAGACAAACATTTGAAGGTGAAAAAGCTTATAAACTATAAATTAATCAGTGTTAAAATGGATGAAAGAGAGATAAAAAGCTTTGCAAAACATTGAAATATATTATTCATGAAATTACCTATGAAAAAAGAAAAAAAAAAAAGTCAATGAAAAAAAAAAGTCACTATTACATTAAGCTCAAACTGTCTCATGTTGAATGCTCAGTTAAAAATATTTGGGAAAAAAATGGAAAACTTTTTTTCATGCCTTAATACAAATAAAAACACTTAAAGGAAAAATCCTGACACTGACTTTTATAATTCATGCATCAGAGGGCTAGAAAGAGAAAAAGGACAGAGGAACATAAAAAAGGCTTAACAGGAGAGTGTACAGAGCATGGACTGAAGGCTAAAACACAGGCTACAAACCAACAAGGACAAAGATGCCAGGCGTCATATGTGGAGGAAACCAGGCATCATGCATTACCTGACCAATACCATCTGTACAGTGTGAATGTAAACTCTGTGAATGTTCCTAAGTGACCAGAGCCCAGTCTCGAATCTGATCAAACATGTATAGAGAGATCTAAAAAAGGCTGTGCACTCCTCGTCTAACCTGATGGTGCTTGAGAGGTGCTACATAGAGGACAAGTTAGGTTTACCAGGCTTGAAGCATCACATTCAAAAAGACTTGAGGCTATAAGTTGTCATAGTGCATCAACAAGGTATTGAGCAAAGGCTGTGAACACTTTTGACTGATTCCATTTTGGAAGAAGGCTGTAACACAACAACATGTAGAAAAAGTGAATTCCTTTGAAGACTTTCTGACTGCACTGTATATCTTAAGTTTCAGTGCTGATTAAAGTCCCCAAAATGCTGGCTCCAACAATTCCCATATTACAAGTCAGCTCTCATTAGAGCCCCTTTGCAAGTCAACTGCTTAAATCTGTTTTTCATGCCGATAGGAACCTTGAATTTTACTTAACAAGTTTGCTGGCCTTTACAATTCAAATGAATGAATGAGTTTGTATTTAAATTCAAGCTTTCACAACCTCTCCATCCCTCTTCTTCAGTTGGCAGGTGCTGCCATCCTCGGTGTTGGAATCTGGGTCAAAGTGGACAGCGGCTCCATCCTCGGCTTTCTTGGGAAAATTGAAGGCGCACCAGAGGAGCTCAGTCAGATACTCAATGTGGGCTACCTGCTGATCGCAATAGGCGCCCTGCTGCTCGTCATCGGCTTTCTGGGCTGCTGTGGAGCAGTCAGAGAGAGCAAGTGCATGCTGCTGCTGGTAGGATATTTTTCTGCAAATGTGGAGACAGTTTCAATAAGCTTCTCTATTTCTCCAAAACAACTGATGTGAAGTTTCCTTTCTTTCAACTCTCCCTTAATGCAAAACATTGAAAAAAGACAAGCACCTTCAGCAAGTTCAGACCAAATGTTTTTCCTACAAACATGTTTTCTCATGAAGAGTTTTGATATTTTTCAGCTAAATTTGGCAGAAGTGCAATCATTATTTATACTGGTTAGATATGGTTTATGATATTTTTCATTACAAATAGGTTTTTCCAAATTGCAGGGCATTGTTAATTATTTATTTGTATGACTTTTTTTTTGTAAACATGCTAAACCTTTTGTTGTTGTTTTGTTTTAGTTTTTCATCATTGTGCTGGTGGTCTTCATCGCAGAAGTTGCTGGAGCAGTTGTGATCTTGGTGTTCAGACCCCTGGTAGGATTTTCTGCAGCCTTTTCTACACTACATATCCAATGCTTCATAATACTAATTGGTGCAGCTTTAGGGCTTCTAAATTTAAGCTGACGCTGTTTTATACTTTAGGCAGACGAACTGTTAGCCAAGTTTGGCACAGCAGCAGTCCAGAACATCAAGAAGGATTATGGACAAAACACTGACATCACAGGGCTGTGGGACACTACAATGAGCACTGTATGTAAGGCTGCTTTATTTAAAAAATGTGATCTCACACTTTACAAATGGTTTAACACAAACTCTCTTTGTCTTTTTGCCCTTATTAGTTAAAATGTTGTGGATTCTACAACTCCTCAGACTTCGTGGACTCTCCATACTACACTAAAAACAACAAGCAATACCCACCAGAGTGCTGTCCTGGCACAAGCAACCCATGTAATCAAACACTAGCTTACAGTGCTACGGTACGGTCCTGGGAAGTTGCAGAAATAATGAAAAATATCAATGTGTTTTGTATTCTTCTGCTCTTATACCATTGTTCCTTTATTTCACTCAGACAATCACAGGCTGCTTCCCAAAGATCAAGCAACTGGTTGAAGACAACACAGTGGTTATTGTGGGAGTGGCACTGGGAATTGCAGCTCTGGAGGTATGACACTATCCTTTATTCTTTTGTAACAATTCAACAAAAAAATAAAATAATATTGAAGAAAAAAGCCCCAATGAAGACATCAGTTGGCCTTGTGACTTATGGGCATAGCCCTTGTGGCTAACAATTCAAGCCATGGCACGTCATACCCAACTCTGTGCCCCTCAAATCTCTGACGGAACTATTTGAATACAAGGGGAAAGTACAAAACAAGAACATGAAGTACCTGTTAAGTGAAAGCTAAAAAAACACACTCACGTCAGGAATGATAACATGCCTAGGTCGTGCCATCTAGCATCTGCTGGTCATCTGTGGTTATGCAAGTTTATTAAGAAAAATGTGTTTCTGAATTTATGCAATATTTTATCATCACAGAGCTCATACTATTTTGTCATTTCTTGCTTTTCAGATATGTGCCATGGCTGTATCTATGATTCTTTTCTGCAGGATAAAGTCCAGGAATGACTAACTAAAACTACATAAGGATCTTTTGAAGCCTTTCACCGTCACATAAGACCTCTAAGGGCGTGAGAGGCCGTGCCTTTGCAAATACTGCCTCATTATTTACAAGAGTTCACGACAAATGTTGTGCAATCAGACACTTTTTGAGAAATAACAAATCTATTTTCATTGCACTTTAATCTATCTAACAATGTAAAAAAACAAACAAAAAAAACAATGGCAATACAGGCTACATATGTCATATCATAACAAATGAAATTATTGTTGACACAGGTAACAGAACCAAAGTTGTAGGTGTTGCTGTAATGACACACTTGTTAGGTCGCAACCAATATCTTACGTTATTTCTTTGTCAATTTTGAAATAAAGAAATGATTTTTAAACCTGAGTTCTTCATTTGTTATAATAAACATGACAATTAAAGGGAAGGAGAACCAAATGAAACACAGGTAAGATTGGATTAAAAAGACATTTTCCTCTCAAAACATTATGGGTAAACATATTCAGCTGATAAGATTATTCATGAGCTTATTTATCTTGGCTCTTCTAAGCATGAGCTCTCAGTTTAAATACATACAATATAACTGGGTGATGTGTGTGGTTTAATTTGCTTAGTTTGATGGAAGGGAAATTTGCTACATGTATTTATAAAGATACAAGCATAATTTTGAAAAACTGCCTTGAGTTTGCTGTTACTTACGGCGGACCTTGCGGTATTTACTGTTTTGCAGCCTAGAACGAAACTTCCTCTTGTGAGCGGGATGTCTGTGATTTTTGGAGTGTTGCAGGTTAATAGGAGAGGACAAGTTAAATACTTACCAGGGGGTCATACTTTAGATTCAGTCAGCAGCCATAAGTTGTGCATATTTAGATACTATGAGACAAGCACTGAAGTTTATGTTTTGTATTTCTTAAAGACTCTTTTAAGTGGTAAATATCAGAGCTTTAGTTTAAATATGAGATTGCCGTCTTAGAGGCTGTTGAGGTTGCATTTACAGATTTTGTCCATGAGATGTCAGCCATCACTCTCTTAGAAACCAAAGAAAGTTCCCAACTCAATAATTCTATTTTTTAAAGAAGTCTTTATTGACAAGTCCCTGATTTTGCTGATGATGCTTTTTTTTCATTTTATGAGACTTAATAAACTAAAAAGTAAAAGAAAAGTACTTCACTTTGTATTGTTCCACTCCAATATATTTTTATTGGGTATCTTATATTTGGTAAAATATACTCAACAAAAATATATAGTGTCACTATTTTAAGGGATGGTGCTCTACACTGCAAAACCTGAAATCCAAGCAAATGTTTATATCTTATTTTCAGTCAAAATTGACTTATCATACTTCAAACATCAAGACCAGAAAAATGTCCTATCACAAGATGTTTAAAGACAAAATTGATGTCTATATTGCTTGTAATAAGCAAAACATGCCAATGGAGTAAGAAAAATTTGCTTGTCAGGTGTCTTGAAATTAGAATAACAATGTCTTGATTCAAGGAATTTTTTTTTTATCCCACTGACAGATTTTTGTCTTGTACCAAGCCATTCAGACATCATTTTTGCCTTTAAGTACCATGAAACAAGACATTTTTCTGGACTGGTCTAGAAATGTGGCTCTTATCAAAACTAAAATGACATTTTTACTAAAAATAAGACAAAAACACTTGCTTGGATTTCATTTTTTTTTAAAGTAAATGGGTTGATATGTTGGTTAACTTGCAACCGGGTGAAATTTAGACAAACCACAGGGTTTTGGAAGATCACTTTTAACTAATGTTAGAACTACCTTTTTTTTTTTTTTTTTTTTTTTTTAAACTGAGCCCTAAGGAGTTTATATGTTCTTTTTTCTTTCAGGTCACCATTTGTGTTATTTTTTTTTTCAACAAAAAGTCTTCCTATGAACTCTAATCACCCAGAAGCAGCTGTGACAAATGATAAATCCTAAGTTAGTTTCCTGCTGACCTACACATGGCTGTCATACATTCAGCACCACCAGCTCTTAAGCTGGATGGTCCTAATGTTTGTATACATCATACTTTTAAAAAAATTAACTTCTTAGAATTCCAACTTTGGACTTTTTTGTTGCCATGTATTTCATGGAAGTAAAAAGATAAATTCTGGAAATTATACATGTACATTTTTAAGAACCCTTCTGCTAAGTTTACACACATATGAGTCAAAAACTACATATTCAGTTGCAAGATTCCTTTTTTCTGCACCACAACCGTCTCATGCTGACCTGAACTTGTTTCCTCTTTTCACTTTGCCCTTAACCCTGAAGGTGTTATCTTGCAATTCCAGGAATTTTAAGAAGTGTCTGATGCATTTCTCTGAAAAAAAATAATCTTCATACAACACTTGAAGAAGTGAAACTTTTTGTTGAGTCCGGAGCAAAAACAGCTCAGCTTGATCATGGGAAAAGGAACTGGTTTCTGATTAACACAAACATTATTTACATCTGAAGCGAAAGTTAAAAAATAAACACAAGTGAGAGCTTTTGGGATAGTGTAACTTCTTGTAAGTGGGCGGCAAACACAGTTACATGGAAAGAGGGTTTGAGAGTTGCTGCTCTCTTGAACATGTTCCTCCCACACACACTTTGCCCCACACCCTTAGGCTTATTTTTAAAAATAAAATCAAATGCCCAGAGCATTTCTCTTTTCTAACATTTCTTTTTTGAAGGAATTCTGACGAGCAGAAACGTTTGCCTCAGCTTTTGTAGAGAAGTGGGAGGTCAGGGGGTTAATGACACTGTCTTCCTCAACTTTTCCTCTGGACAAGGTTCCCTTCTTCAAACTAAATAGCCTTCAGCAAAACTTGAAGTTTTGCAGTTTCTGTTGTACTTATGGTTGAATATAGATGCAGGGACAAAAAGCAGGGGGTTCACAATTGCTCAAACATGCAGTGAATCAAAGAAAAACAAAATCATGATTATTTAAAGTCAGTTTAAGCCTCTCATCACTTTTCAATTCCAGTGACTAATGAAATGCTACATAGAGGATAAGGTAAATGAATGAGTTGTTGTGGTTTATTCCAAAGTTGCTGAATTGAAGCTGTCTATTCATAAATAATAATGAAAAAAATACCAGCTCTGTTTTCAGATGCCACGGCTTTCACACAAAAAACTGCACTTATATGTTGCTTAATTCTATTGGTTTACTCATCCAGTTTTTATATAAAAAACAGAGAGATAACAAGGTATAAGTGCCTCAGGAAGGAAAAGCGGATAATTTTTTTTTGCCTATTTTGTATCTGAGCTGTCACAGATAGTGATGCAGAGAACTTCAGCCATGGAGCGAATAGAACAGAAAAGTCTTTGCTTTATTCTGGGTGAGGCAACCTCAAAAATTTGTTTTTGTTAAGTATTTTAACAATTTGGTTGTAGAAAATGGATTTTAACAAGTGTATCTAATTAGAATGGAAACAAACAAATTGAAAAGTAACTTTTCTTCTCCTGCAGTCTCTCTCCTTGTCACCTCTTCTCTGTCTGAAGCAGGTTAGTCCAATTTACTGTCAAACTATGCTCATGTATTATGATTTATTCTTATTTGTCTGTAGAGGATGATAGGAAGTCAAAGGTTTCCAACTTATTGTCAATGATTTCAGCAAGAAATATATGAGAGTAGACAAGATGAATGCAGTTGACTGCACTGTTGAGGAAAGAATGAAATAAAGTTATTAGATTTGTACATTGACAGCTCTGTTTTTTAGTCTGTGTAGTAAGTTCTTATTATTTCGATTTCGATTTTAGATTTTTTTTTCTTCTTAAAGGGGCTGTGAAGACTTTTCAAGAGATTTTGAAAAGTTTCCCAATAGTCATCACAGCCACTTAAATTTTATTTTCAAATATTTCGTTTCTTTTGTAAGTTACAGACATAAACTAGAGGGTGAAAAGCTTAGCAATTACAAAATAAACAAAAGTCAGATGTGTGGAAAATATGTTTAAAATGCTTCGCAAAGCACAAAAAGAAACAAATACTCTTTGATAACAGAAAAAAAAAGATTCATGTTTAAAGTAAGTTTACTCTGTTTTATGTCTCATGCTTCAGTGCATGTAGTTAACTGGAGTGGACACGTCTGTGCTGTAAGAGGAATAAAATCACTTCAGTAAAAAAAAAAAAAATCTTAACACGTGCTGTCATGTTTCATGCTTCTGTAACAGCTATATTTTTGATGCATTATCGGTTTCATATGGAGAGTGAAAAAAGTTACAAGTGAGTATTAGTTCTGCTTTAATGCAACTGTAAGCTAACAAAAATAAATATGGACAACCAAAACTGACACTTGTGTCATCACAAAGAGATCAAACCAGCAACTAAAAATTCTGCAGCCTTCAATATCCCCAGCGTGAACTCCAGCAATGAGGGATTATACTCGTGTCAGTACAAGAAAAGGTTCTCAGGTCATTTCCTGTACTTCCCTAAGAGTAACTCTGTCAGACTCTTTACCACAGGTTCGTAAAAATCAAAATAAAGACAAGTTTGTGTTTAAAAAGCTGTTTGTGTATTGTTTCAAAATTGTCTTACAGTAATAAGAGATGTGAGATTTGTTTTAGAAAAGTCAGTGTCTGTTTCAGCACACAGTTTTAGCTTTAGTAGATATTTATAATTAGTCTTGATTTTCCCCTGTTTGTTAATCCTGAAAGCTTCTGATTTTCTTCATCCTTTTTCTGTTAAACACAGTGTATCTGCAGCAGCCAAGAATCTCCCTGATGTCTCCTAACAGAGAGCTGGTCTGGAGCCCTGAAGGTGCAGAGGTCCCCGAGGGTTACAGATTTGTCTTCCTCTGCTCAGTTAACAGCAGCCATCCCAAAGGCCAGTTCTTTCTCATCTCCCCTGATCAAAACATCATTCTCACTAAGCCAGCCGTCAACCAATCTGCCACCTTTGACTTCCCTGTAGCTCAGTATGAACACCAAGGTAACTACAGCTGTGTGTATGAGGCTGACCTCACAAAGCGGAGGGTCAACTCCTCTGAGACGGCTCCAATCAGGCTTCTGATTAAAGGTAAGCAGACTCTAACATTCAGCATTAAATTTTCACATTGTATTACCCATTTTAGAGACAATAGGATGAAATTTTGTTGGATAAACTAATCAGGTTTTCTTTTCCTAGTGCCTCTTTATCCTCTGCGACTGTTGTCCTCAGCAACAGCAGGGATAGTGCTTTTGCTGCTGGTGGTGTTGGTACCAGTTTGTCTGATCTGCAGGAGAAGACAAGAAGCCAAGCAGCCTGGGACTGTGTTTGAAACCCAAAGTGCTCACAACAACTCATAGTTCCTCTGTTTAAAGTTCACACCTTTTTTTCACAGCTCCGCTAAAATAACCGATGTGGTGTTTCTTTGCTTTTGTTTTAGCGGCTGCTAAGACTGAGTGTCATCTTGAAGATGGTATAGAAGACTACATGAACGTTGGTCCAGTGGACACACTGAAGAATCTGAAGGAGGAAACAAGAAAGGTGGAAGAAGAGAATGTATACGAGGAGCCAAAGAGTTTCAAGTGTCGTTACCCAGAAGCAAGACGAGAATATGAACTAAGTGAGACCAAAACGGTCTGATTCAGACAAAAAGAAAAAGCACAAAGAAACAGTGATCTAGCTATCAACAGCAATGGGCAGTTATGGAAATAATGATGAGTCTTATGATGATGATGTTGCTTTTTGAGGCTTCTGCTTGAAAACAACATGCTCTGAATAGAAACCTCATATCTCTGAAATTTAAGCTCTGTGTGCATTATCTTGGTATCACAATAAAGGTAACACTTGTGCGGTGTAACAATCAGTACAGATGAAACTGTATCAGAGTAAATGCAGATGGAACAAAGAATAAATGAAAGATTTCTTTCCTTGCATAATAATAATAATCTGGTAACACTTAGCTTTACAGGCCCACAAATTTCAATGTAAGTAGGTCAATATTAGACAATCTTTTAGATTCATTCATTCATTTGTAAGTATGTAACTGTAAGCAAATAACAGTTGGTAAGTAACTGCTTTTTTCAGTTTATGTGAAATTTCCCCTGAATTCAAGGTTTGAAGGTGAAAAACATTCATTTGTTGTTCATTTCAATTAGCTATTAGTCAGTCATTATACATTTTACATTAATCATTATCAAGTGATTCAGTGATTGACTAATTGCCTATTGTGTTCATTGAAACGTGGCTTTTATTATGAAGTCTGAACAGAGTCATTGCTACCATAATGCTCAAATGCAAGAGCTAAAAGACTTAAACTTTGAAATGATACATCAGAATGTATTAATATTTCACTGAAATTGATAATGCTTGACAATTAAAAAAAAAAAAGTCAAAAGTTTTGAAGCTCTTGATTAAACACACAAAATGCCATCACTCAGAGACGTGTTCAGTTGTGTCTCTGAGTGGCTGCTGTTGCTCTTAAATTCTGTGGTTTTAAGATGGTAAGTTCCTCTGGTGGTTGAAAAAAAAGGGCAAGAGAAACAAAGAGGAAGTATTTCAGAAAAGAACAGGGGGTTTGAGTGTTTCGATAGGTATTTGAGTTGGTTTCTGCATTTGTACTCATACTGTCACCAGCTTTATACAAGTCAGCCATGAGGAAGACACATAAGGAGAACATTTGCTGGATTCTGGGTGAGTAAGATTATGAAAAAAAAAAAGAATTACTCCTTCAAACAGTGTGACAGTTGTTTTGTTATATTCTTTAAAGAATCAAGGACAACAGTAGCACATTGTAACTGAATTCTTGTAGTCTTATCGTCGTAAAACTATAGTCTTATGTAGTAGTTATTTCACTGTAATGTCTGCAGTCACTGGCAAGAAAAGGTCTTTTGTCGTATTACTATAAATAGCAAAGGGTTGTGGGGAAATGAGACAGAAATGATACTGTAAAAGGAGCTACAACAAGACACTTATACTTCTACACTTGTTAAAGTCTTGAATGTACCACAACTCCTTTTTTTTCTCTCCAGCTTTTCTTCTCTTGAATTTTTCTTCACCCGCAGAAGGTCAGTCCATATTTTTTTTAACCTAAATTTCCCTCACTTGTAAGTTTCTATTCCCAAAATAAAAAGTCTAACTTGCAAATTAGTTAAGTCTGCTTCTGCACTGAGAGGATTGAAGGTTGGTACAACTTGACAAGTATTTCTTACATTCTGAGTGAAATGGTACCCAGAAAGTCACATCTTTTGGTACTTTGATGTGTGTCAATATTAAGCCTTTCCAATGTACTCACTAGTATCAAACTTTTGCTGTGTAACAGCTTAGAGAGCTCCAGGAGGAGCTGTTTTTGGTCGATTCAGCAGTCCATTTATGCTGAAGGATGTGGCCAGATCAGAAAGTAAAAATACTCTAAAGAAGGCTAATATATTCCTAAAACCAACTACTGGACTCTGCTGACATTTGTAATTGAGCTTTTTGTTCCATGAAGTAATGTCTTGGGGTTTTTAAAAAAAATCCATATTCAATAGGTTATGAACTCAGATTGGCTGGATCTGGATCTTCTCGGTGCTCAGGAAGGGTTGAAATCTACTCTGACGGTACCTGGGGAACAGTCTGTGATGACAGCTGGGATCTTAATGACGCTGAGGTGGTCTGCAGACAGCTGAACTGCGGGACTGCAGTAGAGGCTCCTGCAGGAGCTGCTTTTGGTGCAGGAAGTGACCCGATCTTTCTGGATGATGTGTCCTGCTCAGGAAGTGAAAGGTCTCTAATTGAATGTGGGCACCCCGGTTTAGGGGAACATAACTGTGGACATAGTGAGGATGCTGGTGTAGTCTGCTCAGGTGGGAAAAATTTTACTTTAAAATATAAGTAGATTTGGCCCAAAAAGATGCAGTGTTTAAAGGAACGACTCTTCTTAAAGTGGGCTGTTTAGATGGAAAAAAGTTCCTCCACAATCTGCAGGATGCTGTAAAATTAAACAAACAAAAACGGGCTGGAAAATAATTCTGCTTCTCCAATGTCTAGCTGCTCGTGTCAGATTGGCTGGATCTGGATCTTCTCGGTGCTCAGGAAGGGTTGAAATCTACTCTGAGAGTACCTGGGGAACAGTCTGTGATGACAGCTGGGATCTAAAAGACGCTGAGGTGGTCTGCAGACAGCTGAACTGTGGGACTGCAGTAGAGGCTCCTTCAAAAGCTGCTTTTGGTGCAGGAAGTGGCCGGATCTTTCTGGATGAAGTGTCCTGCTCAGGAAGTGAAAGATCTCTAACTGAATGTGGGCACCGTGGATTAGGGGAACATAACTGTGGACACGATGAGGATGCTAGTGTAATCTGCTCAGGTGAGAAAAATTTATTTTGAGCACAATATCAGTTGAGCTACAAAATGACTCTATGTTAGAGTGAATAATTTTGTTTGAATGGTAGGCTGTGTAAATGGGAAAAGTGTTATCACAACCTGTAATGGCTGGTCAATTTATAAAGAAAAAAAAATTGAATATCATCTTGGATACTGGCACAAACCTTCAAGACAAACATACTTTGTTACCAGGTGACCCTAAAGTGAAATGTGGTCACCATAGGTTGGAAAAAATGTACATTGAAAAAAAAAAAAAAAAAGTTCAATCCAGCCGTTCCATCTTTTTCATGTCTGCTTAAACTTTGTTTAGCAGCTCATGTCAGATTGGCTGGATCTGGATCTTCTCGGTGCTCAGGAAGGGTTGAAATCTACTCTGACAGTACCTGGGGAACAGTCTGTGATGACAGCTGGGATCTTAATGACGCTGAGGTGGTCTGCAGACAGCTGAACTGTGGGACTGCAGTAGAGGCTCCTGGAGGAGCTGCTTTTGGTGCAGGAAGTGACCCGATCTTTCTGGATGATGTGTCCTGCTCAGGAAGTGAAAGGTCTCTAACTGAATGTGGGCACCGCGGTTTAGGGGAACATAACTGTGGACATGGTGAGGATGCTGGTGTATTCTGCTCAGGTAAGCTGTGATGGCCAAACGTCATCTTACCTTTACCTGTAAAAATGTCCCATTGTATTATATTCCTAAGAACTGTATTGTATTTTTTTCAGCCAGCATCGGAAGGCCCAGAATTTCCAGGAATCCTTCTGGTGCAGTTTCCTGGGGTCGAAATGTCCTGTTCACATGTTCAGTTTCGTCAACCATCTCTGTTGGCACATTTGTTCTGACAAAAACCTCAGGTTCTTTCAGGATGACCCAAACACCAAGTTCTGGCTCTGCCACATTCAACATTATGAAAGTGAACTTTGACCATGAGGGGTCCTATCAGTGCCAGTATGAGGACAGGCATTCAAGTCAGACTTTCAGCTCACCATTGAGTGACTCTGTCAGGCTCTCACTTACAGGTAATCACATATTTATTTTCTTCAAATCAAACACACACTTTTGTTTAAGTCATGTCCTCATGACAGTGGATGCAAGTGCTCATGGGAAACAGAGTCTCAATCCTGAAAAAACACTAGCTTTTTGAGGTGGTCCTCACAACCCCTTTAAATTCACTGAAGACTGTAAACTTATGCAGATGACCAATTAGCTTTAAGAGTTTTGAAAGAGTATCGTATAGCCTGGAAAACGACCCTTCAATCAATAAACACTTTTCTTAATTTACTTTTTTTACAGTGACTTTTCCAAAACCCAGTATTTCTGTGGTACCTGTGATTTCCTGGGGGCAAGATGTCAGTATCACCTGCTCTATAACAACTGAGCTCCTAGGTGGCACATTCATCCTAACAAAGACCTCGGGCACTTTCAGAATGACCCAAACACCAAGTTCAGGCACTGCCTCCTTCAACATGATGAAAGTGAACTTTGACCATGAGGGGTCCTATCGGTGCCAGTATGAGAAAAGGCATTCAAGTCAGACTTTCAGCTCACCATTTAGTGACTCCGTCAGGCTCTCACTTACAGGTAATCACATATTTATTTGCTTCAATCAAACACACACTATTGTTAAGTCATGTCCTCATGACAGTGGGTGCAAGTGCTCATGGGAAACGGAGTCTCAATCCTGAAAAAACACTAGCTTTTTGAGGTGGTCCTCACAATACCTTTAAATTCATTGAAGACTGTAAACTTTTGCAGTTGACTAATTAGCTTTAAGAGTTATGAAAGAGTATCGTGTAGCCCGGAAAATGACCCCTCAATCATTAAACACTTTTCTTTATTTTTCTTTTTTAGTGACTTTTCCAAAGCCTAGTATATCTATGGTACCTGTGATTTCCTGGGGGTAAGATGTCAGTATCACCTGCTCTATTACAACTGAGCTACTAGGTGGCACATTCATCCTGACAAAAACCTCAGGTTCTTTCAGGATGACCCAGACACCAAGTTCAGGCACTGCCACATTCAACATTATGAAAGTGAACTTTGACCATGAGGGGTCCTATCGGTGCCAGTATGAGAAAAGGCGTTCAAGTCAGACTTTCAGCTCACCATTTAGTGACTCTGTCAGGCTCTCACTTACAGGTAATCACATATTTATGAGCTTCAAATCAAACACACACTTTTGTTTAAGTCATGTCCTCATGACAGTGGATGCAAGTGCTCATGGGAAACAGAGTCTCAATCCGGTATGCATTTCAAGTGATCATTGAACTTAGTACTTGAATTTGTTATCACTATGACTTCTGTTATGGTCTCATGTTCAAGGTTTTCAAAATATTAATTTATTCTAATGAGAGCTTGTGTTTTCTTCATCCCTTCCCACTGAACCCAGTGCAACTGCAGCAGCCAAACATCTCTCTGACATCTCCAAACAAAGGGCTGATCTGGAGTCCTGAAGGTGCAGAGATCACCAGGGGTTACAGTTTTGTGTTCCTTTGCTCCATTACTTGCAGCTTCCCGGATGGTCGGTTCTTCCTCATTTCATCTGATGCAAACATCACAGTCATTAAGTCAGCAGTCAACCACTCTGCCTCATTTGAATTCCCTAAAGCTGAGTATAAACATCAGGGAAACTACAGCTGTGTGTATGAGGTTGAGCTGTCTACGCTGCGATTCAGTTCTTCAGAGACTGAACCAATCAGGATTGTTATTAAAAGTAGGTGTACTCATGCTGTGAATTTTAATTTTCAAAATCTAGTTTGAATAAGAGATACATATAACAGAGACGATGCAACAGACTAGGAAGAAATAAATTTGCTTGTTTACTTACAAGCTGTTTTCTCTTTCAGCGTTTCTTTTACCGTTGGTGTCCTCATTAGCTTCGGTGACCTTATTCATGCTGCTTGTGGTTTTGCTGCTGGTCTTAGTGAGCCACAGAAGAAGACAACAAGCCAAGCAGCCTGAAACCCTGGACCAAACTCAATGTGCTTTCCAAAAACAGCAATTTCAAATACATAGATACTGTACATACACTCATATAGATTCTTTGAGCTCTTACATATTGTTTCCGTTCTTCTGTTTCAGTGTCTGAAAGACTGAGGAACTGTTATGACCAAGAAAAGGAAGAAGAGCCGAAGTATGCAAATGTGACTTCACCGGCAACCAATAATCTCAAAGACCAAAGAGAAGGTGGAAAAGAGGAGGATGTTTATGAGGAACCAGAGAGCCTTGCTGACTTATGCCAGAATCTAAAAATGGGCAAAGACAAGGAGATGGATTTTAGTAAAGAGGACCAAAGCAAAGAAGAAACCAGTGAGGATGATGACTATGAGAATGTAACGATGGCTGCCTCCGAAGCAACTATTGACATCTATGGAGGCGAAGACGATATCTATCAAAACCTTTGAGATGTCCTTTTATCAGTGTTGGTTTATCACAGCTTTTGACATGAAGCAAATCCTTCTGAAAATGGGTTTAACTGGTCGAACATGGAGAGTAAAAAGACGATAAATAATGCCTCGTCTCCTGTTTACAGAGAAATAGATATACATTTATTTACATTAATTATTTCAATTTTTCGGATCAGTAAACCCAAAATCTGTTCACTCAAAAAAACAACAAATTTTGATTGAATTTTAGTATGTCAACTGGTTCAATATAAACGCATTCAGTTAGTTGAAAGCAATGATTTTAAGTTAAACTTAGTTGACCCTAAAGTTATTGCTTTCAACCAACATAACGCATAAACATGTAACCAGCTGGTGCAATATGTTCAATTTAATTCAATCTTTTCTTTTCTTTTTTGAGTGTGATATTAGCTTCCCAAAGGATTCAAATATTGTGTTTACATTTGTTTGGACTCACAAGCTGAGGGAGGGCAATGACTTTTTAAGCCCTGGCTTTTGTCTAGTTGGTGCGAAAAGTTTGAAGTTGGCAGTGTTGTTTGATACTATCCATACTGTTGCAGCAGGAGTTTGTATTTTTAGCTGTCCCCTGGGACAAAAAGCAAAGATACTGCGCACATACAGATGTATATTTGCTTAAAAATAGTTGTGGCTAATTTCTAAGTAGCTGGCTCACTACTGCATCAGTCTTCTTGCCGTTGCCCACATTATGTTGTTGTAATGTTTGATGGTAATGCTTCAAGTTGTTAGAAAGGCCTATGAGGACTTTCTGAGTGATCTTGAAAAAGTCTCATATCTAGATGTACACCTGGCCATAATAAACAACTTAAAACGAGTTTATTAGCAAAAAAAAAGAATTATTTCTAAATGCTCTTGTCACTCGGACAACACCACACCAGGGAATGAAGTCTAGCACTGAGAATAAATATCTGTAGTTTTATTTTGCTTATTTGATTTATTTAGGTGTAAAAGTGAAACTTTTGATAAATATGTTACCTTGTTGGGGTAAAAAGTTGAGAGAAAAGTAAAGTTAGAAGAACATCTGATCTCCATTCATCTCTATAAACAAATACACAAGTTACGATAGTTTGTGTGAGTCCACCAGCCGATAGAGTTAATGCAATCTTCTTCATATGAAACCTCCTCACAGTCCCTTCAAGATCATAATTTAGATGTATTTTTTCTTGTATTAATTTGTTATGTTTGTATTTTGGTTTCATTTCTTTTTCTTTTGTTCTTGCTCATTGAAAGTCAACCCTGTGAGTAGTTTTTTTTGTCAATTTCAAGGGTTATGTTTACAAAATGTCTCAATTTATGAAATTTTACTGAAATAAACAAACTGAATTTAGCTTGTGTTTCAGTTTATTTCAATGTAACCACACCAGCAGTTATGACCATTGGGGCTTAATAGAGGATTTGTGTCATGCAGTCATAAAGGCTAGATTTTGCTGAGTGGAGTAGGCTAATGATAACTGAGCAACAACAGCTGCAGTGTCTGAAGCCATCTTGTATCCTCCTTTCTATTTCAGTCCATGTATCTGACAGTTCACTGACACACTTTTCTATTTTCATTTTAGCTCTTACCATGACCCTGAGTTTACAACCATCCTCTTTTAGTCTGATAATGTCTTAATCTGTCGCTGTTGTCTCCCTTAGGATCTTATTTCACTAAGAAACTGAAGGGTTTGTGAACTTTTTATCCAACAATATGAGGGTGTTTTTACAGTATAACCCCTGGATTGTCCCTCATAGTTATGACACAGGCTCCTTGTAATGTGAGCTCATTTCACTCACACACACACACACACACACACACACACACACACACACACATGCAGCAAGACTGTGTGAAATGTTGGCACTATGAGCTCATCCCTCAAAGAAGCTGCGATGAAGCCTTGTAACCTGAGACCAGTCCAGCTCTGCTACTGCTGGTCGACCTGCTTGTTCCTGAACAGCTGCTAAGATGTGATTCCTGGCATTCAGGAGATATGTTTATGAGAAAAAACATGTTGTTATTTTATCCCAATATCCAAATGATGGATTACCTATTTAAACATATGACAGCTGTACACATTCAAGTTTGAGTACATGGTTAAGAATGGTAAGACTCTTGCTTCATATTTAGCCTAAATATGAACATGATATGGAGGCTATGTCTTAATCTTGACCTCACACTCTTAGATTAGTGACTGACAAGGTTTGACTGCATTGTCATGCACAAATTTTCATGGCTAATTATCTAAAATCTAAATTATATTTTTGTAGCTTTGGGTTTTTGAAATTTCTAGTAAGAGCTGCCCAAAATGTAACCCTGTTATATGAACTCATATTATATTATTTAGGAGCATATATCAAAGGGATCAGACATCAGAATCACAAATATCTTTGATTGAGCATATATAGTCCAGGCATTTTTACCCACAACAACAAAAATCTAATCTGACTTCACTATCTTCCCATATATTCCCAAACTGTGACAATCACTGTTCACTCCTAATAAAGCTTTTTTTTTTTTTTACCTTATACACCAGAAATCTGAACCTACATTATCTATTTGGACATGGAAATCAATTATAGGAGTGTGATGTTAATATGACCACAAACCTAAACAGGATATGACCGTGAGCTGTCTTGAGCCTGTTGATAAGTTGCTGGTCATTCCTTGCAGGCTCACGCCAACAAACAGTGAGCTCATGGGGCATAAATAGTACTGTGGGTGGGGACCAGAGCAGCTGGGATATATAAGGACGGGAAATCCATCTGATGTCACCAAGTAGTGCAAAGAAGACCCAAGAAAGCAAAACAAATCGACAATTCTTTGTTCTCATTCTTTCTACAGATCTGTGGATCCAAGGAATCAACATCCAAAATTTAAACAATTTGAATCAAAATCCAAACTTTAAACAGGATAAGATCCACTTCAAATTTCTGCCATGATGTCGCAGCACGCAGCCTTGACAAGCCTCTTTGGTGATGACCCTTTCTTCCGACCGGAGCAGCTGCTTTGGCCACTGCGCCAGGAGGCCCTCTCCCTCTCCTCCCTGCAGCAGGATTTCTTCAACCGGAGGACTAAACTGGCTGACAGCCTCCTGAGAGAGCTCCACGATGGGCCTCACCTTCTTGGTCTTTGCCAGTTGCCCTTCACTTCAAACTCTCTGACCAGGTATGAAGATAATATTATGAAGATAGTATGAAGATAGTATCTGTTTCCATCATTTTCATTATCAGTATTGGTGATTTAAACAGTAGATAGTTTGTCTAAACTCAAATCCTTTGATGAGAAAGTGAAGTAAACTTTATTTTCCCATTTTCAATTGCAATGCAGAGATTGTTAAGCTAAAATTCATCTCTGGAGAGTAAATTTACTTCCCCAGATCCTGCGTCCACATGTGGACATTACACCTCTGCCTCTTAGACCCATGATACTTTATTTTTTAAAGCTTTGACCTTCTGACCACCATTGGGGACACTGCCCATGTCATCTCTTGGTGCTATCACAACATTATGCCCATTTCAGTGAAAGGGCGCTATATTTATCTACAATAACAGCAAAAACAGAAAACTTTGCGCGAACTCATTACACAACCGAACTTCCTGTACAAAGATCAAGTTTACTAATTATACTTATCAGGTCTTCTTTATCACAAATAGCACTAAGAAAATGAAATGATGCTGTCTCCAAAAAGTCTTTTTACACATCCATGAAGTCAGCGAGCTGATTCTGATTGAGATCTTATTTCTTTCTAGACTCGGGGAGAGTGAGCAGCGAAGAGAGACCTCAAGCTCAGAGCTCCAAAAAGAAAACAAAGATGACCTCTTGGTCACTCTGGATGCTCGTGGCTATTCCCCAAATGACATCACTGTCAAGCTGGAGGGTCGGAGTCTGGCTGTGGTCGCCATGAAGCAAGCTGGAGCAGAGGAAACCCAGTCCCACTCCTCTTCTTCCTCCTGTGCTGCCTTCTGCTCCTCCGCCTCATCAAAGATGGGATTTGCCCAGAAGATAGACTTGCCGGCCCACGTTGATCTGTCCGGCCTCTCTTGCTCCCTGATGGATGATGGACAGCTCCGAATCCATGCCCCTGCTGCCGCCAAGCAACAAATCTGTGAGGAGAATCAGGTGCCTATTCGTTTCAGGTCATCGCTGGAGTTTCCAATCACCAAAGACAAGACAGAGGAAGGAAACACAGACTAATGCACTCAGAAACACACACACACGCACACACACACACACACACATAATCACATTTCACAATGAATGCAAGAGTCAACAAACAATCGCACCATGTTCCCAAAAGACTTTGTATTTCTAGAAACATTTATGTCAACTTATTTAAATATGAATCATTTTTGTAATTATTTGTGATTTGTATCAACTGTTAAGATAAAATAAAGAGATATTTTCTGCTGGGCTTGGCTGGTCTACTTTTTTTCTGACCACATGATGGTGCCAACAACCCACAGAGAGGATGGAAACACAAGTAAAACCCCAAAAAGGTGGAGAAGAGGAGGACGTTTGTCGACACGGATGCTGTAAGTTATAGAACTTTGGAGGTTTTTTTCCATTCTTTTATAACTACTTTGCTATCGAGAAGCAGTCGTGCATCTAATTCTACTCTAACAGTTAAATTAAAACTGGAAATAGATATCCAACTGAAGATTAATCACAGTTTTAGTGATTAAACCAGATTCAAAAGTGAAGCTTAACTTCTCTCTTGGAACCAAAAAGGTAAATAAATAAATAAGCCTGTTCAGTCATCCAGGTTAAAAGATAGTACAAAATTGAGCCAATACATCACCAAAATTGATTCTTGTGTTTGATACAGAGGTACAGCACTAAGACAGTGTTCAGGGCTCCTTCAAAGTGTTATTTTGCAGTACGTCACTGCTTCAACTTTGGCTTACCTCTTCAAAGATTTTAGGACATTTTGTGGTTACAGTGACAAACAAAGATACCTCTTATGTGTTATGAACTCAGCCCTGAGGGTGGCAGTACAGCGGAAAGATTAAATTAAGATGTTAAAAAACAAGAAAGGAGACGTCACAAGTGAAGAGTGTTGTTAGGGGCCTTTGTTCAGCAAAACTGCTGAGATTAAAAACCATGGGATTTCAAATGTCTCAAGCATTGCCAATTTACTTCAGCAATCTCAGTGAATGCAAATTGAGTCTGTGATGTTTAGTGATGAAAAATCCACTACCATCATTATGAACATGAGTGTTGATTATTTTCATGTTATTTCAGCAAATTCTATCAGAAATTTCCCCATTTGCTATCGCGATAATGTAAAACTGGGTAAATACATGGAAATTATCATAAGCATCAATAACATACCTGAGCTTTCTAAGAAAATAGCACCATCTGCAGAGATTTGAGATGTACTGCAACTTAATAACTTGTAATTGTATGAACCGGAGCAGTGCACCCAAAGAAATCCAAGAACATAATAATGAGATGATCCAAACTCTTGAAGTTGTATGATCTACTGTAACCACTGCCACAGAGAACATGAGTGTGACCATCACTCTGTTGGTTGATTTTATGGACGTAGTCTCCTTGACGTCACTCGTCTGTTCCTGATGCAGAATAATGAAGCCAATCTTCAGTGGGGGCCATATTGGGAATTCTTCAGCTTTATGACGCTCACCCTTCTGTCAGCAGAGCTGTGCTTCTTATTGGGTTAACTAGTGATCTTAATATCTTCAAAACGGACAAGTTTTAAAAAAATAAATAAATGACCCCACCAACAAGAGGGGAATGAGCTACTACGAATATAAGTAGTTGGTTTTGGCCTGGTGGGTGGTTTTCTGTCTTTCTACAGCCAGCCTTGAGAAACTCATGTTACTGAAATTTTTTTGCACTTCTACGTGGCTTCATGTATAACAACCCAAGTTTGCATTTTGGTTTTAACCTTTGAAAATTCTACCTTTCTGGGGAATTCAACCCTGTGAAAACTGTCAGGTATAGACCAACAGCAAATATTAAAATACCCAGGAAATTCTGTTGGCTCGGTTTTAGATTGACCTTTTCAAATAGTGAATCAAAAGGATCTCATGATTTTCTTTAATGGAAAATAAAATATTCCCACAAGACAAATGTCAGTTGTTGAGGGCTAGTCATAGATTTTCTGAGAAAGAACAAATTTGCTCATAGTAGGGCACAAAGGGGTGAAGAAAATAATGTGTTGATTCAGAAATTGATCAGAGAAGCAGTACCAATTATTCAAAAATCTGCTCTATCATTGTCTAATGAGAGGTTTTTCTTTGGTTAATCCAACCTATGAATGGTTGCATGTGTGTAAAATCCTGCCATGATATGTTATAACTTTTACACAATGACATGCCCCTGAGTTAGGGCTCTTCTGAACACACATACACACACACACACACACACACACGCACACACACACACGCACACACACACACACACACACACACACACACACACACACACACACACACACAAGACCTCTTTATGGTGAATGCACATTTTCCATGACGACAGTTATACGGTCATAATGATGACAGATTCTCCGAGCCACTGGCGGGGTAAACTTTGTTTCTATCATATAAAGACTCCCTCAGAGGAGGTTGCTGTTTACACTGGCAGCTAGTGTCCTCCAAAATCGCATAACTCCTCTCAATAATCTGATTTGAGCTTCCATATGTGCCAGTCTTAGGTTCTTACAGATGATTCCCCACAAAATACAAAGGAAAACCCTGTCTTTCTTTCATGCAACTGGAAAAAACAGGTCTGTAAACTTGATATTGATATATGGAGATGATAGGTATAACATATAATTTTTTTATTTGAGTTGCATGTAGAACCATTATCGTCCAATTCGTTATTTTTCTTTAAGTGTCACTATTGCCAAACCCAAGCCTCTGATAATACAACAGGAGAAACCACAACAACAGCGGCAAAAAATATGAACAAGAATTGTGTTTCATCTCCTCGTTTTTCAGTACAGCAAAGAATTTGTCTTCACTTTCTCGTTTCTCACACAACAAAAGCAATCTGCTCACCTGACATATGACCCAGAGGCATGAAATCAGAATAAGTGTGGGGAAATTTAACTTAACATTGTCAGGAAATCATCACAACATAAAATAATGCTCAAGGGTTAGCACAGTAACACTGCAGAACATTTTCAGGCTCTTGGCTATTACTTTTTAATACCACAACACCGCCTGCAACTACACCCCGCTTGACTAATGCTCTAACGTCACAACACCATCGGTGTAAGCAGCAGTGAGCAATTCATCCTGCAGGCTTAATTTTGTTATTTCCTCCTCTCTCCGCAGGTATCACAATAAAACAAACAGGTCATCACTCTCATCCACACTCCTGTTATGCAGCCACAAACTGTCACCACCTGAGTGATGACTGGAATAACATTAGTTCAGGTCCTTAAACCTGGAAGAGGAAAGAATTGATGGCATTCTCTTTATAAAGCAACATAATAATCACGAACTTTGCCACCAGATCTATCAGAAATTTAATTCTAATGTAAAGAAATAACCCATCTCTGCCCAGGAAGCTGTTATCTCTTTTGAAAATCCAGTCCAATAGCGGATGGGCTTTTGTAAGCTATTGTGACTCATTTTGGACCACGATGTCCACTAACTGGTGTCAGAGTAATGACATGCTGGCATTTGATTCATCAAAGGTGTCAGATTTCCATGTCCTGTCACTTTTATAAGGCGTCCAAAAAGGGGCAAACAAGCTGGATCTGGAGGATAGAGTTGCAAATGAAAAAACAATCGATCTTTGGAAGCACAAGTAATTAATCATAAAACAAATGTCTATGTTTACATGCACATCATATTGGGATTAAGGTGCATTCTCAGGTAAGGACACTGGAATATTCCCATTTATATGCGTCCAGCTTATTCCAAATAAACCATTGCAGCTGTAGTAGCGGTGTTTTTTTTGCATTCACTCTAATGGCATTTCCACTATACTGTTAAAGATGCTTGCTTTTGCATTACTCTGTGTAACATTTGTGTCCCCTCTTTATCAAAAGCGTGACCAGAACTTCAGTTCACAGGTACATGTTGTTGAAAGTCCACATCAACTCTGTCCTCTGGTGTCGTCACTAACTGTCTTTGTTCAAGAATTTCCTCCTTGTCATCTTGATACTTGAAACTGGTTGGGTTTGACCCACTGGTATTGTTTTGTTTTTTTTTTGTTTTGTTTTAGCGTACACCAACTCTTTGGTTTTCAATATGTACTTCATTTGGTCAGTAGTTTGCTAGGTGTTTACATGACTATGCATTCAGAATATTGCTGTCACACTGATTAATATGGGTAAATGGTATGCTTGTAAATGTAGTCATTGTGAACACATAACAAAAGAGAAACGTGCAACTTCAGACACCAAACACATCTGAGAAACCTTCAATGATCCAGAGCAAACAGCACAGAGAATCATAAAACATCTGCTGAAGAAAATGTACTTCAAACTAAGGCTTAAAAAACAAAGGTGAAACAAGCCTAAGGGGTTGCTTGGTGACACAACTTTAATGTTGGCAGAAACATTGATTATGCTATAATCAATGAATAAAAGAGAAAACCTGAACAACTCAAATCAAATAAATGCTTTTCATGAACAAGTAGCTTTGCCAAAGTAATCGCAGCTGTAACTGTAGCCGGTCATTTTGGATATCTGCTTTTTTATAATTATTATTCTGAAGCTCTACTTACAATCTGCTAAAAATCCACCTGTGCAGAATGTGCATTCTCGTAATGATTATATTCTTAAAACTGCCTGTCTATGACATTTCCTCCAACATGTTCTAAAGGAGATGGAAAAGTCTTTTTAAGTTGAAAAAAAACCCCACACATCATACTTCCATCGAACAATAGAGCTGAAAAAGAGCGTCACTGCTACATCTTTTGTCATTTGAGAAAGGGTGAAACCATCAGGTACAGTGTGACACAAACATACAAGCTCACATTTGACTTGAGTTTGCAAAAAAGGAAAAGCAGAACAGGACATTTTTTTCTTTCAGTACACATCCTCATGTAGAGATTGTGTGTCATATCTTCAAGCAGTAGATGAGGAACATCATGGAAAATAATATCATTACACTGTTAATCAATGGGAACAGATAATGCAGTTAGCAGAGGGATAGAATTTCATTTAGAGAAAAGGAAAACAAAAGTGTAATAACCTGGCTATGAAATTTGAGATAATTTATCTCATAATGATAAAGCCTTATTATTATCTTTACTTTATCAAATTAAGAGATGGTGGCATTTTTATAACTTGTTTTTATACGTTTGAATCACTGCAATTTAGAAAGAGACGTGAAAACAACGAGTTCTGTGACTAAACCACGAATCTGGCAATCACATGCATTCAAACATAAAATCAGAGGAAGTGCAAGAGTACACACACACACACACACACACACACACACAACATTGGCTTGCACTTGGTTATCAGCGAAGCTGGCTGCTATCTTTTCCAACAGAGTGGAGATACAGATAGAAGATTTGAAGACATAAATAAACATAGACCTGCACATTAAGGAAGAGGATATGTGTTAAAAGCATTTTTCTGTTTGTGTGTACATGTGTATGTGTGTTAGCGTTCGTAGTGAGTGATGTGCTGCTCCTTTTATCAGTGCTGGTTAAATGTTTCCTGCCACTCTTCCTCCCCGCTTGCCTAGACTGTCACCTTTACGAGGCTGCTGTTGATACAATCAGACACAAACACTCAGGACACATGTACACCTACTGATGGCAAATGTGCTCTTTCAGCTGCATTTTTTTGTGTTTGTTTTACTGGAACTCAGTGTCTTATTGGCAACAAGAACAATTTGTAGATATCGTGACCTGAGTAACCATAAATCATTGTCAAACCTATATTATGTGGTAGTCTCTGTGTATTTTGCTGTGTTATAATAAGAAACATCAGTTTTCCATAGCTAGTCGTCCTCTTAGCGTGGATGTACTTTGAGATGTAATAATGCTTACACCTGATCAATTCCTGTCAAATAAACCAATGAATAAACAGATGTGATTCATTCTTTATGTAAAAATATCAATAATTACCGCCTGTAATGAGGAATACCAAGCACCCTGCAAACCTTTACCCTTCTAACATGGTATTTGCAAACATGAGTTCAGGTTGTCTAATAAATATCTTATTGGGTTAAAGTCTATAAGGTTTGATCAACATGTTCAAGTCACTCACTATTTACCTCATTAAAGAGTGTTGTCTTTATAAATACCCGTTTTGACTTTTTATCTCATAATTTCTTCTTTTTGTCCCATAATTATGACTTAAAGGCAAGAATCCCAAAGAGAACAGCTTTTAATTTTTTTTAATTTTTTGTCTTGTGGAAATGGGCTTAGAAAAGTATTGTTTTTATTCATCTCAGATGAATTTTAAGCCCAATTTTTAGTGTTTTTTTAGTTTTAGTGTTATCAAAGTGTCCTATTTTTTCAGCTCTGACGTAAAATCTTGACATGATCCAATGCACATTTACTCAAATTATACAAATGCGTAACACTAATACAGCTGGGTTATCTGTGACTTGTTTTGCTTTCATAACCTTTTAAATGTTAAAACATTAAATGTGTGGCAAAAAGGAAGAGCAATTTTTTTTTCCTGAGGCAATTCATCCTGGATCTGTGTGTGTTTCTCAGGAAAGTAATTGCGGAATCTGATTTAGATGAAAAATGCTGCAAAGTTGTTATATAAGCTGACAAAAGTCTTTTTTTTTGCATGTCTTAAATGTACAAATGTCCTATTTATTCGCTTATAAAATCATTTATATGATATGTTTCCATTGCCTGTATAGATGAAACTGATACATAATCATTTTCCTCATCATTTTGTCATTATGAAAGTGGAAATGAGATGCAGTACATATTAGATTTTACACATCTGTGTAAGTTAAGCAGTGGAAGGCTTTGAGTAATTCTCAAACAGTCATGATATGCTTGGGGATGATTGCATGTGTGGTGATAAGAAAGTTTAAATATTGCAAATATGTGATATTCCTGTGATATGTCAACACGTTCTGTACCATCTTTCCTGAGAAAGCTTCTTCTCTCTTCCTGTTTGTGTTAAAATATCCATACTGTCTCCTAACATGCCAGTATTCTTAAGCCTGTTTGACTGCTGAAACATGATGACTTAATTTTTACTCTTGAGCCTAGAAAAGACAATTACTTAAGGGATTTTGTTATTATCAGGCCTTGAGGGACTTTTTGTCTGTGATCAATCAAAATTTAACCTAATAACAGTAGGAGGAAAAGGGAAGGCAGTCACAGCAACTGTTTAAAAGCTACAAGCTGTGTGTGTGTGTGTGTGTGTGTGTGTGTGTGTGTGTGTGTGCCTGCTTATTTTTGATTATAGACTCAGTTTGATGACCTTTAACCTTTGAAAAAATGACCAACTCTTTCCGTCCAATCTAATAAAGAACCACCCAAGAGAAAAAACATCAGTTAGTGTCTCATTGAATATGACACATTAATCTTTCTATTTGGGGAAGGCATAAGAAATATGTTGTCTTTTTATGTAGTTTGAGTTTGATTTTTTTTTTAATGGAAAATTCAGTTGGACAGAAAATATAGGCTTCACATAATTGACCCATATACTTCTTTTTATTCTATCTTAGTGTAAGTTTGGGGTAAAAAGTATCTTGATGTTGTGTTAATTATCACTTTGGGTGAACAGAACACCTCAGCAATGGTGACTTTGGTTTGAGCCTGCTTCAAAAGATTTTGTTGATGAAACAGATGGAAATCTGTATCAGTAGACATTCTGTCTTTCCCCAGCAATGTCTTCTGAGTGTCAAGGAACAAAATGTCATCTGTCATCTTTATCTAAACACGGAATAGACGGCGTGACCGTTGCGTTAGTAATGTCTCCATCATCATCATCATCCTCATCATCATCCTCATCACCACATGACGCATGCGGCCCCTTCACCCATCCTTTCGCTTAACACATACACGCGCGCACCAAAGCATGCACACCCCTCCCTCCTCCTGCGGTGGTGAACTATAAATTCACCTCAGTCGGAGTTTTGTACCAATCAAAATCCGCGGCCCACGGAGAGTAAACTGATCGAAGAAGAGAAAAAGAACTATCAACCTCGGCTCCATCCAGAAACCACCTGTCTTTACTTTCAACCTTCAACATCTTCATACAGTAAGTCATTGCACCTTTTGGTCTATTTAATTGAATTTTGGAAACTGCTTTTTTATTGGCCATGCAAAAGTAATGTTGGTGTTTTCGATGGCTCCTGCAGACAGTTTTGAGCTAAAGAAACTTGTTAATTTTACTCCTTCTGTTGACACACTTGTGTTTTTCTGCGAAACGTCAAGGCAGTGCAACTTTTGCTATAACTTTTGCACAAAAGAGAAAATTCAACCCCAAGATAGTTACGCATTTGCAGCCAAAACTGATGGAGTTTGGCATGAGTTTGCAGAGATTCCCTTTGGACTTGATAATGCATATTTTTACGCTAAAGCTTCAAAGCCATGAATCTCTAAGACTACACCAAAAAGACTCAGAAAATCAAATCTACCAACTCCCACTCTGCACGCGACTTTGCCTAACCTTCCTGTTTAGAGTCAGCTCAGTGTTTGTGTATATTCATGTAAAAAAAAAAAAAAAGCTGCAGTGAAAGATTTAAGCACCACGGACAGCGGCACTGAGACTTTCACTAATCGTGTGAGGAACTTTCGTTTCACACATGATTCAGTCAGTGTTGATTAGAAAATCTTAACAGCAGAAATAATCTTTCCTTAAAATTACAGGAGGAGAATTCGAAATCAGTAACCCAGCAGCAATCCCTCATATAGAATACTGAAGTCTGTGCAGATTGGTTACAGTTATGGATAAAATAATTTCTAGGAGAAAAATAGCATGGGATTTTTTTTTTTAATGCAAACAATTTTGTAATACAAACATTTACAGGTGGAATAAAAAGTTAATCAAGACTGGTGTCCATATTCAAAAAATGAAACATCAACCTCAATATTTTCTTTTAAGTCAACTGGTTCCATCTAAATTTATCTGTTCTGTTGAAAACAGTAATTTTAGGGTTTACTTCTTTCAACAAACTCATTGCATGGTCATTGGTCAATCACTGTATTGACTTCAGATTTACTCTGCACTGTTCTGATAGCTTGTAGAGTACTACAAAGTATACAATTTTCTCTATTTTGTGTCTCCTTTTTGGTGTAGATGTTTTAGAATTTTCACATACATTCAACAACGATTTCAACTTCATTTACATAAAAGTACACCTTTTTTGAAAGGTAAAAGACAGATATTTTGATTTTTTAAATTAAGTTTATTTTCAGTGCTACATAATTTATGTTGATGTATTATCAGAGACAGATAAATTTAAGTGTGTGCAGCATATTGTTTTGAAATCATTTCAATTTTTTTAAATGGCAGCAAGATGCTATACATTTTTAATAAACAGTTTCATAAAAAATGGTCATAAGTAATTTTACATACAAATAACATAGCCCTCTTCCTCAAACTATTTTTGTTATTTACTACAATGAGTGTTAAAACTAAACATCTGTAAATCCTTTGTAAATGAATTTCAAAGTAGAGCAAAATCTTTCTTTGTCATTTTTCCCCTCAGTCATTTATTAATCTTCATTTAGTGCAGTTTTAAGGCTACATTAGGACTTAACCAGAGTAAAAGTAACATGATTCACCATCACTTCTTGCGTTCTGCTGCTGTCTCACAGATGGCCGTGGTGTTGAAACCCTGGGCACTGCTGGCAGCTGTGTTGTTGTGTGTCTTGGTGTGTTTGGGAACACTGGCAGATGCCTATCCTCCCAAACCTGAGAATCCTGGTGAAGACGCCCCACCTGAGGAGTTGGCCAAGTACTACACAGCTCTAAGACACTACATTAATCTGATCACCAGGCAGAGGTATGTGCTGAAAAATGGAAATCTTTAACCACACTGTCAAAAGGTTTCTGTTAATTATACAGGAAATTACTCACAGCAAAGTCCCAGTAACATTAATTTTGTGTGTATCTTTCTTTAATCTCTTTGTTGAGATTTCATTTTGCTTGGTTTAAGACTTTAAGATGTAAGAATGATATGAGATGAGAGAAACCTGTTGGTTTCCAACCTGAGCATCAGACATAAACCTCCTCACTCATAAGCCTTTACCAGCACCCGACAGCTCCGTCGATTAGATTATAAGCCACTCTCTGAAACCTCCAGGCCTTCACGTCAACAGGATCAGAGCAATAAAATGGGCACGGATGGAACCAAGAAAGAATCCCAAATCCGATTAGTCGGGTCTGAGCTTTGCCTGCTGCTGGCAGGTGTAGAAATCACCAATATCAGTCAGGCAAATCTTTGTTTTGTTTTATTTAAAGCAGCCTTGCAGATGGTCTATCTGTCCTGCTCATGAAAGCCAAATGGGTCATTGATATTTAGATATCTGGATCAAACCTATTCATATAAAGTCAATCTGTTTTCATTTAACACTTAAAGCTCTTCACTGAAGTGCAACTACTGAATAAATATGTGATGGTATGACATCTGAGGTTTTTTAGAGTATTGCTTGATCAGATAAAACCTTTAAGAAGTGATGGTCATTATTGTAGATAAACTTAAAATTGAATCTTGAGTTGCCTTAAGAAGTTCTTAGCATTTCTTTTCTGGAACAATAGTGTGGAACATTTGAAAACAGATAGTAATCATATTGTAAAGCTATCATTTAGTGTATGATTGCTGTGTAACTCAGGGGCAAAGTACATCTAGAGTTAACAAAAAACAGGTTATCTTCGGGAACACAAAAGGAAAAAGTGAAGATAAAGAAAAGAGCACAATAATGGAGAGAGAAAGACAAAACAATTCAGATGGCATAAGGGGAGAAACAGATGGATAAACACAAGAGATAAACAGAGACGCAAGAGGAGATTGGAAAAAAAGACTGAAGCCAGCAAGACAGATATTACAAGCAGAATCAACCGAGGAGCTACAGGGAGAACGATGGAAGCAAAGATGGAAACAGATGAGCCATTATCACAGGAAAAACAGTCCACATCATCATGTCTCACACTGAATACCTGCTGAGCATGCAAGCTGCTTGTCTGCTTTCCAATGGGGCAAGAGAAAAACATTCAAACACACATACATGTACCTCAAAGTGTGTAACGATGCATAAGATTGGCTTCTTAGGTCATTGGAGGAGGGGAACAGGTGGTTGATGGGAAAATAGAGATACAGACGGTTGCACCACAGGGTTTGGTGTCAAATGCTTCTGTTTGACGGTAATACCCGCACATAAACATACACTCATTACCAAGTAGATGTTCAGTTTAACGGGTCTGTGGTTTCATCTTGCAACTCTCATAGCCACGGTGGAATCCTTATCAAAAGAATGATAGGACTCATCATGACTAAGGGATGACACATACACATGTTGCAGCCTGGAAAATGACAGCATTAGAAATAAACAGCAAGGAGGTGAACTAGTTTTGTGTATAAAAGGCAGAAGTAAGGTGATGAAAGCAGAAACATAAAAGAAGCAATCACTGTTTTAAACTTTAATAAGATTAGCTGTCATTTTTTGGGTCAGGCACAAACTTGTTCTTAGAAAATTTGTTTTTGTTAAGCACTCTTCTGTTTCCCTCTCAGGTATGGAAAGCGTTCAGCTCAGGAGGATGTGGTTGCAGAGCTCTTATTTGGTAGTGACAGCACCAGAGGCCAGAGATCAAGGTAAAAAAAAAAAGCGCTCTCACACTTTATGAACTTCCGAGAATGGTCATTTTACAAATAAGTGCAAGGTTTCATTTTCTCCTACAGATATGATGACTCCTACATGTGGTGATTTCGCCACCTGTCTCCCCCCTCATAAGGCATTCCCTCCTGGCGCATCCCACAATGCAACTCGAGGGGCCAAAATGTGCCTCACACCTCTGATCCTTGAACCCCAGTCCTATCTGTGACCTTCACTGAATAGAAATCAAGTTCTCTCTGTTGTTTTTGTCTGGATCTCACATCTGTCTCTTTAAAAACACAAGTGCATCTAGTTTATTATTGAACGAAAATAAATAAGACTGGAAATGAGAATCAGAATGTGTAACTGTGTCATAATGTGTGTGTGTATGTGGGTGCGGGTGCGTGTGTGTGTGTTAATGTCCCTTTATTGTTTGATGCTGTTTGGAGAAAGAAGTTCTTGTTATACTTTTGCTGCTGTAAAAAGCAACATTGGAGAAAATCAATAAAACTTTTCTGTGTGATTAAAATGTGATAGTGAATGACTTTCTTTGGGGTGGGTTTATCTTATATCCTAGTCTGTATTCTTCTGTATACCAATAGCTAGTTCAAAGAATTGCTTCCATAAAGTGATGCTGTATGTGTCTGTAGGGTCTACATTGGTCAGATAATTCTGTTGTATCAAACACGGGACAAAAACAATAAAGTTGAGTCTATCATGACCTTGTATTTAGCACCTTCGCGTGTGCAGTCATACTGATGAAAACCACCCTCTGTCATTGCATAGCATATAAAAGAAAAGAGTCTCCTTTACAACAGAACAGAGCAACAAAAGGGAAGGCTATAAAGTTTTTGGGCCGGGACGGAAGGTGAAATGAGGAGTTGATGGAAAGAGCAGTTCTGGTACATTTGCACCCTCTAGGGAGAAAGAGCCATTTGGAGTAATGAGGAATCAGAAACACCAGCACATTATTACTATTGTGAGACACAGGCTGAACTTCAAATGCCCCCATGATCCATTTTACTGTTGTGTAACTGTTTTTTTTTTCCAGGGTTTTTCAGTTGGAGTCCCGAAAAGAAGAATATGATGCAACTTCAACTTCAACAAAACAAAGATAAGATACAGAAATATACCTGAAATTTAGAAATTTAAAATTTAGAAACAACATTAAAAAACACAACACATTTCATCTTTCTCAGAAACTGTTGTGTGAATTTTGCTGGATGCATATGTTTACATGTAGCCTACACTCAAAGGGTCATATCACTAGATTTAGGGCTTTGAGCAAAACTCTTGCATATGCACATAAATGATACCCCAGACTTATCATGTGTGGTGGTGGCACTATTTCATTCAACATCAATAATGATTTTGGTTAATACACTAATATGGGTGCAAGAGCTTTTGAAAATGAAGTGGTGTTGGTTTTTCTTTTTATGTACAATATCACAGATAATATACACATTAAAAAAAAGGTGTTTTTTTTTAAATGGTGCTTGTCTTTCCACTGAGTCTTCAAAGCATTGATTCTTTTGTCTGACTGACATAACTGACACCATAATCTTTAAAATTATGAGTAATATTAGGATTTGAATTACTTTTATGGTATTACAGCAATTTATTTTCTCAAAATCATTATGATGTCTTGATTGTGGTATTAATAAATGATAAACATGATTTAAAAGTTTTTCTATTCTGTGTACTAGGTATATTCCTTTTAAAATCTGGAGTCACTGCTCATATTTAATCTTTTATTCAAAATCCACTTTCCTGAAAAACCAATTGATTTTTAACTTTGCCCCACACTAAATAAGGCTGTAACACAGAAGGTTGATAACGAAAACACTCAAAACACACGCATTGGCCCTTTAATTCTCCCCCGCAGGTAAATTCGGTATTGTTGGTGATAAAGCTCCTGATTTTTCATAGTGATTCAACCGGAAGCTCCGTGAATCTGCCTTCAAAATAAAGTACATGCCACGCCCCTTCCTAGCATTATTAAAATATTGCTTCATATGGTTGCGACAGAAAGCATAAGTGTCCTCTATAGGCTACCGTAATACTCATAAACGAGTGTTTCAGCTGTTTCATTCAATCTTTATATTGAGGTGTTAACGTTAGTTGTGCTTATCTTACAGGAAGTGATGCTTTTATTTGCCTAATTGACGAAACTTGACGATCGTAAAAACAGACAACAAGAAACGCACGAGACATCAGTCAGTGGGACGCTCATGTCATTGTATAGAAGATAGTGGCGCGTGCCTAGCTTTTTTAAAAAAAAACATTTCATCATCTTTCTTGCGCAATATTTTTGTCGACTTGTTTTTTTCCCCTCTTCTCGTGGCTCGGTGCTGATGAGAGCAGCTATCGTTGCACTGGACGAGTGTAACAAAGGTGCGTGCGTGTTCTCGTGTGTGTTTCTAACAGATTGCAAAACCAAACACCATCTTTTTTCCCAAACAGAATAATTGAGGCTCATTTGTCTGATTGTACCACAGCGAAATGTGGGTGTAGCCTTTGTATTTGCAATAATGCTTTGTTATGACTTCAGACAATAATAATAAAACCCTCCTGTGTAATGATGAGTATATTGTGTTTTCAGCATTTTTTGTAAATCTGGGGTCGATCGTGGTGATCTGAAAAGATAAACAGTGGGAGCATTCTGCAGCGTAATTTAAGATAAGAACAATACAAACACAAGTGCTTATGGATGCTTTAGGTGACGTAAAAATAAAACGTGACAACGCACTTCACATCCCCCACCCACCCAGACCCTCGTTCACAGACACTGGCACCCACTCTGTCACACTCATGTGGGTTTGAAGAATGAAAAGGATATATTTGTATGTAATGGATTTCCACATTTGAGTCATATAAGGGGAAAAAAATCTTTTGTTTCCTCAAATAAAAAAATAGCTTATTAAAATGATTGCTTCCCCATAAAGGGTTAACGAGTGGTTACAGTCCATTGCAAAACACTCCCATATCTGATCTATGTATTTTGTTATATTAGAGAATAATGGACGGTGTGTAAGCACCTGGCAAATGGCAATATTGTTTTTTTTACATTGTGACGCAGCAGAGCAGATGGATGATGGTGGGAGTCAGAAGGAGGGGGGGCTGCCACAAAGGAGGGTCAGAATAATTAAGGGTGTTATAGGGGGTCAGGAGAAGAAAGGGAAGGGAAGGAGGGGCCATCGAGGCCTGTGTAGAGAACAAAACAAACTAGAGGAGACCATAGGAGGAGACGTGAGGCTGAGGATGTGGTAATGATAGAAGCTGATAATGTGCAGGATGACAATAGAGAATGAGGTATGAAGAGAGCAGATGGAGTTCACAGCAGTGTTGGATCAGTAATCTGTGAATGTAACGCTATTCTTGTTGGTCAAAGTTGCTGTGAAAAGTAGCCGTGCAAACTATAAGAGGGAGCCAGAGCAGCTGAAAGAGCACACGCAGGCACCTTTCAGCATATTACACTACATGACATATCTTTCAGTTACTTTGACAAATGGCTGGTTATCTATTATCAATCAATCAATCAATCAATCTCTATTTATAGCACAAAATCACAACAAAGGTTATATGAAGACACTCTCCAAAAATGTAAACGAGTCTAGACCTGTCAATGTTAATAACATTTTATTTCATTATCAGAGACCCGACATCAAAACAAGATAAGAAGTCCACGAGTTCAGCACTTTGCAGCATTTAGCAAGTTACAATGGCAAGAAAAAACTTTAAGAAGCAGAAACCTCAGACTGAACCTGACTCATGTTAGACAGACATCTGTCACGAGTGTGTTGGGGTTTGAGAGAGAGAAAGACGGAAAACACAGGGATACAGACACAGAAAGATACAGACATGGGAGGACACAGATGCAGAAGGAAGCCAGATTCAGAGGGACACAACAGACACAGACACACAAGACACACAGAAGGAAACAGAAATAGATAAACATAGACACACAAAGAGAAATAAAAACTATGATGTCTCTCGACCTTAAAAAACTAATACAGGTATATAAAATGACCCCTAATTCAAACTCTATATTAGGATAGTAGTTAAAAATACATCATGGCTTAAAAGGAATGTCCTGGTCCCACTTAAAGCTTTTTCAAAGCTACTGGTGTTATACCGGTGCACACTGATTCTCTCTACCTCTCTTGTGTCAAGCTGCACCTCCCTAAATTCTCTGGATAAAAAAAATGCCAATAATTAAAAGAAAATCATACATCTTGCTGCAACTGTGAAATGCTTAATTCTAACACAAGCTGCCTCTGGATTATATAATCTAATCCAAAAATAGTTTGTGGGTGGTTGATGTTTTTCAGGTGTCATTTTAAACCAGTCATCCCTTCATCGTTCCTCTCTTTGCTACTTCTCGTCACGTGAGAAAGGGTTCAAGCTTGCTGTTTACATCATCCTCTTTTCAGCACATTTTACGCATGTGTATGAGAGAGGGAGAGAAACAATGAAGGGCAGGTTTCCATGGAAAGCTACGAGCTGTTGTTGCAGCGCTGACAGCAACACACACAGATAGATAGATAGATAGATAGATAGATAGATAGATAGATAGATAGATAGATAGATAGATAGATAGATAGATAGATAGATAGTCCATTTTCTACTACAACACTGGTGAACTATGTGCATAACTCTAAACTCCTTCTGTCTCTCTATCATAGATTTACAGAAACTCTACCATGCCTGTAGCCTCAACTAAGACGGAGCCTGGTGAGCCAGAAAGCTGTTCATCTATTACTCTCTTGGTACCTTTGCTGTCTTCTCATATTGTCTCCTCTGTGTGTTAAAGTCCCCCAGGTGTTGGACGTGATGAGTGACAGCACAGCCAGTTCCACCACGGCCAATGACCTGGACCTCATCTATCTCAAAGGCATCATGGAGAGCCCTCTGGTGTGATGTGCAGAAATACACTGTTTTCACATCTGTTTTTGCACACACACACTCATAACTAACCTTTTCCTCATGTTGTGTGTTAACGTGTCAGGAACAAGAGGAGAGCCTGAAAGAAGTGCGACTGTCACCGGTGAGAGAGAACAATGTGGAGCTTCTGCAGGAGATCCTCAGAGATCTCGACCCCTTCAAGAGCCGCTCTGACACTGCAGCTGAGCTAGCCAGCATCCTCACTCAGCCCCATTTCCAGGTGCAGAACACACAAGAAAAGAATCTGTAACCATAAAACCATAAAATAATGATATGTCTATGCTTTTTGGGCTTTTTTTCATGCATTCAAAATCACTTGTTTCTCTTCATACTGTTTTAAACATAAAATATATTCTTATTATTTGGCACCTGACTGTCTTTTTTTTCTTTATTTTGTGTTTCAGTCTCTTCTTGAGACTCATGATTCAGTGGCATCCCAAACATGTGATAGTCCACCGCCCAGCCCATGTGATTGTGTTGATCATGAGCTCGAGGAGGGACACAAACACAACCTTCACCCACAACCTGACGCAGTGCGCATGGTGGGGATACGTAAAGTGGCAGGGGAGCACCTGGTGGGTGATGATAGAACATATAAGAGCTGACACAAGTTTGTGCACTTTATATTATCTTTATTTAGAACAACAAACTTCAAACTTCTGTGTTGATAGGGTGTGACGTTTAAGGTGGAGGGTGGTGAGCTAATGATAGCCCGCATCCTCCATGGGGGGATGATCGACCAGCAAGGGCTGCTGCACGTTGGAGATATAATTAAAGAGGTAGGGATGACTAGAGCTATAATCGTCAAAAGATGGTTGTTGATCAGGTTATCATTTAGGTTTCTCTTAAGAAAGGTTTTCTATTCTTTTTTGCTTGCAGGTGAATGGTCGAGAGGTGGGCCAGGACCCCAGGGTTCTGCAGGAAGAGCTTCAAGCAGCCAGTGGCAGTGTGGTACTGAAGATACTACCCAGCTACCACGAAGCTATACCACCAAGACAGGTAAAATACACAAACAGCACATGCAGAATAAACAGGTGCTACTAATCCTTTACACAACAGTTTTCCAATAGGCATATATGATATTATTAACAGAATGCTCTTTTTGACAGGTGTTCTTCAAGTGTCATTATGACTACGACCCAGCCCATGACAACTTGATCCCCTGTAAGGAGGCGGGCTTAAGGTTTGAGACAGGAGACATCTTGCAGATTGTCAATCAAGATGATGTCAACTGGTGGCAGGTAGGGTAAAAAAAATCCTGTGATCATTTGAATATTTATATCTGAGAGAATAGACTTTTAGAGATATAAATTCAATGCAACCAAGGATAACTTTTGACCATGAAATCTTTTGTGTCTTTGTGATTCAGGCGCGTCATGTGGAAGGTGGAAACACAGGCCTGATACCCAGTCAGATGCTGGAGGAGAAGAGAAAAGCATTTGTCAAAACAAATGTTGAACTTCCTCCAGCGGGTAAGTGATAAAGAGAAAATACAAGATCAAAGAACTAGATAAGAGATAATTATCCAGAGAATATTTAAAGAACAAAAACTGGGGATCAATGGTGAAACATGTCTGTTACACCTTTAACATGGTCAACTATTTCAAGGTGGCAGCAACTCTGGGAAAAAGAGCATTTAACTTACATTAACAGCTAGTTTGCAAATCTACACATACATTTTTACATGATACACGAATCACAGGACACTGGGAGAGGCAGTTTATAGCTTATACTTATTCAAGGCATATTTAAACTAATTTTCTTGTATATTAGACTTTTTAATCTAAGTCCATAAATTAAGAAGCAGTTCAAATTTAAAGTCTTGAATTGCATCTATATTTACCATTTTAATTTGTTCTCTTTATAATGGGTTAGCTGTTCGACAATTCCAGTCATATCCTTTAGGAAAAATGACTTGTATCCTCAGCTACTGTACACTGAAGTTCCACGACTAAAAAGATTTTATGATCTGTTTATATGACAGGGAATCTTTGTACTGGTGTTGGGGGGAAGAAAAAGAAGAAAATGATGTATGTGACTACTAAAAATGCAGGTAAAAAGCCTTTGCTACATTTTTTTGTACCTATTTATTCCCCTTCTTGGCAAGCTAAAGCTTAAGTTTTCTCTGACTCCTGTTCCTCTTTTCCTCCTCTAGAATTTGACAGACATGAAATATTGCTCTATGAGGAGGTTGCCAAGGTCCCACCATTCAAGAGGAAAACTCTGATTTTAATAGGTGCTCAGGGTGTTGGGCGACGGAGACTGAAGAACAAACTTCTACTGAGGGATCCTTTACTTTTCGGCACGACCATTCCATGTAAGAAATGTGACATTAAAAGAGGAAATTTAGAGTTGTGTTTTAAAAGATTTAAGTGTGCAGGTCCCATAAAACTAACAAAGCTGTAGCTCTGATAAAACATCATGTAAGCTGATAAAGCTAGCACTGAGGGTAACAGATAGAAGATATTTTAGGAGAGAGCCCTTGCTGAGGCAGGGCAAACTCTCCTGATTCTTTGGATTTATTATCTTCATGGGCTATTTTTGACCCTCCAGACACTTCCAGAAAGCCCAAAAAGGGGGATCGTGAGAGCCGGATGTATGCCTTCACCAGCCGCAGCAAGATGGAGACTGATATCAAGAATGGAGGCTATCTTGAACATGGAGAATACGATGGCAACCTGTATGGAATCAAGATCGACTCGATACATGAGGTGGTGGAAGCGGGTCGCATATGCATATTGGATGCTAACCCTCAGGTACACACACACGCAAACCCACAACCAAGAAGCAAATAAGAATTTAGCTCAACAGCAAACATCTTCAAAAGTGTAGTATTGCTCCACTCTGTCATTTGAGGCTTACGTGACTTTCTTTCAGGCATCCTTTGTCTCTCAATAATAGATCAATACAAACCAAATAACTTACTGTGACTGGTTGTGAACTCCAACCATTTGGTAGATCCTTGTCTAGTTTTTTAAACTTCCTATAACTCTCTTCCTCATTACACATTTGTTTATCTTCCGTTCCAGACCCTCAAAGTGCTGAGGACCTCAGAGTTCTTGCCTTATATCGTTTTCCTTCAGTCCCCCGACTTTGAGGTCCTCAAGGCAATGAACCAGTCCGCTGCAGAGGCAGGAGTGGTTACCAAGACCCTGACTGTGAGTAACATTCACAAAATATTCATAAGCATGGTGAAAAAGCTATCACGTTCAGTCCAGAAATCAGCCCACGATGTCAAATGTTTCCATTCCAGGATGAGGAGCTGCAGAAAACATGCGATGAAAGCACAAAACTCCAGGCCGCCTATGGTCACTACTTTGACCTCAGCATAATTAACGACAACTTGGATGAAACCTACCGAACGGTAAAGGCTGCCTTGGAAACAGTTTCTAAAAACCCTCAGTGGGTTCCTGTCACATGGGTGTTTTAAAGAGAAAAAGAAGCATAGGGGCGAGGAGAGGCTCCAAAAATAGTAGTAGTGGATATTTTTTGAGATTAAAGCTTGTTTTCTCTGACATGTTTGTCTAATCATAGTGCAAGTTTGGCATTCAAAAACTATTTATTGCTCAAGTAGCCTTGCAGGATAGATTTCTGGATGAGGCATCCTCTGTTTTTACAGAATTATATTTTTCCATGCAACAGAAACAAGAAGAAAGGGATAGTCAGGAAGGAGAGTAGGAGGGAAGTTGAGATGACTTAATGCCTAAATGTCACAGATTTTACCTGATCAAGTACTGACTTTGTGTATGTGTGAGTATGCATTTTTATGTGTGTTTTTATGGATGTGTGTTAGACTGTTTGTGGATGGATTTCAGAGCAGACACTTTTGTAGTTTTAAATTATTTGTGCCATTACTGATGATCATCAGCCAGTTTTGTCTCTGTTTACATTGAATGATCAGAGAGATGACAGTTACACCTTATCTGCAATCGCAATAAGGGCTTGTCAAATTAACAAAATTTGATCAGTTGACCTCAAATGTAACTGGAAACTTTGAAAAATAAAATGAAATATAGAGTCCAGTGCCAATTATGAATATTACCGGATCAGGCTAAAGATCCCTGTATTTGTTCGTGTCAAAAGCTCATGTGAGTGAACCTGTTTGCACCAATTTGGGTGCCTTCAGAGACTTTGTGGTATATCATCCCTTTGGTGATCAAAGTACTGTTTTCTATTGAAGGATCTCTTCCTGCTGTCTCAGTCGCCTTGAGTCTTTGCTGTAGAAAATGTAAAATGAAGCTGGTTTTGTATCATACCTAGCAGAGGTGGGTGCAAGCATAAAACCTACTTTTTAGCAACTATGAACCCTTTTTAATGGTCGAAAAGACACATCAGTATCAGTTTCAGTCTGTTTCATAATTAACTTAAAAGATGCCTCAAAATATCCTATTGTGTTTTTTTTTTGTATTCTGCAGCCCTGTCAAACAAAAACTCCTTTAGACAAGGCACATACAGCTCATATTATCTGATCTCTTACACAGGGATCTCTCACTTCATTGCCACATATGCTCTCATAATTTCAAAGACACCTGTCAGTCATGGTCTCTTGGAAACATCCAATTTTTCCTTCATCATAATTCGCCTTTATGACAGGGGTTGTTATGAAATAGAAACTTTCAATTTGAAGTAAGATAAAAAAAACTTATGTTTCAGTCTCAGGCAATACCCTGAAAGGCCATCCTCAAGGTCTTAAGTCAGGGCAGGAGAAATGAAAAGAAATAAAACAAAGCAGTGTTGATTAACGGTCTCTATGCAAAACATTTCTTCTTTTTTTGTGTCTGATGGAAAAGTATCAGTTGTCAGAGATCTATACTCCTAGAGTTTTTCTGTCAAGCTTTTCCAACATTGCAACAAAGTTTTAGGGAGAAATGGTAAGATATCACAAGAATGATAGTGCCAAATTGATTTCATGATATTGCCAAATCAACCTCTAATAGCCAATAGCTTCTACTACCTCCAGATAACTACAGTTATGTAAAAGATTCAGTGTTATTTCAGACTTGATATTAAACCACATAGTAAAAGTAATGACGCACGCATCACAGAATTTTCATTGAGTTGTATAGTTTGCACTTAACACAGATTTTGCTGCATTTGCCTCTGTGTTGGTGCGATGATGGACATATTTAAACAAAACTGTTGATGAGGTACAGAACAGTTGAAACAGATTTTTTTTCAAACAGCAGATCAAAAACAGGCAGTGTTATGTAAACCTGTATAACCCTGAAGAGGACACCACATTTATAAAAAGTTTAAATGAACACAGGCTTAAAACTTGTTTTTTATCAGAATGATTATTTATGTGTTCTTTTTTTCACATTTTGGTTCTGCCTTTTTTTTGTAAATCAAATCCATCTCATTTGTTGCAAATGCTAACCTGGCTGTAAACAGTATGTAGATAGCATGTAGATACATGATGATATATTAGACGCTGTTAAAACTTAGTATGATGTGACATTCTTGCTTAGCATTAACAGTATATGACATTTTTTTAACAATAACTTTCATAACATCAGTAAGCAGTTGTCATCTGATGCTTAGGGGTGGACAACACAACAACATAAAGTGGCAGACTAAATGTATGTACTTTAAAATTAAGTTGAAACACCTTTCAGATCAAGACCGTCTCCTCTCCTGTTGCATTCATTTGCTGTGTTGTGCATTTTTGGCGATGAAGCATGTGACACTGCTTCTGGTGCCAACTGAAGATTGTCTCTTGAGCAGCTTGTTTGTACTCTAATACTCTATTGTGGCAGCTACTGAATACTTTTTATGCACAATGAATAGCAAAGCGATAAGGTGAGGAATCGTCGTACAAAAGGAGACCTTTCAGTGGGTCTTTTTTGTTTTGTAAAATTACATTTCTATTCATGCTCATGTGATTAAAAGTGGCTTGAACGTAGCAGATATTCGTCAGACAGCTCAATCCTGGGAGTCTTTGGTGTTGTGTTACAAAACAATTGTTGGTTTCTCCAAGACATTCCAAAACAGCACTGTGTCCTTTTCCAATGCTGAGTCATGAATGCAATAAAACATGTTGTTGCTGTGTCTTAAATATTATATTTAATGATGTACAACAAGAATTAGCTACAACTGTTACATGACAGTTTTATGAGGTGTTTTCCAGTTCCTGTGACAACAGACTTGTTAGCATTTTGGGGTTGTGCCAAATTAATTTGGGATTCCTGCATGTGTACTCTGTATATGAACTAAATATATATAGAAGGGTTTTAAGCAAAATGTTGCATATCAAGAGGATTGAAAGTATGAATATTTAAACATACAACATGTGATTAAGATCAGAAATCCCCTTTGAAAAAATGCTAATCATAATTAGTTTCGTCAACTTTGCAAAAACTAATTTATCCCTGTAATTGCGATTTATTATTGGCTAATTTTGAAGACATTTGGAAAAGGCCAGTCCAAGCAAAAGTACTTCACAGGTTTGTTTGTGAAGTACACTTTCAAATTAAGTACATTTTAATTAAAACCCTTCAAGAAAAGCTCTACAGCTTACATTATATGGCTCGGAAATTGCTACAGAAACAAAGTTGACCTTGTGTTCTCTGATATATGATTGTAGAATTAGACCTTGTTCATATTTCTGTTCACTGAATAAATGCTTAATTTAATCAAAATCTATTGTGATGTGAAGACCATTATTTAAGTTTTTATGCATTGTAAACACAGTTCAGCAATAGTGTTGCAAAATTTGCTTCTAAGATTTCCGTGAGGTTGGTTTTAATCTTAGGGAGGTGCATAGCCATGACAGATCTTACTGTTCTCTGAGCAGTTAACTGGGCAGGTTTTATTCCAGAGAACCTTTTTCTGTGATGGTCATGAATCAGTCTAAACATCCCTTTAACCATATGTTTCATATTCATCAAATGAGATTTTAAGACCTTCTTCCCATCAACATGATTAATAAAACCCTGTAAAAATATACATATACAATAATCTAATTATCTGAGTATTGAGTTACATTAATAACCACGTTGCCAAGAGAGAATATCTTGAATTTCTTACCTTAGAAATCATCGCTGAACTCCTTTTATGGAGCTGATTCTGGGTTACGTGGTGTGTGACGTCTGCAGGTAGAGGCGCACGTGTCTGTGATTTAATATCAATTTTAAACATGTTGAATCTGAAGTTCTTTGAATAGTTTCTCTTGAAGAGGCACCGGACTTTACGTGGAAATGTCCCCGTGTTGCCCTGCAGCGGTTTCAGGGCGTGACGTCAAACCTCACTAGTGATACGGAAGTTTACGCTCGGACCTGAATGAATTCACTCATTCCTCTTTGCAGATAAAACCTGTCTACAGGTAAGTCAGTACAGCATAAGGTGGTTTCAGAGAGTTACTAGGTTCTGTGAAGCTCAGAAAAAATAAATAGAAGTAAACAGAAATAAACAGGATAAGTATTTTCAAAAGTGAGTAGGCTACTGCAGTATTTTATCTTAGGTAAAATTTTTGTCAAAACAACTTTCACCTGTTACGGTGTGAAATTTTATAAGTATCAATGGGCCTCATCCATGAATAAATGCGTAGAAATGTTCTTACTTCCCGCACGAAATGAGAAAGTACGCAAAATCACCGTCGGATTCATGACACGTGCGCACCAGCCGTTTTTGTTCGCTCCAGCGTGCGTAGTGGATCAGAATCATTCTAAATCGACATGCGATAACCATCATCTACAGTCCTCCACTCTACCAGCTGAGCTATCGAGGGGGTGTACAGCACAGAAAGCAGGAGATCCCTTTGACAAGCCTACAAAAAAGGAAACAAGCAGGGCAAGGGAAAATCACTGTACCTTTCTGTTGGCTCACTTCATCTCACATGCCAAAAGTCTTCTCAAAAGTCACAAAATACACTTTCAAAATGAAAACTTACCTCTGGTCTAGAGGTCTTTTTTCTCTAGGTAGACCAACAATTAAACATTGCACAGATAGGGCCATTGGATCTCATTGACCTAAGCTGAGCTACAGTACAGAACTGCTAGAAAAAGCACATCCTTCAAACGGGAGATAAACCAGCAACCTCAGGATAACTACTCTACCATTGTCTACAGTCCTCCACTCTACCAACTGAGCTATCGAAGGGGTTGTATGGCACGGAAAGCAGGAGATCCCTTTGACAATATGATTAATGATCAGCTGATTCTCTGATTCTGCTGTGAGGGATATCGTACCGTGTATCCATAACATAAATGACACATTAAAACAGCTGCCGGATATTTTTGCAATCGGGTTCATAAATCTAAGTAAACACCTAAGCTGTGTCTGCATCATTTGCTTTGTCTGTTGCTTCAAGAGTAAAATCCAGATCACTTTGGGCAGTTTGTTGAAACCTCTTTTTCAGGTTTGGAGTTTGCACAGCCAGATGAAACTTGACAGAGGGTGTTCTAAATTTGCTCGCAAAGTAAGAAGAAATTCAGGTAAGAAAACTTTAATGAATCACAGATTTGTGCGTCAAATGTTCGTATGCATGATTTAGGCACGAATTTGTTTGTGCGAACGTTTTGTGAATGAGGCCCAATGATTTGACTGAAGTACTGGAGTTCAGTACTTTATCCACCACTGGACAAAAGTAGCTACAAGCCATCATTTGTGATTATGGATAATAATAAGGGAATCTTTGTGGTTATATATTTATGTGGTCATTCTATCTTAACTTTTTCCACCATTAAAAATCCCAGATAACTTCTGGAAAGCCCTGTTAGAAATTCCCAGATCGATGGGCTTCAGACCATAATCCCATGGCTTTAAAAGGAACACGTCTCAGCTCTGAAAGCATCATTGTTCTGAATTACAAGATGATGTCACCCGCAGTAATCTTTCCATTAAAGACAGTAAGATAAAGACATTTAAGTAATAAGCAGAAAATCTGCGCTCGACATGAACACTATTCTGGAAGAAGCCTGGGGAAGTGACAAACAGCCAGGACTCTGTTTTCTACCAGTCACATGTGTTTAGTGTGGAAAATGTGTTATTTGCTCTGTAAGAAACTGGAATTTTCTGAAATGTCTTGTGTTATAAGTGGCTTGATATACTCTCCATTTTAACAAGCATCTTTCCTCCCATTGCTTAAATTGCCTCCTCCTCTGCAGTTTATTACTCTTCTAAAAGGGAAGCAACTCTCACTGCTTTTTTTGTTTCATTCGTCAGTATCCTGCTTCCCTCACTTTTCCCCTTTAGGAATTATCTACTCATCTTTATCTGTATTTTTGTTTTCCTTTTTCTCTTGTGGGTTGAGTATGTGGTGGTGGTGGCTGTTGGGTTTACTGAGCTGCGCATTACTGGCTGCAGTTGTCGCCTTCTTTCTGATCAGCGGGCAACGCCACAATGTGTTCAGTGAGAAGTGTGTGAGGCCCCCTGCTCCTCTGGTCACCGACAGCAAAGAGCGGGAGGACAGGCTGAAGAGAGGTAAAGAAGGCTGTTCCTGTTCTGTCTGAGATCTTCTGTCAACACTTTTATAGAGCTTTGTGATCCAATTGTGGGTTTCAGCTTGTTTTCTCGACTAAAATAGACTTATCGCTATTGTTGACAAAACTGAATGATCTTGATATGGCTGTTGATAGAGTTGCAATGAAATGGCAGTATTTTGGGGAAAGGGGAAAAGGTGACAGCGAGGCTCATTAAGACGTATCCTCTTTCTTTCCCTAACTGTTCAACTAGAGGGACAACAAAACTGACTGGGAGTGAATTGTTCCAGCAACTGTTCATTTAGTTTTGATCAGATTTGCAGCAGATTTTCACAGTTACAAGAAGAGGAAGAATTGTCAGACCTAGGTTTTCCTTGGACTTTTTTTTTTGTGTAACCACCTGACAAGATCTAAACCTGAGCAAGGGTTTTAGATGGATGGAAAAATGTTTCAACAAAAAGAGGGAAGAGTGACTTAAATAAGCAAAAAGCGGTCATGAGCAGCAAAAATGTTATTAAGTGCATAGAAGAAGAAGAGACCTGGCATTCCTGTTAAAATTATCCTTCTTTATTGATCTTACACAATGCTATCATTTTCTGAGGCACTAAATTTGGGGTTTTTCATTATCTGTAAGCCATTATCTAATATCTATCTTATATCTAGGGTTTCATTTTCTGAAATTAGTGAACTTTTTCATGATATTCCAATTATTTTATATTTAGCTGTAAATGCAAAATAGTTAGTGTCCCTCATGCATGTTTTTTGCTTCAAAAATGAGAATAAAAACAAAAAGGTCATCATACTCAATATAACAAGTGATATCAAATTTGCCAAATGGATCAGAATAGCTTTTCTTTTTTAAAAGTAATTTATTCCTAGTTGTATTTATGTAATATGAAGCTCCCTTTAATATACAGTGGCTTATTGTTTGTGTTTGTTAGACAACACATAAGAAGACCTAAAAATAATCGCCAAAAAAAATTGCTAGTGCAATTTAGGGAAAATAATTGCAATGAGATTATATTTGCAAATCGCTGGTCCTGGTCCTTAACATGACTGTGACTTAACATGAGCAAAATGGAGCGTTTCCTCCCCACTGTTCCTATCTCCTTGAACTCCATTCCTCTGCTTTCCTGGCATAGCAAGTCACCTCCCTTTCCTCACCCTGTTGCTGCACTTTGGCAGATACTACTAAAAATTGAAGCTACAGCTCCCCCTGCTGTTATAAGATAGTTTTTGAAATTATAATGTCTTAATAGAAGTGACTCTTTTCTTACTACATAAGATACCAAAAGCAATTCAGACATTATTTTTGTCTGAGAATAACCTGAAATAAGACATTTTTCTTGACTGATCTGATGATTATAGCTCATAATAAGTTAAAAATTATATTTTTCACTCATAATAATGCATAAAGACTTGCTTAGATTACAGTTTTTACAGTTAAAATATGGATATAACAGGGCAGTGTTTGTTCTCTTGCAGGTTTTCGTGCCAACCGTGTCCCCCCTGCTTTGGACGCTGTGGTCATTGGTAGCGGTGTAGGAGGTTTGACAGCAGCAGCACTTCTGTCCAAAGCTGGTAAAAGGGTGATTGTTCTGGAGCAACATGATCAGGCAGGGGGCTGCACACACACCTTCGAGAATAAGGGATTTGAGTTTGATGTTGGTAAGAAGAAAAATAAACACATCTGCAAATCCAATTATGTTTCTCCCTTGGGTTTCAAGAATGTTAGCATAACAGTTCCAACACAGCTTTTCTCCAGACTGCTGTGTTGATTAAGTTTGTTTCATTACAAATGCAGGTATCCACTACTTGGGCCAGCTCCATGAAAACAGCTTGCTTCGTGTCGCCCTGGATCAGATAACAGATGGACAGCTGCAGTTCACACGATTAGAGCAGCACTATGACACGCTGATTCTTGGTCTGCAAGATGAACGCAGGTGAGACATCACTGGGATATTACTGTCATCTTTCTTGGTGTTTTCTTCTCCATGCCAGTTTACAGACCAGTCTGGTTGATACAGACTCTCACAGTGTTCAGACACCAGTAGGAGAGGACAGGGTTACTCATTATTACCGATGATTGTAAGTTTCTCTCTTTTAACAGGGACTATCACATCCATGCTGGTAAAACTGAGATGGCAAGTAGCCTGAAGAAGCAGTTCCCAGGAGAAGAGGATTCAATTGACGAGTTAATGAGATTGATGAAGGTTAAAGAAAGATGCTACACTTTTCAAAAGCTGAGCTGTTGTTAAAAATCATTATTCAATGTGTGCTTTTAGTTAAGTGTATATTTGTCTCTTACAGCTGGCCTCAAGGCGGACACCTCTTATTGCCACTTTGAAAATCATACCATACTGGCTGGTTAAGTTTCTGGTCCGAACAGGTTTATTACATCGCATATCGTCAGTGTTTCGCCTCGCAGAAACCAACCACTCAGAAATAATGTCCCGCCTGACAAACAACAAGGATTTGCGGGCCCTGTCTGCCTACCTGTTCTATGGTAATAAAAGCACACACTTGCCTGTCAAACTGTCTGTAAAACCTCCTGAAGTACTATGTTTTGTGTAATTTTAGGTGTCCCGCCGAAAGACTCCAGCTTCCTCATCAATGCACTCCTTCTGCAGCACTACAAACGTGGTGCATACTACCCACGAGGGGGCGCCAGTGAATTTGCGTTCCACATAATCCCAGTCATTCAGCAGGCAGGAGGGGCTGTGCTGGTCAGGGCCCCTGTGCAACGCGTCCTGCTCAACCAGCAAGGGAAGGTCTATGGTGAGGAAAAGAGGGGGAGCAGGAGTGTTATTTTGTGGGATGCATGATTCAATTTGACCAAATTTTCTTGGTTTATGTAGTTTCTCCTTTTGAGCAGAGACTTCTATAACCTTTTGAAGTGCAAAATTATCGTAATGGTTTGATCTGTGTGAATTGTGTTTATTTTAGGCATGTGCTCAATATCTGTTGAATGATAAAAACATACAACTTTTAAAAATCTGTCCTTTTATTTGTGTACTCATGTCAAATTATACTTTCAATGGAATGCTCAGCCTGTGTTTATGTGTGTAAGGTGTGACTGTGGGTAAAGGACAAGAAGAGATTGAGGTCCATGCACCAGTTGTAATCTCCAACGCAGGAATCTTCAACACCTTCCAAAAATTCCTTCCTAAGCAAATACAAGAAAAACCAGGTAATAAAGGTTGCGCAAATATATTTAGGTTTAGACATAGTTTCTTTGATGCAGATTGGTAAACTGATTAAGTACTTCAGAGCAACTTTAAAACATTACTTTGTTGGTAATTGGACACCAGAACTATCAATATTTTATTGCAGTTAGATTTTGTTAAACAATAAAGCCTGAATTTATGAGCAAATCTGCAGCTGCATGCATTATTTTTCTCTTTGCTGCACAGAGATCCAGTCGCTGCTGGGTATGGTGCGTCATGGTATGGGTTCCTTCCTGGTTTTTGTTGGTCTGGATGGAACCAAAGAGGAGCTGGGAATCGTTTCCACCAACTTCTGGATGTATAAAGACAATGACTTGGATACTCTGTGGGTTTTATCTTTTTTGTTTGTTTTTTATTGTTTTATCAGTATTTGTACAGCTCCCATTTTTGACCTGCTAACTCTGTGTTTGGTATCATGTTTACACACATAACTGTGCAGAATGGAACGATACTCTTCACTGGGCAGAGAGGATGTACTGGGCAACATTCCCATGATGTTCATCACCTTTCCATCTGCGAAAGATCCTACATCCAATATCAGGCATCCAGGTAACTCCCATTATATAAAAGTATGTTGTGGCTTAGTAATCTAATTGGTCTAAAGTTATTCAATTAATGCCAAAATAAAGTACTACATGACCCAGACGCCAACTATGTTTATGGATTCTTTGGATTTTTCCTTGGTGTCTGCTCAATATGTATTGAACTGTAACTTATGTACCATTCCCTCTTCATTTCTCATCTTCCATTTGCAGGTAAGTCCTGTATGACGTTGCTTACCATGGCTCGCTATGAATGGTTTGAAGAATGGGAGGGAACAAGGCTCGGCAAGAGGGGAGACGATTACACAAGTCTGAAAAACAGTATGGCCCAGGAGCTGCTGGAGTGGGCACTTGTAATCTTCCCTCAGTTGAGAGACAAGGTGTTTGTCAGTGTTTTTATATGGATATATCTTTGTACATGTGCTATTTCTTATTTAAGGGAAAGACCAAACAAACTCTCCCATGTGGAATCCAACAAACAATGTCTAAACCACTGCTCAAACTGGTCAATAGAGACAAAATGTATCAATTTCAGCTAGTTTGTTCAGTCATTCAAATGTTTTCCAAATTTTCCTTGATTGTTGATTCACTTTGAACCTACAAAAATGGTATAAATGTGTCTTTTCAGGTGGTGATGGTTGATGCAGCCACTCCTCTAACCAATGTTCATTACTTGGGTGCTCCAAGAGGAGAAATGTACGGCGCTGAACACAACTTGGAGCGCTTCACCCCGGAAACAGTTGCCAGGACACGACCACAGACACCCGTTGATGGACTTTACCTCACAGGTGACTCATGTCAGCTGATTTCTGCAAAAAAAACCAACACTGACACACCTGCTTAAAATTTCTGTGTTGTTGCTGTTTTGTTTTTGTGTGTACAGGTCAGGATGTATTCTGCAACGGCATGGCGGGGGCTCTGCACGGCGGACTACTTTGTGCTTCTGCTGTCCTCAATCAGATTCTGTACATTGATCTACTGGCCCTGAAAATGCGACTCAAACACAAACAGACAAATTCGAGGCCACTTTGGTAGCTTTGTTCGAGAATCAGAAGCAGCTCTAAAATCCTGTTGTGGACCTTTTAATGTAAAAATCCATAACTTTGACCTTTTTGTTGTGTCTTTGTTAAGTTTAAGTTTGGTCAAAACAGAAAGTCAGTATTATTTTAGTGAATTGAAAAAGTAATGTAGTTTAAGATGATGGTCTTTGATTATTTTGTTTAATTTTATTATAGTTTTTGAGCACTAGATTAGAGAAGCTAAGATAATTGAAATTTATTTCTTTAGAATCCCGTGTTGAGGATTGTGGAATAATTTATTGTTAAAAAACTTTAATTCAGCAGTGGTAGAGCAGTAAACAGGTTTTTTTTATTTGTGTATGGACTATACTGAATACAGATGTAAAATCATGTTAATTTCTATTTTGAAGGATATGAACTACAATTAAGGCTATAATTAATTTTGTATTCGGTCAAGCAATAAATAATTTGGTGCTACTTGTCTCTTTGGTAGTTTTCAGCACTGTTCAGTTGACTGGATGGAAATCAGCTTTATTATGAAGTTATCAAGAAATTATTCAAAATAAGCTCTATTATCTCTGGATTACTCACTACAAGGAGCATTTCCAAATTGGACTCAACTCTTGAGTTCTACAACTTATTTTGAATTTCCTTCAAAAGTATGTCGTTTGACCTCCCTTTACCTGAGGTTAAATCAATTTAGCTTGATAATAGTTGACCCATTTAACCTTAGCCTCACCTTTACCAAGCTGCCTGTTGGTTCAGCCTGGAGACAAGTATGTGGTGTGTCCTGACCTCTGACCAGCAGGAATCAAGTGTCTGCCACCTGAAAAGACAGCAAAACACACCTTAGCAACAATCTTCTCTGCTGTTGGATACACACACAGCATTCATAGTTCTCTCTTGCACCTTTTAAAAAACCTGCAATCATGATCTTAGACCCTTCCTTGGTGCTTCTATTTTCTGTAATGACTCAGATAAACAGTGTTTTGATAAACACCCTGTACACTGTAAAAAATGAACACAAAATTAATTTTTTAACTCTACCTTTATCAAATTTGTTGAGTAAAGTTGGTCTAATCTTATCAGGTAAATTGGCAGAACTTCAAATCCTAGATTTGAGGCTATTACTAAATTCTTTGAGTATGTTTTGGCAAAGAATAAGGTTTCTAATTCAAACCTACTATCTCCCATGTTTGATCATCTCTCCCATTCTGTGTAGACTGTTTCGTAAGGGGAGTGTTTTTGTTTGATCGTTGTATCGAAACTCTAGCTTTTCAGTTGCTCAGCTGATCATGAGTTTGTGATGTGTGAGTTATGTGGCCTAGTCGTAAAGTCTGCCCCTATTGTTTGGTCAGAAGGATTAAATCCTGCTCCTGTTTTCATTTTTTGAATTCTTGGTATGTAAAAGTAAAAAAACTCATGTTACATTTCATATGAATAATAAGTTATTGCAAAAAAAAAAACTTTTTGGGTGGTTCAAATTCAAGAGTTTTAATTGGCCTCAAAACTCAAGAAATCCAGTGCAGATAATTGCCTTGAAATTTTGAGTTGACACACCTTAACATTTTTACAGTGTTCTTTTTTTTGGGATACAATTTCACTCAAGACCCCCCCCCCCCCTGTTTTTGCACTTGAACCACCAAATCCTCTCTCTTTAAATCTCTATTTGCTTTTTTCTGCTATTCTAACCACTTTGCCTCTTTTTCCTATATTTTTTAGTTCACAAAAAAAGTTTATGCCCACAAGACCAGACATGCACCACAAGATTCGTAGAAATTCAGGTGATTGAATATAAAGACATGACTAAGATCGAAACTAAATTGTCAATGATTCCCAATCTGCACAAATCATGCATCAAATAAGTGTTTGTGAAGAGTATGAGAGACCTATTTTTAACAAGGCTCTGTAACAGCTGTCTTTGCACTGGAAGGCACCAGGTTGGGTTTTACTTTTAAATCCAGCTGTCAATATAGCTTAAAAGATAATTCCACAAGACATCAAGTGTTCACCGGGCAAGGACTGAACTGCTGAATATTTGTGTGTTTTCCAAATGATCGCTGGTATAGGACATGAAGAGCCTCTTTACTCCTGACAGCTGAGCAATGCATCTCTCATTGTGAGTTTGTATCAACTGTTTTTGTAAAAGCACGTTCTTTTTTTCAATAGATAAACACCGTTTTGGCATCTTTTGCTTTTGTAGGGGGACTAAAGGAGAGTAATGAAACTAAATCAAGCATCAAGTCAAAAGATTTTTCCTCACCTGGCCTCATGTTGGCTTGAGCGATGACATAGTTTGATTAATGTTGCACCTGGAAACTACCTATAATTACATGTAGCTAAATGTTTTCCGTTTGCACAGTCTGCCAGACACATTATACCAGCATCATGTGCTGCCAAATCAGCCCAAGTGGGAATGGACCTGCCCTTATTGTATGAGAGTAATACTGTTAGCCATAATTATCATTATTTTATCAGTCATCTCAGGTAATGCTATATTTTTGTAGTGTTAACAAAGGTAATATACATTTATTGATTTGTCATTCACATAGCACTTGTAAATCTACTTTTACTCCTGCTATTATAACTGCTTTTAAAGAGTATCATTACCCCAGATTTCTTCACATGGTGACAATAACTCTGTTGCTGTCTTGTAAAGAAGTTCAGCTATGTTATCTATCATATTCCATCTTGTCCATACACCTCTGGATGTAAATCGCTTCGGTATGTGGTACCTTATGGCCGTGAGAATTCAGGATACACGTCAAGCTCTGTGCAAAAAGATATCTTCAGGCAAGTCGGAGCACGAGCAAACACACACTCACACATGTATTTACACACAGATTCACTGTCTGGAACTATCGGGCATATCACAGGAAGCAGGCCAATTAAGCAGACTGAGACAGGGAGAGAGAAAGGGGACGACATCATGTGACTAAATTCCCACAGTTACCCAAATGTGACCCCCATAAGACATACCAACCCAGGTACTAAGTGAATAAATGTCCTTAACACAACTGAGACAAATAGATTTTGTCTGCAGAAGTACACCGAGAGGTTATTCACATTTGAAGGAGTTTGTTTTCTCACTTTTTCTGTCATTGGCACAGGAATCCATCCCCCCTTGTTAGGAATGATGGCCGAAGGGATCTCATTAGCCCTGTGGCTCTGAACCAGGGAAGATTAATGTCACAGTGGCTTTTCATGATCTGCACTGAGACTGGAATGTGTGTTTGTGCGAAGGGGGGAAGCAGGGGAGTGGGCTACCTGAATGCAAACATGCTCTGCTAACCCAAGAAGCATTAAGGCTCCTTTGAAAGTCGGACTTTTGAATTTCTTGTAGACACTGAACCATACACTTGGATGTGAGCAGGAGATCTGCACCTTTGCAGCTGTTGAAAGAGACTGTTCTTCATTTTGCTTATTTTGGTGACGAAAAAAATCCACCAGTGCTGATTTATTACCTGTGCTGAGAGATATATCTTGGTAAAGTTTGAATTAAATAAGAAGTTCGAAGAAGTTCCATAAAAATGATTGAGTTCTAACATTTACTGGGATGCAGTTGGGGTATGAATAATTACTGTGTAGCAACTATTATTGAAGGGACTATGAGGAGAATCTGTTTGAAATGGATTGCAGTGACTCCTCCTTGGACTTGTGTATTTGTTTTAAAAGTGAAAGGAGTGCTGATCTTCCTTTTAACACAACTTTTCTTTGTTCAGGACAACTTTTTAACAGATTGATTCTCAACTTTGAATAGATCGCTACAGTATAACTGCTGCATGTGATTGGAATAAACATTAGCAGAAAAAGCTCAGTCCATGTTTTAGCCTTTAGCTCGTGTTTTAGCCTTTAACCCGTGCTCTATCACTCTCCTGTTTAGCTTTCTTTTGCTCATTTGTTCCTTTTCTGTCAGAAAGTCAAGCTCCAGTATCCACTATTACAACTAAATGAATATGAGAAATCATTTTAAGCAGAGAAAAACACACGTCTCTTTTCTAACTGCTAAACTAAGTCACGCTGTGGCATTGTCATAGAGACTTTGATGTGCCGTAAATCAATCCAGTCCAGGCTGACCCTATCAGGAAGCTTGGAATTGGCATTTAGAAATGACATGTTTTAGTGCTGATAATCTAATTTAAAATTGGGTATTATCAGGCACATCTAGAGATGATACTTTTTCAAGATCACTTAGAAAGTCTTCACAGTCCCTTTAAGGCTGCTGAATGGACAATCTTTGGGAACTTCACAGGCTAATGGCAGAGTATGGGAAGACTGCATCCCACTTTCTACCTCTACTTTTACTTTAAAGGAGCTGAAAATTCTCTGCCAATCTGACGCCCATGGCTTTAGGGCTGCCAGCCTGGGGGAGGTTTTCTTCAAGATTTTTTTTTTCCAGGTGTTGAATGCGTCACCGCCCACCAGCCATCCCTCCCTCGCCACCTGTCCCCCCGGGGACTAGTGTGCAAGCGACCGGGGGGGCTGGGTCAGGGACACGCAGACTCGGAGCTTCACTTGTCTGAGGGGGAGAGAGGAGACACAGCAGCAACAGGACACAGTTTGGATCAGCACAGCAACAGGCTCCGGGCCTGGATAAATCATCGAGTACAGTGTTTCCTCACAGGGGACATTCACTTAAAAAGTCTTAGAAGTGAAATAATTAAACTTTCTGACCAGGAGTGGGATTGTGGAGGATTCTGTGAGACAGGATGTCGGAATTTTCCGTGAATGACCACCTCGAAGGGATTTTATCTGATTTCGAAGGTATGTGGGTTTAAATCACTTCATTGCTCTCTGCTGTGGTGGTGCTGGATAAATCCTGGAAAATGAAATTAGTGGGCTTGTATACATCCTGTGTTACAAAAGAAATTCTTTAGTTTTTAAGCTTAAAGCCCGAAATATTCCGTGTATTTGGTCCTCATTGAAAGTAAGTGAAGGATATGTAGCCAATGAGATACTTGTACTCAGCCTTTAACAGCAATTAATGACTCATACCTGTAATGAATTCTTAACTGTTTTCATTGTGGAGTTGAATTAGTCCAATCCATGAATCACTTTATGGATGTAACTTTGAAGTTTCAGAAATAAAATGAAAATAGTGAGTAGGTTTCTCTGCAAAAACTGAAATCTAATCATATCATTGTCTTATTTTTAGTGAAGCAGAAAAGTCTTTTTTTAAAAATATTTTTTTCGATTTCAAGTTAATTAAAGACAAACAAGCTGAGTTGCTTGTAACATTTCAAAAAAAATCTACCAATGGAGAAAGAGGTTTCTTGTAAAGACATTCTAATTTCAGGAAACACTACAGGCACATTTTTCTTACCCCCATTGACAGATTTTTTTTTTTTTATGTGGCTTCTATCAAGTATAATCAGACAATTTTTACTTATAAGTATTCTTTTTTTTTTTTTACTAATAATAAGTCACAAACACTTGCTTAAATTTCAGTTTTTGCTGTGTTCTTATTATTCTGCTGCTTTCAGCTGCTTTTTAGTAATTGGAGCAAAGTTATGATTCAAGTAATGGTCAAAAAGGTCAAAAATAGATTCTGTTATATTTAGATTTGTACATAAATTTACAAGTTAGTGTTTTTTTTTTACTTTTCCCTCCCGTTCTTCTTTTCCAAACTTGTTTCAATTTGTATGAATGATTCATTCTGTGTGCTGTTGAATGACACACTAAACCATTACTTAAACTGTAATAACACTCCAGGCAAAGCAATTGAATGCCTCTGTTGAGTGGAAGCTGTGGTGTGTATGTGAGTGTTTTTGTATGTGAAAGAGAGAGAGGAAGGAAGGAGAAAGATGAAGGTAAAGATACAGCTTATTATTAGGTTTGTAAGATCCCTCCTTTAAAGACGGTCCAATCTTGAGTATGTGTGGCCCATCATCATCAGTTTCTGAATGGAAGGAACCATTTGCCATTAACTAAGAAAACCCACTCTCGAATAAATCCTTCTTCTTTGGTCTTTTTAAATATACAGGGAAGTGCAGGAGAGCTGTTCCTCATAGGTTTAACATTTATTTTGATCGGACAAAATGGAGTTGTTGATAGGACAAAGGACTGAGAGAAGGGAAGCAACTTTGTCCCCTGACATCTTTACACTGCTTTCTGTGTTGTGCAGCTGTTTTGGTGGTACCAGAAGTCAAGGACTGTGAGCTACCCCCTCCCACACATGCTTCACCTCAGGAAATCCTGCTAGAGTCCTGCACAGTTCCAACCAGAGATAAAACACTAGTTATCACTGCAGAGGCTGCAAATACTCATTTAAAACCAACAGCTGGGGTTAGTTTACTTTGCAGTAAGTGACAAATCTTTACACTTAATGGTGTCATATCATAGGGCAGAGTTGGAGCAAGGGAAAGTTGTCAATCTTGAAATCTTGCATCTTGAATTGACCACCATTTCTGGAGGAACTGTGTCTGGAATATGAGAACAGGGCATGCTCTTTAAAAGGTTGCTGTAAAATTGACAGTAAATTACTGGCAGCAAGTTGCCAGTAAATAACTTTTTACAATGCATACCTTACCTCATACCTCATATCTCATACCTCACACAGGCTGTTTTTGAATGCAGTTGTACAGGTGCCTTTCTGTGTGGGGTTTGCATGCTTTTTTTTTAGCATGTATAGGATCTTGCCAGGTATTATTAAGTTCTCTCAATGTCCACAAAATCCATAAACATGTTTGTCAGGCTGATTGGTCACTCTGTGTGCCTGTAGATGTAAGTGTGAGCATGTCTGTAACTACTTGTGTGCCCTGTGATAGGCTGGAGACCTGTCAAGCGTGTACCCCGCCTTGCAACCAGTGATAACCGGGATAGGCCCCCCGTCCCCACTGTGACCCCAAAATGAAAAATAACAAAGCAGCAGTTACCGCTTGAGAAGCGCTTTGGAGTAGAAAACAAATAACGTGATGCACAGTAAAGTAACTTTCCTGCCAGACAGAAGAAATAAAAAGAAGGCTTGCACTTGATTTGAGGAGCAGACAGAAGGGCATTAGAGCCTTTAGCTGACAAAGGAGATTAGGGGGGTCAGGGAGGCTAAGAGCTGCCCCTCCTAGCCCTATCACGACTTGGTACTGCACTTCAGCGGTGCAAAGATCAGAGAGGGTCCCATGACTTATTGACCCAGTGACCACACACTTACGCACAAAGGTTGTTTTTTGGGTTATGAGGAACAGAACTCTATCAAAACAAAAGTTTATCTCCCCCTCGTACATTCCAGCCTGCATTAATGCAGTGAAGCACAACAGTCTGGGAAACATCAGGCAGTCAATGGCCCTCAGTTGTCAATCTTGCGTGGAAACTGGTGCAGATTTGGGTGTAGGAACAAGTTTACGACAAGGCTCAAGCGTAATCTATGAAACCTGCATACCTGCACCACTCAAGGCAGATATTGATAACTGTGGGGAAAACATCGTCATTTAGATAACAGCCCTAAATATCCACAGCTCTGCTGACCTTACTGATGGAATTTACGACGTGTAGGGATGCATGTTGGTTAAAAAAAATAAAGACTTCTCTGTTCTAGAGATCACCAGAGCAATACAGATAAAGAGAAATGAAGCTTTGTTGTTTGGCAGCCTGAGAAGTAGCATCACATGCAGTCAGAAAAATCACATCTGCAAGGAAGTCACTTCAGTAGTCAGCAGTGTGAGTGTGACAAACCAAACACCAGCTTAGTTTTAAGAATTTCATTTTTACACCCATACTTCACATTTTATAAGTTGTTCATGACATCATGTCTTAAAAGCCCCAGTATAATAAATATTTGATATTCAGGTCTGGGGATGTAGAGACACTAAGACCAGGCGTGGGATTTGAGTTTTTGTGAACCAGTAAATGAGGGCCTTAGTATTTTGATATTGTTTAAAAGTACACATTACAGGTTGGTCATTAATTAAAGTATAAAAACACTATTCAGGCTGAATTTTTCTGGATCTAAAACTGATGTACGTGTTCCACGCAGACAAGGATTATCCTGCTGTTTCTAAGTAAACAGCGTGAAGTCTGCTCCATACTGAGTAAACAATCTGTCTTGAACACATACCTAAAATAAAGTAACCTCCTCACACACACACACACACACACACTGACAGGCACACAGGTAGCACTTAATGTGGCTAGCTGCCAAGCCATTCTTCCTTAATGGTTGAGAATTTGGCACGACATCAGTGTAGGCAGTCTTTTGCCTGAACTTGTCTTAAGTTGTCAGGCCCATGAGGCACACAGCATGAGCTCTAATGAACCAATGAGAGCGCAAAGACAAAACCATTACTGCAGGGAATGTATAAGGGAGCTCATTTAAACACTTATTTAAAGTCTTAAATGTTCAGAACATGAGTTTTTCTTTAAGAATCTAACTTTGTACAGACAGGTACACCTCTTAGTACTCATCTAGTAAACCAGTTTGCTGGGAGCAAAGAAATGTGGCTGAACTGACACAAATTTCAACTCACTTTTTACATTAACTTCTACTATATCACTAATGATACTATAATTATATATAACTCATTGCACTTTTTTCTCCATTCATTTAAGGTCATAGTCAAAAAGTTCTTCTGTACATCCTGATATTTCACTGTCAATGGATTGATGTGATTCGCATGATTACTCTCATAAATTACAGCCTTCATATCACATCTCAACATCATCACTAGATTTATTGACACTATCCTTGCAAAGGAAACACTTGTGACCATTGCAGGTGCACTTAGTATAAGTCAAACTGACTTATACTGACATTAGGAACTGATATGAGGAAACTCACATCACAAGCCTGTCACTCCTGTGTTACATCTTCTTAAAGGCTGTATGGATCAATTGCCCCTTTAATAGACCCTTGTGTATTGTTTCTCAATGAGTGAGTGTCTGTATGTGTGTATGTGTGTGTGTGTGTGTGTGTGTGTGTTGGAGGGGGGGGGGTGTTTCAGAGTCCTGAGGCACTGTGTTATTTTCAGAGTTACGACATTTGAAACAACTCCTAGGAATGTGTCTTCCAGATGTGCGTCTAGTAAGTGGAAGTTCTTCAGATGTCTGCGTGTGTGTGAGGTGTAGGTGTATGAGAGAGAGTTTCTGAGCATCAGCACCCTTTTGCGGCTTCGAAAATCTGTGAATGTGTGTATTCACGTGTGTCCACACATGTCAATAGACATGCTCCCCTGTCTGTCAGAGAGTTTCCCCTGCGTGGAATGTGCAAACAAGGCTGGGGGGGTTGAACGTGGACATGCCCAGACGTACAATCCCCTCGTTGAGTGTCCAGAAAAGTGCATCCCACCCTACCAGTTCTTACTGGTGCCAATTGTACTGATTCATTGGAGGGGCTGGAAGTGGAAATGACCAGTATGCTCAGTTTTTCTCTTTATGGTTTGGAAACTCTGTTACTTTGTGTCGAAAAGCAAGCTGTCGTATTTAATGGGCTTGCTTTTAATATTTGTGATTAAGGCTGTCAAAGGCTACCATTGGATGGCAAATGTTGCATTTTACCTTAAGTCACAACATTTGGTGTTTGTGCTGGTTGAGATCCATATGCTTGTGCACGCACACACTCACAGTGTGAGCATTGATATCCTTTTGGAGGAAATGCTGGCCCTGCAGTCTGAACTGGGGGCTGCTTATTCTCTGTTTTCTTTCTTTGGGGGCCATGGCTTCTGCCAAAAGCTATAGCAAGAAGGAGCTTTAGTCCTTTATAGATATTTTAGTCATTACATAAATGAGATAGCTGACACTGACACACCGGGACAGAGCTGAGACAGAGTGCTGTTCTGCCGCCGTCATTATTTCCCCTGTGTTTGACAGGCTAACAGCAATTACCTGATACCAGACTCCTTATCTCTGTAAGTAGGGCAGGTTCACACTTGTAGCTGTGAAGAACTCAGCCGAGACCATACATACAACACTCCAAGACACACTCACTCACACATATGAACCTCACTCTAGCCTTTTTCTCAATTTAACTCAGTTAAGTTAAACTCTAAATTAAATTAGCTCCATATAGAATAAAGTTAATTTGGCATCACACAACTGCTGTACTGTGAACAGATGACATGTGCCCCCCATAGTTTTACCCATCACTGTCAGACACTGTTAAGTTGTGTAGCAATAACACAAGGGAGGAAATCTTTATACAATCCAAAACGCCTTTTATTATTCATTGAACTGCAGCCCTGATGAGAAAGTACGCCCATATGTCAACTGGATGCATACAAAGGATGAACTAGGGGATACTTTGGAGCAAACCTGACACAAACTTATGTTCATAATCTCTCTGGAAGTCTCTAGATTAATTTTTTAATTTCAGCTTGGATACACATGATATTTGTTCTTTCAGCTCCACCCACTCAGGCACTTCTTTTCATGGCGTGTCACATTGCATTGGTCAGCTTGTGGGACACAAAACCCCAGTCATGGATGCCTTGACTCTCAGTTCTGACCTCAATCCACCCTTTGTGTTTGCAGCAGGAAATGTAGGAACTATGTGTGTGAGTGTGTGTGTGTAGGTGTACATTTCACGAGAGGCTGGGAAACTATTCCCAACTGTTTTGTCTCTTGTTGTCCTCCCTCATTCATTTTTATCTCTGTGTATTTGTGAAGGCAGGTGTCTTTGTTGTAGCTGTTTTTGTTATATATGTATATAAATATTAAAAGAGCAATAAAACTGTTTCATGGTAGTTTCCGGTAGGGCTAAGTAATTAATCACAAATGAGATTAAATCGCAATATGGCCTGCTGCTGGATTCTAATTGCAGACAGAACACCAGATACAAATATTTGCAGTAGACATTTTATGCTCTACACCAGTGTCTCTCAACCCTAGTCAACAAAAGAGCTAAATTGTTGAAAACTACTTTTGCAAGGGAAACAATCTAAGTGACAGAAACATCAAGATGCAGCAATAACAGTAAGTTTAAAGTGGCAAAATTGGTCAAAATGTGAGAAAAATTGGCAAGAAAATTCGTCAAACAGTGGCAAAAAAGAGTGAAAAGTAACTAAATGGGGGGGAAAGCAGTCACAAGTAGCAAAATAATATTTTATGAATTGTTGTCATGCTGTAATTGTGGTCAATGATAATTTCCAAAAATATTTTTAAGACAGGAAAACTAAACATACTTGGACAATAAATCACAAATTTCACAGTTTTTAGATGCTGCTCATTTTACTGAATTGCTTGAAGTATGTATTATGTTTTGTTCAGATGAGACTTTGATCTACAACTGTGTTGTTTGTCTTCCTCTCCACAGCGCTGAAAAGATCCTTCGATGTTGAGGATGTAGATGCCGTACCATCCTTTCCTCCTGATAGCCCTGGCTCCACCCCTGGAGGAGGTAGCCTGTCTCCCTCATTGGCTTTCACAGGCAACAACAGCCTGGGGTCTACAGCCCATCACTCCCACATCAACCTGAGCTCCAAACCAAGCCCAGGCTTCAAGTCCCGCACTATAGGCAGCAGCCTTTCCTTCAACCGAGGGACCATGATGAAGCCAGTTAACAACGGGTCATCTGTGACCAGAGCTGCATCCTTCCAGAGCAGGTTAAACCCAAATGGTTACTTAATGCTCTCTGGCCCAGGCAGTGACAATGACAGCCTCCACAGCTCCACATCCAGCCTGGAATACACCAGCGGGGGTGGAAGTCCATTTACTAAACTTGGGTCTTATCCCAGTCCGCCATCTCATCAGCAAACTCATCAACAGGGGACGCCACAACAACATCAAGAAGGACGTGCCAACTTGGGACACAACCCCAATCTAAAGAAGTTTTCCTCCCACAACAATGTGTTCCACTCTGAGGTAGACCAGGGGCCAGAAGTACTGCTGGGACCTCCAGAATCTCTGGGGGTGAACCATGGCTCAATGCCCAGCCTGGATCTTCAAAATTGTGTCAGAGGAGGAGAAATGTCTGGTATGCAAAGAGGTGGCGTTGGTGCCAATATATCTCCAGGGTTGAGATATGCAAATGCAAACGTTAGCTGGAATGGTTGTCTCCATAATAACACTTTATTTGGAGAAGAGGGCTCAAAAACCAACTGGCAGCGAGGGTCCCAGATTCCCAAGACACCGAAGTCCAAGGCAAAAGAGACCCCACGTCTTAACAAGTTCCCCCTGGATCTGGACAGCTTTGTAACCAGCACTTCACCCTCACCAACAGTAAAGACTCAAGATGGATACATGAATCCCAACCCTCCAAAGCCTCCTTTGAGGAGCAAAGGTCTCCAATACCCTACCAGCCCACCATCCACTCCAGCCAGCTGTTCAGCATCTCTTAGCAGCTTGGATAGCTCGTCTGACACCCCTCCCCTCTCTACTCAACAGTCCTTTGAGCCCTGTTACCCATGTTCCCCTCCTCATTCACAAGGGTCAATACTTCCCAAAGAGATGAGTTCTCCCCTGGGTCCCTTTTCCCCAACTCAAGACCCCTATCTGGAGATCCTCTCAGAGCTCAAAGTAGTCCCAGAGGTTTCAAACTGGGCCGACCCTTACAGCTCATCCGGCTCACCCAGTCCGGGAACCACTCAGTCTTTAGAAGATGGTGTAGAGTGTACCAGAGACAGCGTAGGTTCAATCTTACAGAGGATTGCCTCCTTCCAGCAGCAAATTGAAAGTGACACCGGCCCATCAGTTGAGGTTAAATCCCCTGCAGTCCAAAGCAATGGTGGTTTGCCATCCTCTGTTGGACAACATGCTAGGAATACGGCCACACTTGCGTCTCAACAGGGGAAAAAGACCAAAGAAGGTATGATTTTATTCGTTAAAAAGCAGCAAATGTAGTCTTTCTTAAATGTTTTTAACTGTACTGTGAGGGTGTCAATGCCCTAAAAGCACTATTCTCCTGTCATATAAACACTCACATAAACACTCACATGATACAAACACCACGTCGCCTTTATGCAATATTTCATGCACAGCCATCAGGGGGCCGTTTTGGGTGCATGGACACCGTAGTCCCTTCCCACCACTCCAACTTTTCCCGCACACACATCTAACTTCTTTGATCATTGTTGCTGCCTTCTATATGCACTTGTTTCTAACAGGAATTTGTGTGGATTAACACTGAAATGATTGTTTTGCTCCATCTGGAGCTTGACATTGACCATATGATTAAAAGAAAGAAAACAAAAAGTTAACAAGGGGAATTTCCGACACTTCCTTCCTCCCTCCAGTCTTCTAGAAATATACAGAGGAAAAGAAAACGGCACAAGATAGTGACACAGGAAAACAGTGAAATCATGTTTTCTCTTACATATTTAGTCCTGCCCTGGGTGGTCATTGGAAAAGTTAAGTAATAAGATCTTCTGCAGCTACTGGTACAGGCATTCAGCATCCTAATACTCCTATTCTGCACTATCAATATTGATGAAAACTTAATTCAGTTCTTCTGTCTATTCTGGCAGTTAGCTTTCTTTCACGACCTCCTTTTCTTCAGCTATCATGCCCAGGCTTGTCGAACTCCCCCACCCAATCCCTCTCTCTTACAGATTTAAGCTTTAATGACTGTGATTTGGGGAATGAATTCCTCCTCAGAAAGATGTCTCAGGAATTGCCCCTCCTCACCTTTTTGCCTTTCAGTCTCAGAAAGTTTGTATTGTACTTGGGTTAGAGGAGGTAATACAGACTCTCATAATGTGACACCAGAGCCAGCCTCGCCCAATGTGGCGCCCTAAGTGAGTGTTTATATGGCGCCCCCTCCATAGGCGATTTACATAGGCTTGCAAAAGAATAGCATTGTTTTTACCATAGTCTTTCATTTGGAAGATAGCATGTCACCGAACAAGAAAACGTACACAGAAATCAAACACAGTATCAGGTCTTTTTATAATAAAGCATCTTGTTCTGGCTTCTGATCTGAAATCCCATCCTTGTAAATCAAAATTATGTCACTTTTTGTGGCACGGGAATAGAAGTCATTATAACAGTTTATTTTAGAGATGAAAAACTTGATAGGATTCTATATGACACAGCACATCTTTTCTGTAACGACACCAACAGCAGTAATAGGAGGAGATATTGCAGGGAATTTCTGAAGTTTGGGGAGAGTATTATGATACAGTCAGCATTTACCTCATTGCTTAAGAAGTTTAGAGGTGAAAGAGTCAACCAATAACAGGCCAGCATTACTGCGAGTATAACTGATAAATAACACCGAGCACATTATCTCTGTTCTTTTGAAGTTTCTCCTCTTCTTCTCTTTTTCTCTTTTGCCCCTGGGCTCCCGAAGACTTTGATTTGGACATAATAATCATATGGTACTGTTGGTCAGTGTCATTTGCGTCTGATATATTGCATGTCCAACTCACCCTCAATGAGCAAGTAACAAGGGTGAGCGGTGTTGTTGGTGTTGTGATGCGTCAGCCAAGTACAGGAAAACGTGGCCTGCTCTTGAACATGTTATTGTCATGTTTTGTTGGATTCTTTTGTAACATTACTGAATAATAGCATGAAAATTGTGTTATAAAAAAAGATAATATTAATTCATTCTTTTCTTATCATCCACTCATTTTGATTACTCAGTGTCCCCTATGAGTGCCAGAACCCCTAGAATTTGCCTAAACTGCCTTTGCTGTAGGTCTGTCCTGTGTAACACAAAGATGGGAACCTCAGTAATGATTTTTCATTAATATAAAAAGACACAGCAGATCTGTTTCCCACACCAGGGGAAAAAAAAACCTTCCTGATGCTTTTTGTCCTTGTTTCAGCCTGCTGTTGTCCTTTTCATCAGTTCAGCTTAGAAAACCATTTCCTGTGTAGTTGTTTGGGTCAAGGCCCGAAATGTGTTTCCTGAACAGTGTAGATTATCTCAGCCTTGCTGTTTGAGTTTTTTTTTCACAACTGAAAAAGCCTTAAATACTATTTCAGGGAAGTGTTTAGTTAACAGACGGACACTGAAAAGGTGAAAAGATGGCTTACTAGGCCAAACAAAAAACCGTCAGAGATGTCAGAATAAGATAAAAGTATGGATTACTCTGTTAGTAACTTTTTTGGAAATAAAGACCATAATCAGGGGTGAATATAGCTTGTGATCAAAGGGGATGTACACCTAAGGCTGAATGGCATACTGATGCATTTGTTGATATCTCTGACGAATGGTTGACAAGCTTATAATCAGCCCCAAGATTGATTTAAAGACTGTCCCTGAAAGTCCAAAAGGAAAGAGTCTTATCTGACTGAGTGGAGTTAAGGACACGTCAGCCTGCTCTTGATTTATGCCTCTCTCATTTGCATATTTGAAGTGCACTCATCTATTTACGGTCCCTCAAAAAGCCACTTTTTTCAGGGTAGTAAGTCTATCAGTAGGAGATCTTTTCCAGCATGTTCTGCTGCCCCCATATGGCCCAAATTATAAAATGCAGGTCACTTCAGCGTCCGTACATCAAATCAAGATTCAATTCATGACCTCAGTGAAACACCTAAGAGATTTGGTTATGTAAAAAAAATCACAAGGCTTTGAGTGTTGCTGTTGATTTAATATGAAGCAACAGATGTAACCAGGAAACACCTAACTGCACATGACAGGAAATGCAACATCCTCCAACACTCACTCACTACACACACATGCAGACAGACATAAGCTGCATCCCTTCACACAATGAATTAGTTATATGGGATCTTGCTTATTTAGGTATGTTTTTTAATGCTGACAACTGCACTACAGGGATCAACACCAGGTAAACACCTCTGTCGTTGCTGTGACTGATATGTTCAACTCTGGATTTTAGTCCTGCCTTGATAATCATGATGTATCATGTGTTTGTTTGGTGATTAGGTGGTTTTTCTGCTTCTTTTACAAACTTTCATGCTATACTGAAATGTTTTTTTACCATGGAGGTAAAACAAGAAGTTCACTGATAAAATGTCACCTTTCGTATATTCTTTTAAGTTTATGTTAACATTTTCTCTTTATTCTGTCTCACATACTAAGACATTCTGAACCAATTATTATTTAAAATCCTCTAATTTTTTCTTTTTATTTGCTCTAACACACATGAAAGCAAAGCTTTTATAATTGTGTTACGTCGATTCAGTGCATTTATTTGTAGTGACGGTCTCAAGGTCATGCAAGTGGATTGCCTAAAAATGCCAATACAGGACTAAATTCTGTCCTGTACTAAAATGCTGTGTGAAATCTTTCATTTAATGAAGAAACAGGGCAAACGTCTAAAAAACAATCATTTCCTGTAATGCAAAATGGTAACCTAACAAGTGTCTGTTAGCTGCAGCAGGAAAAGAATATCACTGGATGTTTTTTTTTTATTATACAGTCACACTTCCCTAATTCAGTTCTCTTGCCTGTCACCATTTTTCTTGTCCTCTCTCTTCCTGTTTTTAGTACACAAGAAGAGGACGTAGCCTTTTGGTGTCGAAACGAGTTGATGCCAAAGTCCTGAAAACTTTGACCCACCGTTATGCCTCCATGAATTTCACACTGCAGACTAGGGCTCATCAGTTTGCAAAACTAGTCTAATTGTTTATCCCCATATTGCAGTTGCAAGTTGTTGTGTGATTATTTTATTTATTTATTTTTATTTGATATTTTTTGTATCTTGCAAAAAAGCATCAAATGGCACACAGAACTCCTGAGTTACCCTGAGATAATATAACTTCATAACCAGCTCAAACATATGTTAAAAGCAGTACATTTGTCCTCTTCTGTGTTACTGAGAGTATTCAAATCTTGAAAATTTCCCATTAAGTTGAAGAAATTAGAAAAAAAAACCTAAGAAGTTGTATTGAGATTTAATAGCGAGTAAACTATGGGTAATCATGTAATTAGTGGTGATTTTAGAAACCGAATTGTTTTGACAGCCCTAATACATTTTTAATACACACATTTTATTGTGTTGTAGAAGCATCACTGTTGAAAAAGCAGGGAAGTGAGACGACTGGCACTTATTTCTCTACATGCAGAGTATGTCGTGTCATGAAAAATCTTAAGCATGTACGATTCACTGTAATTGGTCAGTTACAAAACCACATGGGACTGCACCCATGGGGCAGCACACAGCTCAGCCACTGGTGAGAAAATGATTCCAACAGGGGGGGGTGAAGGGAAGAGAAGGGAGGCGTAGAAGTTCTCTTCTTAGGGATTAGTGGAAGCTCCTTGGTTCATTTGCATGTGAATGGATCCCAGAGCTGCTTTTAGCCACCAAACATTGCCCTCCCTCTCTCTGTTCATCCCTCTCACTTCTCCTGCTCTCCAAACACTGCTTAAGGACCAGAGAGAAAGACAGGGGAGAGAGGTGTCCAGTGACGGCCAAAACAGATCAGAAGGCAGTTCTTTTGACTAAGTCTTTCCACAGCGACTCATCTAGGGAGGAACACGTTTTGCTTTTGTGAATGAGAGAAGGTAGGATTATATTTGACCCCCCCTTCATATTGGTGGTGTGTGCTCAGTCTGCTGAGCTAACAATGAATGGTGACAGGAATAGTCCACTCTGGAGGTGACGGTGGGGGACGAATCTCGTGGTTATGTGTGTGTTTGTGAGGAGGGTTGGATGGGGGGATGCTTCAATGAGCTTCTTCAAAAACTAAACTGCTACTACAAGCATTAGTCTGTTGCAGCATCCATATGCATGACAAGCACTTTTTACATGCTTCTTTCTCCTTTTATTCTACCTATTAACTCCTTGTCAAACCTCCCTCACAGGCTCTAAATGTCTGAGATGACCCAAACTTTGCATTAATTCTCGTCTATATTCATTCTGAGCAATCATGTTTTGTTGCTTTCACACATTCAGAGGCTGTTATTATGCAATCAATAACATATCACTTGAAAAACATTTCATTATTGCTTATTTTTATGATTTATGTGGGTTTATTTGAGTAGTTCATATGCAAGAACTTGTAGCACATAAATCCAGTGACTTAAGATTCATGGAAATCATGGGAATAGTTTTAAAGAGACATTTCCAAAGACCAGAGTTTTAATCAAATCTTTCCTTTATCTTATTCAAAGATAAGTTTTTTATCCACCGCTGAGATATGTTGGGACACTAATGTCATGCAAAGAAGTTGTACTGATGCCTAATTTTTTATTTTTCAGATAACAAAACCCTCAAACAGTTACAGTAGAGTTTCATGTAGCCCAACCCACCATCATGTGTCAAAACGTCTCCCAGCGGTGCATTGTTCAAGACTATCCCCTGCTGCTAAGCTCATCCTTCCTTAACTTCTTGCAAACTTTTTACTGGAAGGCTGACTTGAATAATCTGTGGCACAGTCAGGTGAAGACATACAAGGGTTTTGATGCTTTCCAGGAAGATGGAAAAAATATTAAACATAAATATATAAATTGAGCTTATAGGCCCTGTTAAGAGTGTATAAATGATCTTAAAAAAGGCTAACCTCTTTATTTCTGCCTGTTCAAAATCCACAAGTTAGAATTAGATTATAATGGTCAAAGCTGGTTATTTCTCAATGCTCTTTTTGAGTTTCTGTGGCTAGGTTAAATGCGAATCCATTTATGGCATGCAGATCAAAAGTTCCCATGACGACACTATGCCAGCCAGCAAAGTTTAGCAGTAGAGGCCAGAGCTGGTCTTTTTTTTCTTGTGAAGATGATTTCTTGGAATCATTCAGTATTATTGGTGGAAAATGGAACTGGGCAGTAAAAGCAGAGCATACGAACTCACTTGCTGAAGTTATACAGCCGTGGTCTGTTCAAACTTGAGAGCGTTTTAGTGAGGAGTGAGGTTACATTTTCTCTGCTTGGTGAAGTTGTAGTTGGTACTTGAGCCAAGTCAAGATGTGTATTTGAGACATGAAACAGGTTCTGAAGAGGGCCTCCCAACCTTTTTCCTTTCCTATATGTGTTGTGTCCATACAGCCAAATTGTGTCACTAATTTACAGCCTGCAGTGTGGACATTTATGGTGATCCCTGATGAAATGTTTAACCAGGATAAACATTACACGATTTGACAGGTAAAATAGATCACACAAAAAGCCATCTATCGTGTCCCCTGGCCCAAACAACTTTTGTCCTCAGCAGTTTCTTCTTTGCAGAAATTTGACCATGAAGGCCCGATTCACTCTCTCTTCGCAACAGCTGATGTTGATATGTGCCCGAGACTTGAACTCTTCGAAGCATTTATGTGGGCTCTGATCTAAGGTGCCAATTGTGGTTTTGGAAACCGGTAACTCTTCTAAACTTATCATATGCAGCGAAGGTGTCTCTAGTTTTCCTGTCTAGCGTTGGGCCTCATGAGAGCCAGTTTTAACATAGTTTTTGAGTGTTTTCACACCTGAAAGGGCTGGCGGTTCATAGAGTGGTCTATCAAAACATAATGATGAGACCATTAAGGAAAAAAAAATGTGAAAAAGAGTTCATAAGCACATGGATGACTGCAGCCTTGCAATATTTGTGTTGGTAATCACAATTACGAATAGGGATTGAACTATATGGATTTTTAATGACAGATACAATTTGTTTTTCATCACCCTTAGTGGATGACTGACATCATGAATTTACATCATAAAAATTACACAATGATAATAAATGTTAAAAATGCATTTTTTCAAATAGGGAAATTTTCTCAGACAGTATTTTTACAGTAGGAAAAGCTTAATCTTTGTTCAACTTTATCAAACATATTTCAATATAATTTTGAAGTTGCTTTACTCTGCAGTCTGCAAGTATGGGGGAGCAATGTATGGTCTGCATGTGGACTGTAGCGTCTCCTAGCAACACAGAGCAGCCCATGGATGCCTGCCTGTAAACCATGCCAGGGAAAAATATATATGTATACTCATCCGCGTATCTGCCATTGCCAATACAAAAATCAGCCTAATGTATTGGCCAGACAATTAACCAGTCTTTTCTTAATTGCCACTGTTACCAAAACAATTTGGGGAGAAAAGCAATCAACTAAATCAGAACTTGATATGAACTGGTACTTAATTAAAGTATCACACATTTACAAATTTGACTCACAAGAGTGAAATTAAGCCGTTAGTTTTTCTTTTATTCACTTTTCATTTATTCACAAAAGATGTAATTATTGAAGAAAAGAAGACTTGTCCATGTCTTTTACTCTGCCCTTTTCTGTCCTGAGTCATAAGGATTAGTTCTGCTCCAAAGGTTGTACGGTGGATATTTATAGCTGATTAAATTATGTGTACTGACACTTTCTCTGTGTGTGTGTGCGCGTATGTGTGTGTGCTTGTGTGTAGTGAGAGGCCTTGTAAAATAGTAAAGCTCGTTGAGTCATTGGATCTTACCAAACATGTAAACAAACAGATGTCTGTGTCATCTATTGGAGAGTATTTGTAGATCCATACAAGAGATCAGACAAACATGCAGAAGCACTCACAGGTTCAAGTTCCCAAAGGGATTGTCGGTGCCATCAAAGCCTATTACAGCTTAGGCCAGACTACACACACTAAAGCTGACAAAGAGGAGAAGGGATAGACTTCTGTCACAGAGCGCATAAACATGCTTGTATTAACTCTGAAGAACCGTACCCATATATAGCCTACATTAGGTACTATTACAAGTATGTGATCTCTTAGCTAATAGCCTTTGCCAAACTATTATGGAAAGCCCAATATGTGTAGTTATCTAAATGTTTGTACTGAAAACACAAGGCTGACACCAAACATCACAACTACTCAAGACGAGGGAATACGATGAGTCACAACTCGCTCTGCTTTATCTCCACCAATGGTCGGCTGCCCACGCAGATATCAAAAATGTATTGTATTAATTTTGTATATTCACTTTTAGTGGCACGCATTGTAACTGCAACTTGTTGGATTCTCTGATCTGTGTCACACGCCAAATAATTTTAAAGATCAGTCACAAAGAAACTGTCAGATAAGGTGTTTCTTTTGTGTATAGATCTGTGGTTTGTGTTGACCATTTTTAAACATAAAATATCAGAAACATTTAATAAAAAACTGACTTTCTGCAATGCATTTCCATAAACTTCCAGGCTGAGAATGTCCGAGTTTATGGGAATGGCTTTATGCGCTGTGATTGGCTCATCACATTTGGGGGGCAGGACTGAGCCATTGGTCAATTCACTGTTTTGTCTTGCTAGACTTCAAGTTTTGTTTCACTTCAAAATGCTTCAGTGCTGAAAACCTCCCTCTTGAAAAAGGAAATCTATCTCCCTCTGACTGTTCTCTCTTATGTTAACTACAGAAGCAGCTGGAGAACGAGAGACAGACTTGCTCAACCCAATGGAGGAGAGACCGGAGAAGGAGAGAGGAATTATCGGTCCAGAGAAAGGAGGTGAGGACAAGAACCAAGGACAAGCAGCAGCCATGAATACCCAGGAGTCCGTGACAGAAAGAGGGGAGAACTGTGTGGGGCTTTGTACTGAGCTGGATAAGAAGGGGAAGGAGAAGGGAATGGAGGAAGAAGAGATGATAAAAGAAAGTGAGCTGGACGTGAAGTTGGAGCTCAGCCAGTCGGTCCACGGCCTGCAGATGAGCTTTATAAACGGCCGTGACCTGTTTGGATACGTGGGCATAGAAGCAGTACTGGACCAGATGAGGAGAAAGACCATGAAGGCGGGCTTTGAGTTCAACATCATGGTTGTTGGTGAGTCCATCACATTTATACCAACAGTGTTGATATTGTATTTCCTCCATCATTTCTCATTACTGAAGTCACAGATTTTGTGCTTGAGCTCACCAGCTTGTGTGAGCGTTTCCTGACTGTCACTTTTAAAATTTAAAGAGGAAGTTGATTCTGTAAGAGGAAGAGGTTTTGACTGTTGAGGCCTCTTACCACCCCCACCCACCCACACGCGCACAAACATGCACACTGTTAAAATGGGAAGCTTCTCCATGATAATTGCACACAATTCTTAATGCTTAATGTGTAGGGTCAAACCTGCTCAAATGTCTCTTGGGCTGTCATCATGAAGTCTTGTAGCACTGCTAGACATCCTGGTAACGGATGGTATCTTACACACTCTTTTAGAGTTGTTCAGTTATTGAGTTTTATGTGTCTTTAGGTCAGAGTGGTCTGGGGAAATCCACGCTGGTCAACACTTTGTTCAAGTCTAAAGTCAGCCGCAAGTCCTGCACGCCCAATTTTGAAGAGAAGATCTGCAAAACAGTCAAACTTCATTCAGTCAGCCATGGTGAGTACACATACACAAAGAACACAAAAGAAAAAGTCAAGAGTGTAAAGTTGAAGATTTTTCTGTACATGGACATGAGCAGTGGGGACACTTCACATCCTACATACATGTGCACTTATGTTTTGTTTTTGGTCATGTTCCTCTTTGGCCCACCTTTGATTTCCCTTTAACTGTTATGACTAGACAGCGCTCACATCCTACTCTCATATATCTCATTTCCCTTCTCTTATCTGACAATAGTTTTAGCACAGTCAGAGCATTCTTCAAGGTAGAGTTGAAACAACACATCAAATATGAAATAGTTGATATTTTAATATTAATTCACTTGTATGAGGCACACTTTATTCACCTAAGCTGTAAACTAACAGTGTTTTGGCTGCGTGAGGCTCTGAAACTTGTCTATTTTTATGCGTTTTACCCACAATGAGGCCACAGTCTGTCTACTATAGAAATACCCAAGTACTACAGATAGCATAGCCCTGCACAAATGTGGTTCAAATGGCATTTATGTGCTCTATGACTCAAAGTGACAAGAGCGACAGATCTTGAGAGATTTTTGTCCAGTTTAACTTATTCTTCTGGTTTTTGCCTCTATCCCTTCTGTCTAGTAATTGAGGAAAAGGGAGTGAAAATGAAGCTGACTGTAATTGACACACCAGGATTTGGAGACAACATCAACAATGAAAACTGGTAAGTGTGTTTGTGCGTTAAGGATGAGCCTGTCATTGGGAATGGACTGATTTCTCTGACTGATGAAGTGATTTTGTTGATGATACATAGTTTGTCCAGCAGAGTGTGCTATTCCTAAGTTTCGCACAGAAATGATTATACACAGATGATCATGTTTTAGTGTTTTCTTAAGGATTTTTTAGCTAAAAGAATAACATTACTGATACAAGTCTGATCCTTTAATGAGACAAACAACGCTTTCATATCTCTCTCTCTGCTGCAGTTGGGAGCCCATAGTGAAGTACGTCAACGATCAGTATGAGAAATACCTGATAGAAGAGCTGAATGTCAACCGTAAAAGGAGAATACCTGACACCAGAGTTCACTGCTGTGTCTACTTCCTCCCTGCAACTGGGCACAGGTCAGTTTTACTGAAAGCACCAACATCCAGCCATTAATCACTGATTTCTACACATTAATGTATTTCTACACATTAAAGGAGCATGTTCTTTTCTGAAGATGCTCACTTTATTTTTTCAAAACAAAAGAAGAAAAGACAAGAGAATATGAGCTGGTGTTAAAGGGTTAATGAAGCAAATATACCAACACTATTTTCCTTGTCTCTCCAGGTTACGCACCATTGACATTGAGTTTATGAAGAGGTTGGGGAATATAGTGAGCATTGTACCAGTCATCGCCAAAGCGGACACACTCACCATTGATGAGAGACAGGACTTTAAAGAGAGGGTAAACCAGCACAAACTTACAACCAGTTTGATTTATTGGTAATCTGACTTTGCCTCAGATGATTTTATTTCAAAATATGAAAATATGTACGCTTAATCTTGGTGTCACTTTGATCCTTTGACAGATAAGGCAAGACTTGACAGCCAATGGGATTTGTGTTTACCCGCTGAGAGACAATGATGAGGATCCAGAGGAACGCATCCTCAATGATAGGATAAGGGTAACAGTCACACAGTTTTCATTGGCTTGTTAAATGTTGTAGTGGCTCACATGGTATGAGCCCGTAGCATGCTAATTTTAAAAAAGTGGTCTAATTTTCAAACAGTACAATATGAAAGCCTGATTTGATTTTCTTGTTCTGAATTGAATCAAACTTTGCTCACTGAGAAATGTTCTGTGTTCAGGATAGCATTCCCTTTGCTGTAGTGGGAACGGATAAGGAGCACCAGGTGAACGGTAACAAAGTGCTGGGCCGCAAAACAAAGTGGGGAATAATCGAAGGTGAGACGCTAAGTGTTACCCTTTAATGAAATGAAACCAGTGGTTAAGAACAAAGTTATAGACAAGAGGTTTTTTTTTTTTTCATTTCTGCCATTTTCTATTACACTTTCCACATCTTTATCTTCAAAACTGACGGCAAATTTGATCTTTTTCACTTTCCATAGTTGAAAATGTTGCGCACTGTGAGTTTGCCAACCTGAGAGATCTACTGATCCGGTGAGTTTAACGTTGCTGATATGAAGTTATTAAAAGTTTTGGCACAGGGACCATAATGATTTTGAAGATAAGGAACATTTTCACCCTCAGGAGTTCAAGGAAAATAATAATTCAAGAGAAATAATGCATCTGATGCATTCAGACAAAGAATGAACAGAAGAAATTTGGTAGAAGAAACAACAAGTCCATGCTTAAACCTAGGGAAGATGTGAGCAGCCATTGAATTTTCTTATTTTTATGCAGTGCTGTCTTGTGATATTGAGTTAATATCTTGTTATCATTAAATAACAAAGATAACAAGATATTAAGTCAACAATGTGTTTACCTGGATTTCAAGCTCATCTTCTCTTTAAGGTCCACGCCGTGACATGGAGTTAACTTCTTTATTGCCTTCGTGAATACACTGGAGATTCACACATTGAACTTTGTGTCAAGCTACAAACATAAATACAACACTTCCAGCTTCCCCTATGAAGCACTTCAATTTAAAAGCATTCTTATTTTGAAGAAGTGAAGAGTTGTATTCATGTATGACACTTGACACAAGGTTAAATGTGTGAATCTCTGTTGTATGAATGGAGGCAATAAGTTAGTTAGTGGCTATTAACGCCTGTATCACTGTGTCGACCTGGATTTATTCTTTAGACAGGTGGTAACAAGACCAACACACTGTTATTATTTATTTATCGCAAGAAAACAATATTTGTTATGTTGAAGTAAGATAATGAGTCATTACAATGAGAAAACAGTGCATTGAACAAAATATCTATGGCTGTTCCCGTCTTCTGTCCACATCAGAAGAAAAGAGCTAAACTGAAACATTTTAAATCACTTACTTTTTATCTTTCTTTGGCATTATGGTCCAAATTAAATTCCTCAATGGAGCAACGGTACAAACTGACTTCTCTATGTTTCTGTAAAGGTCTCACCTACAGGACCTAAAAGACGTGACACACAATATACACTATGAGACCTACCGTGTGCACCGGTTGAGCCAGAGCAACATGAACTTCAGTGAACAGGGACTTTCCACGTGGCTGCTGGGAAATGGAACTGGGGAAAAGTATGATTCAGACAGCCACCTCTGATCGCGTCACCTCCATGCACTGAACATAAAACTGCAGATGTTTCTCGTCCATTTCAAAATTATTTTCCAAAAAAAGCCCTTTGCTTCCAAGTGAACAGTAGACACTGTTTTCAACTTTTTCTAAACCAACTTTTCGTGTTTTATAATGGGAAAGATTATTTTTCTTTAAGCGATAAAATGTATATGAGATTTGCAGCAAGATGTTACAAGTGCATACATATGCATATATTTTCAAATTTCAGCTCGTTCATTTTAACCGAAAGCAGAACAAGAGCAATTTATCACTGTAAGAAGATGCAGAAACATACAACAACATCAACAACAGACATTTAAAATTTATCCTAACAGAAACTGTAATTGTTGTAGATGCATGTCTAAAATAATCACTTTTTCTAAATGAGGGTTGAACGTTTGGATATCTTTTCTTTTGTACACTGTGCTTTATATAGATGTCCACTGCCTTTGAGTTATGTTGTGTATCATTCTGTTTCATGCCACGGGGGGATCTGATTCTGCTATTTTAAGGAGGGAAGTTTTATGTTAATTTTGCTTTGGTATAGTTTCAGTAATTGCAATCAAGACCAACAGAACACAAAACCACAAACAGCCTACGATCAGCACATGAAGTCCTGATGATGTGCAAGTTTGTTTTTGTTGCTTCTCATCAATAACTCTGCCCTTAGTTTTTTGCAAGTGAAGCTTAATGTTGGGAATATTAATTAAATGCTGACAGTGATTGAATACCTAGTAGTCAGTCAGATTTCTATGTTGTTATATTGAAAGATTTTAGCAAAGTCAGTTATTACCACAAGTGTTTTTTTTAAATTTTACATTAAAATGATAAAAAGAAAATGTATTTAGTCTCTCCATCTTTACTTATCAATTTAATACAATCCAGATGTGAAAGGCCATATCTCGCTTACTCCTCCAATCAATCCATAAATTGAGTCTTCCCAAGTCTAGTGTCATTTTCAAGTTTCCCTGCCCAGTGATGTTGGTGTCACTTGTTTGGAAAAGGTTTCTCAGTTTTCTTTTCTTTGGTCCTACACATTGTTGATTCTTCACTCGCCAGGGACATGTAACTCACACGACCCTAACTCCTTAATTACTGAAATATCTCTTCAATGTTGTCACTGAAACTTTAGAGGCTTATGCAGGTTTGTCTGCCATCGCAGGTGTTGACAAAGGAACATCATCTCATCAAAGCCGTTATTCCTCTTTTTTTTTTTTGCTGAGCGTGTCTTATCTGCCACTGAGATTATTTGATGCTCAACCTTTCTTAAAAAATTGGCCTTTCAGATTAGCTATAATAAACACTCTTGATTTTTTTAATCTACGCAAACAACTCAATTAAACTCGGCCTTTTTTTCCTAAGCCCCACTTTTCAGATGCTATTTCAACTTATTCAAAGAAATTTACCATCCATAATGTCACTCACCCTTGAAAAAACCCCCCACACAATTGAAGTCATAACTTACACCTTGGTTAAATACATATCAAAAATTAAATATTACTGTTCTCTCATCTCTGCTATTCCGCACATGCTAAACCTTCATGTCAGCCCCCTCCTCTGTGTGTCTTATATTCCACATGTTCTAACAGCTCTTGTAAGATTATGTATTTGTTGATGTATGGTTGTTGTTTATATGGCGTAATATTACCCCTGCTAACACTGTTTATGTGAAATTAAACACCTGTCTCCTTCAAGTTCACTGTGAAGTCATTTTAATACACTTACTCAAAGCTTTGCTGATAACTCACATACACAAATTAAAATCCTTATTCTGTCGTTGTGGTGTCAAATGGTTTGAACGGCAGCTCTGACTTCTTCAACTTCTTCCTCCAGACATACACTAGACTCCTGAAAATGTAACGAGATCTTCTAAGTGAGGTGTATAAGTGCGAAAAGCTGATTTGTGTGGATGTTTTCCTGCCATCTACAGAAAGTCAGGGCAAAATTAGAGAGAATTACATTATAAAAGCAACAGTTGATGCTGACATCCCTCAGGTGTTGATATAGTTCACATTAAATTGACTTTCACATTTAATTGATTGTCTGATTTACATAAAGTGTGTTTTTTTTGTTGTCCTATTCTTCTTTTTTTTTCTTTTTTTACCAAAGATCCTGTTTTTGACCCGGAAATAGTCCTACTGCTCTGGCACAGCTTTCCCACGCAACTAAAAAAAAAAGAAAGAAGTGTGTATTTCAAGCTGTGAGAGCCTGTCCAGCATGCATAATCTCCCACTGTACACCTCCGTCTTCCTGTTTACTGTTCTCAGCTGAAAACCAAAGAAGGTTTTGTTGTCGTAAAAGAAAATAAGCAAAAAAAAAAATTCAAAATTTAGCACATATTGTCTCATTGTCACGTAATTGATGATTAATATTCGTCACCTTTATGCCTTTCATGTACTCCTCAACTACTCAAAAGCTGTGGGAAAAGCTTCAGAACATATTTTAAGTCCTCATTTCTTTGCAACACCAGAAATACTGACACATGTATGTGTGGCAGCAGTTATAAACATAATCTTTCACACTGTTTTTCCCAGAAATCCAAATCTCTAACTGACCACATATCTGGTTTTGGCCCTTTTTGTTCACAGACTTGTTGTTGTGGTGTTGGTATAAGTTAATCCTTTATTTAAATGATCTAAAACATCTGCAGGTACCAAAGCACAAAAGCTGCTGGTCATCAGTGCAAAGATGGTCTTCAAACAAAGTCAGATGATTACAGGCACAGGAGAGCTAAAACACTGAAACTGAAACAGCACACAAATTCTGCAATTTTCAACATTATCAGTAAGCTGTCAGTATTTATTTTACTGCTTACTTAAAATTGTGCTGTACAAGGATTGTAACAAAATGGTGTCAAATAAAGATCAAAGACTGTTGGTAATGATAAAGGTGACAGGAATAATTCTCTTTAGAAAAAAAGTACACTGGAGAATGTACATCAGAAAGGTTTGCTGTGGTCTTCATTAACCAAGAAATGCAGACAGTGCAAGTCCCAGCTCAAAATATGTAAACTTACATTTAAACCCTTTGGAAGCTTATTGACACCAAAATTGCTGAAAGAGCAGCTGAGATCTAAAAACAGGGAGTCAGTAAATGAGAAGGCAGCTACAGACATGTTTGTGCAACAGTTGTTTTGAAATTATGTTGAAAGGTTTTTGAGTATGTCTGGGCAAAATAATAAAATTTCCAAACCAGTATTTACAACCCTCAGTGATTCAGATTCATATGGTATAAACACATTTTCCTTATCCCTTTTATTATTGCATTCAAAATAAAGCAAAGGACAAAAGTACAGAACTGTTTTGTGATGTGGTTTGGCCAATTGGCTTGTACAAACCAAAACAAAAGTGCAAACAGGCCTTTATCCCACTCCAGTAAGGACACAGGCAACATGAAGCGATTTTACCAGATATGAAAAATTTTCACACTTATCATCTTCAATCTCAAACTTTATTCAAAGGCCAACAGTTAAAGTTGGCTCGTATCATGTATAGTTTTTCACTTTTCAGCAGTTTTGTCACAAATAAGCTTCCAATGAATTCTCATCTTCTGCAGCAACAGCTCAAAGATGTAACCCTTTTTTTTCATCTTAGCAGATAATGTAAACATTGCTCTTCCACCACAGGGGTCAATCTTAGACGTCACCTGCTTTTATATTATGTAGCATACGCTGTATTACCACATTCAAGACAATGACAGTAAATATAACTTGTCACCCCAATTATCCCCTTATTCTTAATAATGGACCCAACAGCAATACAAAGATGACACACAAATGCACAGAAGAAAATATACTTTGCGCATTATGGTTTAACTTTTTTAGTCTGTCTTAATGATGTTTTTAGTCTCTGATGTCTATCTAAAAGAGTGTATTTTAATGGTAGTAATTGAATTGTTTCACTTAAGATTCTGAAACGTCATAAATTAATCATTGCAAATCAACCTAGTACTCAATGCATTAGCCATTACAGGCCCAAGAAGCAAGGTCCATTGAACAAAATCCTTTGAAAGAAAGCTTCTCAATAAATAAATCATGTAAATAAGCAAGAAATCCATTTAAATAAATACATAGATAAATAAATAAATACAGTTATGTACAATGAAGAGTTTCAGAACCTCCAAAATGAGCCTTCTCGAAACAAAAACACAGACCAACTTAACACATGCATGGTCTGCCATGTCAGTAAGGTTCACACTCTGTTAACTTCAGTGTAGTCAGCAATCATATACAGGCAAGCAGCCACATTTAATGTGCTGCTCCAGATGCATTTGGCACTATCTAATACTGGCTGACACTTTTCCAATACCTTCAGTTGGCAGTCAGCACATCTGAGACAAAAAGCAAAAAGCAGCACAATGGCTCATTGTTGGGCTCATTCATTCCCTCTACATAAGGACCAGAGCGGGAAAGGAAATTTGAAACATTAACAACTTATTTCCATATTGAATAAAACACTTGGTGGGAAACATTTAGTCTTTCCTTTTTACTTGTAGTCAAAAACACTGTCAGATGTGTCTTTTTCTCCGTCATTTCCTGTATGAGAAGCTATGGCTTTGAAAAAATATGTGGTTTAAGTAGTTCACGTTAAACTTCCTTCAAAATAAGTCTGAGTGATCTGCTGGTCCTTCTGTGTCCTTTCTGAACATGTGATGGCAGCATTCCCAATCCCAGCAATTATCTTTCTAGTCACTGTGCGAAAGAATTGAGGCTTAAAATTTTTATAAAGGACCTGATCTTTAAGACACTGAGTTGAACCTTTGGGTACGGTGGCCATGAAGTGCAAAACATGACGACGACAAAAAATTAAATAAAAGAACAAATTGAGAGAACATATCAAGAAAATAAACAAAAGAAAAAAGAAAAAAACAGAAAATTCGGCAGAAAATTGAAACTAATAATGAATAACAGAAAACAGTTTGTGTTTTCATTTTTAGAAATTGTATTTTTTTGTTATGTTTTCCTTATTTGTTTTTACTTCCTTTTTGTTGCTATGTTCTCTTCTTTATGTGTTGTGCACTTCAGGGCCGCTGTATTTTAGGCATAACTTTCTCCTCGACTGCCACCTCTCCACCCTCCCTCACCTGTTTTGATGCCCCAAATCAAATGTATCCACCCTCTCTTGATGTCAATATTAAAAAAGTTTGAAAGTAACAATAGCATCTTTCTAAAATTTCAGCTTCTCAAGCTGATTTTAGGATGTGAGGCTTCGCTGACATTTTACTTACTTCCAAAGGATGTAATGGGGTTAACATAAAATTAAAACAAAAAAAGTAATTAAAAGACCATGCACTAACTGTAAAAATATTTCCACTTTCATACCGACCCGTTTCGATTTATATCTTGCCACATCACGGGGCACTGAGCCTCAGTTACTGTCAGACTCTGGCCTCTAGTGGACAGTGTAAATACTGTATTTTAATACTGGAGTACCGCTTTGCCTCAAAGATAGCATTACTCAAGAAAACATAAACCACCTGCTTGAATTGGAATTAAAACGATGGAATGGATTGGGTTCGGCTAAAGACCCATAACCGGGGGATCCTAAATTTGAATAAACAATTGACACTGAAAAAATGTTAAGACTTTCAAACAATTTTCTTGTATTTTAGAGATCTGACCTAATTGTTCAAGCCCTATAATTGTCTTGTTTTCTAGGAGTCTACTGGCGAAAGCTGCCACGTTAAAGTTTAATTCTTGGTTATTGTTGAGCCACCTTGTCCATTTCCCTTTTACAAGCCCAACACTCACATAATACAACAGCTTTTCCTATAGTTTCACAAATTCAGGAATCATAAAATGAAGAAAAGAGAAAAAGTAAAACCAATGAGCTGATTAACTTCAACACTGTAAACTGTTACCAGTTTTTTTTTTCCTTTTTTCAAGTGGGGGGTAATATGGTTGGACATATAAAAGGAGAAATATGTCCCAAAAACAAAAGAAGATGTGAGTCCATGTCACAAGAAGGGTCAAAAGAAAGAGAGAGATAGAGAAGTTCCATCCCTACTATTCACTTCATGAGCTGCATCTTTCGTTCCCTCTGATTCCTGTTCCTCCAGCTGTTATCTCGAGTCTCTCTTAAAACAAGAGAAAACTTAACCTTTAATGCCTTCTGATAAAAGAATAACAGCATTTATATTACACAGAGTGTTGGAAAATAGAAACATCAGCACTCATGGTCTTGAGGACTAACATTTGTTTCACTTATACAATATTTGTGTGTTTACAAGTTATGAGCCCATGTGTGAGAGTGCCATACCACCTCAAAGCTTGAAGTCTTTGTTTCCCTTTTTTCTATTCCTCCATGCTGTAACTGTATTCACATATTACCCTCTTTAGTATTCATCCAGCTCAAAAATGATTATTAGTGTCTTTAGAAATGCACCCCACTTCCCAAAAAAGGCCTTTTGTTGTTTCCAAAAAAGAAACCTGCTGCCGACACCAAGCTCTTCCCTCCTGTGTCTTCTTAAACGAAGCTCAAACGCTATCCCGCCATCCTGGGTCTGGCATGTACCATTTTTTTTTGCCTTCCTGCCTTTCTATCTGTCTGTGGTTCAGTCTACTCAATGGGATATGGAAGAAGACAGGGGGCAGGTATCGAGAAACAACATGGTACAGTTGGAGCAGTTCAGTCTCTTTGCTAGAATTTGAGAAAAGAGTGAGGAAAAGTAAGGAGGGAGAAGGTAGAATTATGGTGAATCACTGGTTGGTTGTTCAGAGGGCTTAGTGGTGTTATTCAATGACCATGCAGTGTGGCAGATGCTGAGAGTAATATTTGAAGAGCTCGGCAGTGGCTCCAGGGCAGTTGGTCAGTTCCAGCTCCTCCAGCTCCTGCAGCTGAATGAGGCCTGACAGACCGGTGGTGGTCAGCAGGGGGCAGCCTGAGGGACACAGCAGGGAGGGAAACGTTCAGCTATATGAGTTAGTTTTAGATTTTTTTTTACATTGTTTGTCTGCAATGATTACCCTGCTGTATACAAAACGACAGCAAACTGTGACAAATGACAAAACCTTTACAGATCTTATCAAATCTTTCTACTTATCCCCATAGACTCCTGCATCACTATTATTACGTGCAAGCTTTTTGACAACGTTAGCAGCATTTAGCTCCATGAATTTAAAAGAGCTTGCATTTTCACCCTGAGTTAAAGCAAGTAGCCAGCAAAAAAATGTTTTCCGTGGGCTCAACTTCTAGTTTATTTCCATGAATAAAACTAATTTATATGCTCCGGAAAATAGAATAAGCAGCAAGAAATGAAACATATAACTCCCTTTTTCTGAAATTTATGGTGTTATTTTTATCCATTTTTTTCAAGTTTTTGTATTTCTAATTTCACCATGGCTATTTTGTGGCATTGATTCTTTAGGAAACCTTACCTGAATCAAGCCAGGTTTTTTTGTTTTGTTTTTTTTGCCTATTTGAGATGATCTCAGTGGTACAGGTTTAATACCCCAAGCTTCACTCATGCAGCTATTTGAGCATGTATTTTAAAAACACATTTATTCATTTGAAAAACTCCAATAGTGACAGCGTTTAGGGCTGCTTTGATTTTAGAATGGGTTCTGAAGCATAAAGATCTGGGTTCAATAGTATGGATATTTCAGTATTGACCCACACATCATTATTACTGAATGATCAAGGCTTCTGGACACAATTTATCGAAAATGTGGCAGGATTTGAACTAGGGATGTCAGGATGTTTCCATGGCTAGAAAAATTGCACTCTGCAGTACTTCTGTGGCAAAAATGCAGCTATAACTGTTTACAAGTATTAACTATTTAGAGACAGTAAAGGGTGGAATCTTTAACATTGTCCCTTCGAATTGTGTTTTTTATTGAGGTCTATGGTATCTTGGCTCCCTCTGTGCAAATTCTGAGAGGTGGTATGAGTGTAATTGCACAATTGTAAATTGTAAAAATGTTTCTCTCTTTGGAAAAATCACAGTCACATGATGTTGCGTTGCTTTAGAGAATGAAACTATGTTGGGACAGATGCGGCAATAAATCATACCTGCAAGAGACAGTAAACGAAGACTCCTCATTCCAAACAAATGTTGCAGTCCAAAGTCTTGCACCTGCAATTGCACACAATAACAGGATTGAAAAAACCTAACCCATCATAATATATATGTATATACATGTATAGTCAGTGTGTTTTTTTATAATGTGTGATTAATTTGTAGTACCTGACAGCACCAGCGCAGGTAGAGGCTCCTTAATGATGACATTGTTGACAAGTAGCCTAAGCCAGTGTCTGTGATTCGCACACACCTACAAGAGGACATGATATTCATTAAATCTCCTGAATATATGAAAAAAGACTGCTCTTTTTTTATTCACTATTTTCACAGATTTGGGAAATGATCTGTTTAATTTTCATGTAACCTTACGTGAACAAGAGTATGGATATACGCACCTGTCCAGCACCAGTTCCTCCAGTTTATGCAGGTCACACGCAATATACTCCAGGGCCATGTCTGTGATCCGAGGGCACCAAGACAAGTCCAGGCTGCGGAGCTTACGCAGGTTCTCAGCAACGAGCTCTACACCATCATCAGTGATCTTGGAACAGCCAGAGAGGCTTAGGGCAGTCAAATTGGGGAGGCTGTGCACCATGTTGACCACACCGTGATTGGTTATCTCCCAGCAGGAATGAAGTCGCAGCGTGTGGGTGGTGTAGCCCTGTTGGTTAAAGGTAATTTTAAACTTGTTGCTCTTGTGGCATCATTCAATCAAACGCTCAACATTAATAACAAAGCTTTAAGTTTTGTCTTCTTGTTTTCACAGCCTACCTGTTTGGCTGTGAAATATGCCATGGCTGTGTCAGTCACATGGTAAGCCTGAAGGCTCAGCTCTGAAAGGTTGGGCAGAAGCTGGGAAATAGCAGCAATTGCGTCATCTGCCACATTTATGCAGTCACTGACGCTCAAGGAAGTTAGCCGGGCATTCAGACTCGACCACAGACCGGCCTCGGTGAAGTCATTGCAGCCTGAAAGTTCAAGGTGCATCAGACCTTGCATCTGCTCCAACATCACCTGCAAGTTGGAGAAATCGAAACAGTACACAACCCATGTTCTGACAGGAGTTAAGTACTGCACAGTTTAAAACACATCTTCTTGCCTGTGTTCAGATTCTTGAATATAAACCCTAGAACTCAAATAGAGCCAGTGTCTCAAATAATTTGCCAGTACTTAAAAAAAAATGTTAAATAACAACCTTCTTTTTCACAAGTTTCAAAACCCTTCATTCTATCGGTAGAACAAATTCACATCACAGTAAAAACTGCAGCCACTCGGGTCGTAGTCTAAACAGGAACAGTGGTCACTGACTTTTGTAAACTGCAAAACTGTGTGCTCTGAAGCCATGAGTTTCGCAGAAGTATAATACAGCAAGCAAAACGAGAGGACATGGTAGATAAACAAGACAAAGCATTTTAAAAAATCACAAATAAAATGTAATTTTAAAAGTACCATCCATGGGGAGCATGACAGCAATATTCATGTAGCTTTGTGCAAAAATACTATCCCCCCGTTTCCACCGAGCGGTTTTGCTTGGTTTGTCTCGGTACAGCATGCATTTTGTGGTGTTTCCTTTACTAAAACAAGGACAGGTCCCCAAATTACTTCTTTCTCCAGTTTTCTTCTTTGTTGGATTTATTTGCGGGGTACACTGATGCCGTACTATGATGCGGCTATCTGCCCCGCCCACCAAAAAGGGCACAGTTGCCTGTGAAGATGCAAACAGGCTTTTCAGATCATTCTTTTCCAGTCCAACCCATACCAAACTGTACCGATCCACACCGGACCGCTGGGTAGAAACAGGGATTAATATCATGTTCTGGCTCTTTTCAAAGACAGTACTTGGTTCATGATGGAGCCATAATGACTCTGAATAATTGCATCTTCCAGAAACTTTGAACCACATTAGCAACATGTTTACTCTCAAATCATGGGAAACTTTTTTAATAAACATATTTTTTTCTTCCAACTCACCTCCAAACCAGCATCTGTGATGGTGGACCTCTTAAGGCTGACCGAGCGGACACCTTTCTTGGACAGTGGGTAATTGTCGATAAACTCACAAATGTCCAGGTCTGACACACCCACAAGGCAGAAGGACTGGAAGCCGCGCAGGGCAAAGGCCTGCAGACTGACAAATTCCTTTTCCCCATTAGGCAACAGAGTATATAGCTCCTTTGCATGCAAGATGGGTGTGACGCCCTCCCAGAACTTGGGCTGGTACAGCACCTTGCGCCACGTCTTGCATACCTGCGCCAGCACACATTTTTCAGCCGTAGTGAAGTACCATAGCAATCGGTTGAGCAGCTTCTCATCCAAAACAAGCTGGCGCTCCAGCAGCATAGGTTTAGGTAGAGTGAGAGGGGGGAGCTGACGAAGGGATGGCTTCAAGCCCACTAGAGGCTTTCCAGGCTCCAGATCAGAGCCCAGGAGAGAGGCTGCTGAGTTAGGAATCCCAGGGCTGTCCAGGTGGTGGTGGTGAAATGAAAGGGAGGATGATGGAGGGGGCAGAATGGAGGGAACAGAGGAGGACTGGCAGAGGCGGTTCTTGGCAGCAGGTGTCCCCTTGGTGATACTTGCACTTCCCAGACCATTGGGCTGGCTGGGGGGCAACTTCACCATACCGTTGCGAGTCACGCAGGGAGACTTCAGCTCACTCGGGGTGGACATGTTCAACATTTGGAACCTGAGGACAGAGAAAATATTTGGTAGGACACTTATCATGTAGTGCTATTACTCCAATTTTTCTCCATACATCACTGGTCTGATTTGTACAGTTATCATGGGACCTCTGGCCTTGATGGAAACACAGACAGCAACCACTTAGTTTCCTGGAACTTCTGGTTTAAAAGGACCCATACATGTTGGGTTTGAAAATAATACAAAAAATAGGTGTCTGATTGCAAAAGAAAGTACTACAAGAATATTTTAATGTGATGCAAATTTACATTGACATTAGTGTTTGGGTTGGGGTTTCTAAAAATCAGCCAAATTCTGCAGTAGCTTTGATTTTGACAGTTGTTGATAGATGTCTAGCTTCCATTGATGTAGATAATTTCTTGACAGCTACTTGGGTCCCCCTGTGGCAACACACATACATACATTATTACACAATCAATCCCAACTATCAACACTACGGCCAAGTCATCAACCTCAGGAGAACTTTATAGAATACAAGAATAGACCAAGAAATCCAAAGGGAGTGCAGTCCAGATGGCTTCCCCGTTTAGTTCTACAAACATTTCTAGTTGACCACTCATTCATTATTCAGGGAAATGATGAAGGAATTTACAACTACATGCAAATATATCATCAACTATGAATTAATCCATCCAATTCTTGCTAATTTACCTCATCTGTACAGATAAAAATGGGAGGAAAACTTTTGCAACCAGCGGTTGAGCGGTACTCATTTTTATAAAAATGCTATTATTTTGTACTTGAGAGGTCACTTCCATGTTTCTCTAATGTTGGTCATTCATGCTTCAGTCTTGATTGTATATTTTGAAGTCTGAAACCATAGATTTGCTCCGGCTAAGTCTTAGGTTCTAATCTATCCAACAACCTACTGCTATTTTTGCCAAGAATTAAATGATTTGGCCGACTTCAGCAAAAGCTGACTTGCCCTCATCTTGCATACATCTTAAATAGTTCACCAAATCATGTGCTTTAATTCCAAGAGCTTTATCCTTGGTGGAATTTGGTTTGCCCCCTTTTCCCCTGAATTAAAGCACAGCTTGATATCAGACAGCCATGTCCTAATATCTACAACTCAGATTCAGAAAACGTACTTTTTGAGATCCAAGCACAACCAAATCGTCTGCTCAGAGGCTCAGTTTGCCGTCCATTACAAACCAATTAATTCAAATACCATTAATCAACCTGGTGAATCTGTGTATCTCTAATTAACACCACACATCCCGTCCGCACCGAAGAAAAACAGAGAGACATCTGGAGGTGTGGACGACAAAGTTGGTCACTGAGAGTACAGTTGAGGCAAAAACAGAATGTGTAACTGCATTGCTCCAGCAAGCAAAGGTGAATGCGATATTCCTTACAGTAAAAGCTTTGATCAGTTGAGCTGCTATAGCTTTATTAACACAGATTGAAGCAAAAGAAAACAACACAGAGTTTAAAATTGTGTTCAGAAAATGGGTGAGTTACTTAATACTCTTCCACATTTGACTCCCCGGGTTATTCTTCTCTGAATCATACTCTGACACTGTGCTATTAAAATTACTACTGTTCTTACCAATTCCACTGTGGTTATATCTCAGGCTTTTCAAATGTACCTGCCTGATGAACATCACCGTTCTACTTTGACAAGTTTGAAATGGTAATTCAAAAAGGAAACAAAGCCTGAGGTAAAGAAAACAAACAAACAAACAAACAAACAAACAAAAAAACTGTGCTTCAAGAGTTGAGTGACACATTTCTACCTGTTGCTTGCATTTCTGTGTTTTCAAAAAAAGATGTCATGCAGTGAGTTTTGAATGAGCTGAGCTGATTGTTGGTGTTAACAAGTAATGAAAAGCAGCTCAGCTCCATGCAGCATGGGTCGAAGCACAGCCCTAACAGTACAGAGAAACTTTTGGAACACTTATAAGCAGTTAGTGAGGAGATAAAGTGTTATTTAAAGTGACATAACATTAGCAGATTGCTTCTCCCATGAAAGTTTGACCGACCATAAACGTGTGTGCTCTTTACTCTTTCTGAAACTTTTAGCTGTACCCAATACTAAACTATACTAGCCTACTTACAGACTTGCAGCCACTTTCAGTAATTTTATGCTGTTATATTTCAAATCAACAATATTTGAAGACTTCATCCATCTGCATCAGATTTCAGAGGGACAAAAATAAACTTAGAGTAGCCATTTAAGAGTTTACACTTCTACTTTAAGTGACAATGAAAAGAATTGGTCCAAAGTAGAATGCAGTGACTCCTTTATCTGGAAGATTTGCACAAACTGATATGATGACAAGACATGCGTATTTATTATGAAAGATGAGTGATCAGCTCTTCCTTTTAACACTACTTGTCTTTGTTCAAGACAACTTTCTACCAGATAAAACACCAAGAGATAATGTGTTTATTAGCAGTTATGTAGCGCTATTGTTTGAAATGTGAGAAAAAGCAAACTTTATCACAAACAGCTTAGCCCATGTTTAACTCTTTAGCTCGTATTGTAGCCTCTAACTCATGTTTTAGCCTTTGACCTATGCTCGATCACTCTCCTGCTTAGCTTTCTTCCACTTTTCTGTCCCTTTTCTATCAGGCAGTCAAGCTCCAGTGTCCACAATTACTACTACATTAATCCAAAACATTGTTTACAGCAGAGAAAAACACCGATCTCCTTTCTTGCTGCTAAACTTTGAGGCGTTGTCATAGAGACTTTGACTTGCGGTCCAGTCCCACTCTATCAGGAGGCTAGGGATTACCATTTCAAAAAAAGCCTTTTTTTAATTTTATCCCTTTGAAATCACTGTGAGGACTATGTTACACAGCTCTAAAGTTTAAAGTTTAAAGAAGTTCTTGCTTTTCACTGCTATACTTTGCCAGTCAGCATCGTGTTGTCAAAGGGACTGAAGTTATTTGTGCTGTTGATAGATTGTTCAGGCCGTCCCCAGATACTGAAAAAAAGCATTTAGAAAAACAGTTTTAGTGCTCAAAATTTTATCATGTTGAAATGCTGAGTCATTTTTTAAATTGTGGACAATGATCAGGCAAATATATACAACGGAGACTATTCCAATATCACTTATAGGCTCCTCACAGGGCCTTTGAGGGTGAAGGCTACTCCAGGGCACATGCTGTTTTAATGCTTATGCTGGCAGGGAGAAGGTGTACTTACTTAGTTGGTTAATTGAAGAGTTTAAAATCAGATATGACCCCTAAGGTCAGCCATGATCATATCTCAGTCCTTAATCATTCGATTTAACCTAAAGAATTGCAAAAGGCCTCAACCATGATTGCAACACAGCAGAGAAACCACTGTTAGAGAATGGGTGTGCTTAAATAAAGTACGAGTTGGTGGCCTTCTTTCAGACACTTACTCCAACATCATGAATGTGGTTAAACACTGTGCCTTTGACTCTAACAGAACAATCTTCATCAACATTTCAGAATGTAGTTACCCCACAAACCACAAGCTATAGTCCTGATTCTCCTCCTTTAGCATAGAGACAGCTGCTACATTTAGCATTTTAATACTTATTTTAGAGAAACGTTGGCTCATGTAGACCTGAAAAAATCACAAGGAACTAAAGTGCAAGAGTTGCTTCCAGTTGTTGAAATATTCATCTATCAGTAGTAAAGCTGGGTTAACAGAAATTCATATATGAATCAGAAATATTTCAAAGATTAATATGAAATCAACATTAGTGTAAAGTGACTATAATAAGCCTCTGAGGGCTAATAAGATCAGCTGAGTACCGTAACCAATCAAAAGTGGAGACAAAATGTAAAGTGTGATTTGAATTTATCTGCTAAAGAAAAGAAAGCTGAAATTCTGAGAACTTAAGCTTGAAAGTCTTGAGTTTATTATAGCATTAATTTGCAATCCATGAAATGTCAACTCCACATTTTCTTCAATAACCTTCATACTTATGATGTGGTTGCTATTAAGCACATTATACCAGTAGAAGCATGATATCACTGAGTTTCCAAAGGAAGGGGACATGACCCTGCAGCCAGGGTGCAATTTGTTGGGGGAGATAGTGAGGTGAACCCCTTCTCTGATTTTTTCTCCCCCACCTCTGCTGAATGAATTTCAACCTTGTGGGGATTACCCTGTCAATGGTTAAAAACCAAGTAAAATAATAAGCTTTTTTTCTACAGTTTTACCACACACACAAAAAAATGTTTTCTTATTCTAATCGCTGAAGTATTTTGACAAGATGTGAAATTTTAATTGATGAGGTTCTATGTTACATTTTCCAGCCTAATTGAATCCATTTGCCTTAAATCCTCTGCTATGTTTGCACAATCAGCCCTTGTCCATGGTCCTGAAGCATAGTATGGCCATTTCTTACATTGCAGGTGTGGCTGTCGCAGAAGATTAAATGATTCATGTATTTTTTGTTTGCATTTAAGATGAAAGTTCAAGGGTTTTAATGTAATTGAGCCAATTACTTACTTGAAAAAATAATTAGGCCTGTTGATTGCTTGTTTTTTCATGCTTTAACCCCCGACCCCTGCATGTAGCTGCTCTATCCATCCCCTTTATCCCTCAACCTTTTCCTAACTCTATTTGTAGTTTGATAGCTGTGATTTTACTTTGTCAAGTTGTCCTGAACTCATCATGAGTAGAGGGGCCACTGGGCGCATTTCCATTACTTATGTTTTGATGTAGGATACACTTCTCTGGACTTATTTCAAAACAAGTATGATTGGCTGAATGAGAGCTATCAGACCTGACTACTAAAGCTGCTCTTCTGAACAAAATAACTAGAATTTCTCTGAACCCTGTTATTCTAATTTGGTTCGAGACTGTTTTTGATGATATGTTAAGAAATTTGTTGATATTGCCAGTGGATAAGGACACGGGCCACCTTTTGAATGATACACATTGGCTTTCAATTAGGATACATAACATTGACAAAACTACTGGATAAATTCAATATGTAAATCGATGAACACATCACAGCTATTTATAATCTCTATATAATATTTTATAACAAAGCATGTCGACTCATATTTCTATGCTGTATCACAAACTGCATTATTGCTCAAAATACTCTCAATTACACAATTTTACCAAATTGTGCAGCATTCATGGAAATTTAACAATATGTAGCCTTTGTCTTCCATGTGCTGATGTAGTCAGTTGTGACATGATGTACATCTTGATGATGATTCCTTGCTGAACTTTTGATACATTAATCCTGCTACCCTGTGCTGTGTGCTACTAACTTGAGAACATCCCCTGGACGACACTTTTTTCCTTGAGTTTAATATAGTGTCACTTCCTGTTTCAATGGCATTTCATTAAATGATGACCAGCAATCATCAAATCTGAAGTTTGATGAGTCAAAGTTGTGGTTTAGACTTTTTGATCCATGATATTGTTCACCTCATGAACGAATGCATCTATATGATGTGTCTTTGGCCTTCATAAGTCATTTGAGATAAAAGAGGAGTTTTCCAAACGATGAAATAACAATACCATTTTCCACCAAAATCCTGTTTTACAATCGCCCCCCCTCACTTCCAAAACGACTGCTACGCCCCTGCCTGTATGTTGTGGACTGATCATTGACTCATCACTCACCATCCTTACATTAGAGGGAACAGACCCATGACATGGGGCTCACGCTCACCGAAAAAGAGACCTGAGAGCACCGAGGAGGGAGCCGTGACAAACAGCCATATACGTGATACGCCTGCCTCAGAGATGACCAAAGAGAAAGAAATTAAATTGCTGCATGACTGAGAACTCAAAGGTTACGTCACTGACAGACACTGACGTCATTATGTTTGTTAATAATACGCAGCTCGATGCGGCTGATCAGCTTTGTCTCATAAAAGCTCCTTGTGCACACAAAGAGCTGGAATACCCAGCGCCATTCACCCACATCGCCTCAAACCTCTCCGCCTAGTGAGAGCGGAGGAGCCGCAATGTGGATGCTGCTGCCATAACCCGACATCCTATGACAGAGCCTATCAAGAGCACAGACATGCAACACACATTCCGCACCCATACACATCCTCCTCCTCCGGCCTGTTGTTTTGCGCCATACATCTTACCTCTCAGATGAAAATTTACTCGAGCATTAATCCATGACAGGATACTGTTATCGTTTCCTCTCGATCACGTTTCTCTTAACGTTGCGGCACGGAGATATATAAATAATTATTACGAGGTAGCCCTGCCCGCTATGTCCTACTGGGGGGCGAGGGATGCGCCTACCGAGCCCATGGATACAAGAAAAGCACACGGGTCCAGAATCGGTCAATCGAAAGGGAGAGCTAAATATATCCTCCCCCAGATCGTTCAAATATCTGCGAAATATACAGTCAGCCTTATTTTCTATCACCTAGTTCCCCTTCACAACAGAGGGGCCCTCACTATCTCGCAATTTCTCCTCCACAAACACACATACACATGCAGGCACACACGCAAAGTAGCTCTGTCTCATTTAAAGAGACAGAGCTGGGGGCAGCTGGCGCAGCGCTGAGTACAGAGCCACTCTGTCTGCGTCTTATGTAACAGCGTCAGATTCTGATTGTTCTGCAGTACATTCAAGCTGAAATCGAAGACAACCCGCAAAAAAAAAAAAAAAAAAAGTTTCCCCATTAAGATCATTTACATTGATGTCACTGACCGCCCATATGATAACATCATCCCTCCCTTGCAGAAAGCTGCTCATCCAGGTAGTACCCTTATGGATGATTTAAGCTTCAGGAGGTCCTACACCTGCTCGAAGACTTGGCCCAGTATATTTATCATTAAAAACACTGTTTTATTTGTCAACCTGCATTCTTTGAAATCATTTTTTATTTACAAGAAATGTGCAGTTTTCAAAGTGTCCACTTGGGGATGGTTTATTAGCAGAATTAACCCTGTGGTTCATAGAGGTCACTCCAGTGGACACCTATTACAAAGTTGTTTACTCCTAAATTCAATGGTTCATGTTGTGGGAATTCATATCAGTCTGTGTCAGGATATCTTTATTCTTCTTAGGGCCTGAAAAAATGTTTTCAGTTTTTTCCCCAAACATGTATATTTTTAAAAAAGGTATAGACAAACATTTGAGGTTGAAAAAGCGTATAAACTGTAAATCAATCAGTGTTAAAATGGATGAAAGAGAGTCAAAATGTTCCGCAAAGCATTAAAAAAAGAAAAGAAGTCAAACAAACAAACAAAAAAGTCATATTTACATTAAGTTCACACTGTTTGATGTTGAATGCTCAGTTAAATTTTTTTATTTTTATTTTTTTAAAAGGAAAACTTTTTCATGCTTTAAGACAAATAAAAACACCCAAGGGACAAATCCTGACACTGACTTTTATAATTCATGCATCAGAGGGTTAAGACATCTAAAGTGGGGCCATCAAAATGAAAGCGTTAACTCAGATTAATCCAAGCATCATGATGAATGTGATCAAAGATTTTAACACATTATACTCATCTGACTTAAATCCCTGAAATGTCTCTGGCCACGGGCATCACTATGTTTTGTAAACAGAGGTGGTGTTGGATACTGCAAAATTTAGTATACAGCACAGGCCAAAAGTTTGGAAACAACTTCTCGTTCAATTTGCGTTTTCTTTATTTTTATGACTATGTACTGGACTGACTGACCTTTATTTCTTTAAGTAATGATGGCCGCTCGTTTTTCTTTAGTTAGCTGATTGCTTCTTGCCATAAAATGAATTTTAACAGTTGTCCAACAGGGCTGTCAGCTGTGTATTAACCTGACTTCTGCACAACATAACTGATGGTCCCAACCCCATTGATAAAGCAAAGAGTTCCTCTAATTAACCCTGATAAGGCACAGCTGTGAAGGGGAAACCATTTCAGGTGACGACCTCTTGAAGAAAGCCAAGAGGGTGCAAAGCAGTAACCACAGCAAAGGTGGCTATTTTGAAGAAACTTGAATATGAGTAATTTTCAGTGATTTCACCTTTTTTTATTAAGTGCTTAACTCCACGTGTTCATTCATATTTTTGATGCCTTCAGTGAGAATCTACAATGTGAATAGTCATTAAATTAAGAGAAATGCATTGAATGAGAAAGTGTGTCCAAACTTTTGGCCTGTACTGTACATCCAATACCAAGTAAACATAGGGCCAGCATCGCTAATATCAGCACTGATACTGATACTTTTTACATAGAAAAGCAGCTTGTTAAATTAATCAAGAATAACATAACTACAAAAACTAATGTTTCTGTTCATGAATAAAAGTAAATAACTACTTTTTCAATACTGTATTTTTTCCTGCTCTGTTGTAAAACAGTAAATTTGAATATTTATATCAACAATTATTATATTTTAGCATTAAATTGATCATTTTGATCATACAGCTTACACATACTGGCAGACTAACCATCACAGAAACATAAAATATTTTGTAAGTCAGCAATATACAGATAATTTAGGGCAGCAGTGGCAAACAACTTAGATTGAGTGGTGGTCTAATCGATTTTCAAAACAATAAGTATATGACATGTATAGCAGAGTGCCCAAAAGCTACATATGACAGAAGCTAGCTCAGTCCTTACACTTAATTGATAAACACACTGCTGCTTCAGCCAAGCAGCAGATGTGATGCTGTTTTTTTCATAATAGTGAGATGTTGTAACACCATGTTTTGATGTTAAATCCATTGCAGTTCTATTACTCAGTTTAAAATACATGACTCATTTGTACCATTAAGCTCCATACTGTATAAGGTTCTACTTTTTTGATGTAATTTATATGGTGTGAGCCAGCATGGCATAGTCATGAAGGCTTTCATTGATCATCAATCTGGTCCAGTCCGACCCGACTGGGATGCTACGAATTAGCATTTTCAAATAACTTGTTTTAGTGCTGATAATCTCATTTTAAATTAATCAGGCATATATCTTGATACCACTTTTTCTAGATCACTTAAAAAGTCCTCAAAATCCTTTTAACCCCTAGTTAGCATGATGTTGCAAATTTGTGACATAACTGATTTGTGACATCAGGTCTTCATGCAGCTGAGATGACCCTTGTATCCAACCAATGCCTATTGACACATACCAAGGATCGCATCAGATGCACTTTTCAATATATATTGGTTGAAGGGTGTACTTATATATTATGGCTAATTTATACCTCATGTGTGTGCTATATTCAAATTCACAATCTCAACTCAATTTAACGTCTATAAGAATGCAAAAACACAAAAATATTTTTAAATACTAGTAAATTAATTAAGACAGCAAAAGTATTTCAATTCTATCACTAGTCCACCTGCATCGATAATTATGCTGCTTTTTTAAATTTCTTTTGATGCCTAAGTTTTTGCATTTTATAGCACTGTATGAGCAACAGAAAAAGGTACAGCTGTTATGATAACAGAGGGATGGGTTTTCAAATTGTGAAACAGTGGTTTGTATGTCAGGCAAATAATGAGGCCAAAATAGACTATAAAACTGTCCTGTTACTGACATCACCTTGGTAAGGCAGTGATGCCATTTCTCAGTGTTTCTCCTGCTCAGTTTGCTCTATATTTCCCAGGCAGGCATCAGCAGCAGTTGCTTCTGACTCTCTATTTTTTCTCTTTGTGTGTGTGTGTGTGTGTGAGTGCGCCTCTCTCTCTCTAAAGAGGCGGGAGCTGGAGAGCTTTCTATTTATAGTATCATACCCGCCTGTTCAGCCTCACACCCCCTTCAGCACAAAGAGTTACACCCACAGACACACAAACACTCACTCACACACACACACGCACAAACACACAAGGAGTCCATGGACAGTGCACATGCAAGCAAGCACACACAGTGTTGCGCAATCACAGACATACACGCATTGATCTGATAAAAATCTATTCATTCACTTACGCTAATGTAAAAAATATATACAGAAACACATGAAGCTGTGCAGTCATGAAAATGTCAAAGAAAAGCAGAACCCAAACACATACAACCACATGAATAATTCAGGGATCCTGTGTACAGAACAATAGACAAGGGGGATGGGGCTTCTATGTAGCATAACAATTAGCCACTATCTTATGTGCCATGTCTGTGTTCTTATTCCTGTGCCTCTCTTATCCTCAGATTGATATAACAAACGCATAAATGCTATAAAACAGGGACCTCCCCACTACTGGTGAAGCGAGGTCAGCGGCCTGTTGCAGCAGGTCTGTGCCATATTTTTCCTTCTATACCCAACACGTCATCTAAAGCAGGTGAAGAACTAACAGAGATTTTTTTGTGTGTGCCCAAGCCTCAGACCGACTTGGAATTGCGAAAAGCCTAAATATTACAATAAAATGGAAAGCCTCTTAAATTTCACTAAACTGTTTTTAAGCTCTCATGAGATGGCTTTTCAGAAGTTTCGACACTGAAGTATGTTGCAAAAATGCAAATTGAAATACCTTTTTTGCAATCGTCAACAGACGTGAATATGGACGGCAAACTCCTTACACACACTTGCCATTAAAATGACAGCTCTGGCACTTAAAATGTTTGTGTGTCCATGGTTACCACCCGTGACACTCCTCCCTCCATCTGCATTATACTAATTGCCTTTTCTGGAAACAAGATTACTAAAGTTGTATGAAACTTAAGTCCTAAACTTCCACAATATTGCTTTTATTTTGCAAAAAGGTAGCTTCTGTCAGTGTACAGTAGACCTCTGGATAAATGTTGTGAGTAAAACATTGTATTTTTACATTTATAAAGCAATAAATCGTAAATTTAATTAATAACAACTTACTATATTTATGTTTAAATTTAAGGAACAGGCAGCACTTATGTCAGAAAATTACTGTAATTATACAGAAAAAAAAGACTTAAGTACATATTTGGCACACTTAATGTAAAATACACAGTGGGATGGTTGTGCAAAGCCTACATCAGAGCTTGAGGCCGAGGTCCAACAGTGTCTGAGCAAATAGTAGAGGATGGAACAGTGTGGTGTGTATGCATGAGTGTGAAAAGCTTGCTTATATTTGTATGTAATGACATTTTTGCCCCCCCCAAAAAAAAAAAATGTAACAATGATGTGAAAAGAACACACAGGGACATGAATATTTCAGTGATAAATAGCTGAGAACCAACACACTGAGGTGGCATACAAGCATGTCTTCAATATTAAACAGACAATGTGATAAGATGTGTATAAGGGGGAGCCACCATATATCCACTGGCAGAGGAGCGTTGTTGCATAACAGGAAATTTGGGTAAGTAATACATTGTTTTCAGAGCATCAAGTTCGAAATCAGCAGTAATCTGATCCATCCGGGCAGGAGTGAGGTACAAATCTCATCAATATTTTCAAACATTTATGAAACTTATTTGCATATTTAGAATTTGAGTACTCGTCTTTTTGGCAACGTGAACATGACTAAAAGAACACTAACACACAGAAACACATGCTCTGATACAGGAGCGCACACTGCAGTGAACATGACTCAGCCAATAGTGCTGATGCCATGGAAACACTTCCTTTTTGCTATCAGTCTCTTAGTAACTGTGGTTACTCTGAAAAGAAACTTGTGTGTAGGGGTGTGGGCTTGTATAATTGTGCGCGCATGTATGTGTGTGTGTGTGTGCGCGTGCGTGTGCATGCGTTTGTAATATGTGACGTGTAATACGTTCATGTACATGATGGCTAGAAATCAAAGAGCTGCCAAGTCTTTCAGAGATGTTATAAAATATGGCATCCCCTGGCAAAGAAATACTATCGGGATATTTGAGCAGCTTTGTGACATTTAACCCCAAAAGAAACTATCACAGATATTAATGTTTCTCATAATGAAACCTGAGCTCCTTGGAGGGGGTGATCCAATCAAACTGTCAACATTTTAAATTAGTTTCATCCTGCCCCTCAAAAACATATCATCACTCCTGTGTACAGGACCTAGGGGTACTGAATTATGTTTTCCAGTGCTGCTTTTCCAAGTCATCATTATGTCGCATCCATCAGTTTGAGATGAGGTGACCAGATAAAAAAGGTTTTACATGAGGGCCAAATCTCCTGCAGAAGTATCAGTTAATCATTTGCAAATGGGATATCCAGAAACTTGTGTTGATAGAATGAAAAAATAACTTATAAGACTGAATGAATAATTTTAGAACACTTTATGTAGCTGGATAAGCATTGACAGTTCTCAAAATCTAGTTTTAAGAACACTTTGCCTTTAAAAAACTCTTAAGAACTCAAAAAGGTTGTTTTCAAGACTCTTGAAACAAGTTTCTTGCAACAATTACCCCTGCAGGTCTCTTTGTCATATAAAAGAATAATCAGGACTGCATACATACAATTAATCAGCAAAAGCAGTCAAGGTGGGGGTTTTGTTGTTGTTGTTTTTACAACTCAAGACTATTGATTCAATACACGTTCAGATTTATTTATTTTTTTGGTCTGTAATGCTTTATTATTTTAGAAATTAGATGTGTGTGTGTTTGGATGGGACATAGGTCTAACATAGAATCTACTCATGAAGTCTATATTTTGATTCTTTTTTTATACGTGCATACAAATGTATTACATATTGGAAAAAACCTGTGCACCAGGAGAAAACCCTAATAAATGTAGAACACAGCAGCTGCCGTGCTGATGATGGGGGAGTGGTGAAGGTGTCACACTATCTAAAGGGAGGACGCTTTGCTGCAAGTGGCCTGTTTGGGGGAGTGGGTCTGTGTGGGTTGAATTTTACCCTATTGTTGTTTACACTTTGGGCAGGTCTCAACTTACGCCTCCCTGCAGGTACCTTGGTGGGGCAACTTTTCTCTGTCTGTCGTCCCCCCGTACCAGGTGAATGAGACAGGGTTTGGGCCATGGATATGGGGCAGGTTGGTTGTGGGTGAACCTCTTTAAACTCTTTGTGGCTTAAATCAATTTTGTTTTTTTCCAGCTTCTGCTTTATGGAGCGTGTTTTCTCTGTACCAAACCGGAGCAGAGATTCACCTGTGTCTGAGGTACAAGGTTGGGGTCTTTCAGTTCCAGCAGGTGCACTGGGCCTTCCAAAAGTTTCTTGTTTTGGGGCAATGGGTGGAAGGCGGGCTGGTCTGCAGTCGACTTTTGTGTCCTCACCGTAGGTCAGATTAATTTTATTTTTCTCCATATTCTGTTTGATGGAGCGTGTTTTCTCTGTTGATAATTTGGGCAGAGGTTCACATGTGCCTGATGTGCAATAAGAGGATCCTACAGTTCCAGCAGGTGCACTTGGTTTACCAAAAGTTTCTTGTTTTGGGGCAATGGGTGGAAGGCGGGCTGGTCCCCAGTCAACTTTTGTGTCCTCACCGTAGGTTAAATTAATTTTATTTTTCTCCATATTCTGTTTGACGGAGCGAGTTTTATCTGTTGCTAATCTGGGCAGAGGTTCACATGTGCCTGATGTGCAGTAAGGGGATCCTACAGTTCCAGCAGGTGCACTTGGTTTACCAAAAATTTCTACTTTTGGGGCAATGGGTGGAAGGCGTGCTGGTCCCCAGTCGACTTTTGTGTCCTCACCGTAGGTCAAATCAATTTTATTTTTCTCCATATTCTGTCTGACGGAGCGAGTTTTCTCTGTGGCTAATCTGGGCAGAGGTTCACATGTGCCTGATGTGCAGTACAAGGATCCGACAGTTCCAGCAGGTGCACTTGGTTTACCAAAAGTTTCATGTTTCAAGGCAACGGGTGGAAGGCGTGCTGGTCCCCAGTCAACATTTGTATTCTCATTGTCCATTAAAACAAGTTTGTTCCTCTCCAGTTTCTGTTTGATGGAGCGTGTTTTCTCTGTACCAAACCGGAGCAGAGGTTCACCTGTGTCTGAGGTACAAGGTTGGGGTCTCTCAGTCCCAGCAGGTGCACTGGGCCTACCAAAGATTTCTTGTTTTGGGGCAATGGGTGGAAGGCGGGCTGGTCTCAAGTCAACTTTTGTATTCTCACTGTCCATTAAAACAAGTTTATCCCTCTCCTGATGCTGCTTTATGGAGCGTGTTTTTTCTGTTGCTAATCTGGGCAGAGGTTCACATGTGCCTGATGTGCAGTAAGAGGATCCTACAGTTCCAGCAGGTGCACTTGGTTTACCAAAAGTTTCTTGTTTTGGGGCAATGGGTGGAAGGCGGGCTGGTCCCCAGTCAACTTTTGTGTCCTCACCGTAGGTCAAATTAATTTTATTTTTCTCCATATTCTGTTTGATGGAGCGTGTTTTCTCTGTTGCTAATCTGGGCAGAGGTTCACATGTGCCTGATGTGCAGTAAGGAGATCCTACAGTTCCAGCAGGTGCACTTGGTTTACCAAAAATTTCTACTTTTGGGGCAATGGGTGGAAGGCGTGCTGGTCCCCAATCGACTTTTGTGTCCTCACCGTAGGTCAAATTAATTTTGTTTTTCTCCAGTTTATGTTTGATGCAGCGTGTTTTCTCAGTAGAGAACTGGAGCAGAGATTCACCTGTGTCTGAGGTACAAGGCTGGGGTCTCTCAGTTCCAGCAGGTGCACTTGGTTTTCCAAAAACTTCTTGTTTTGGGGCAATGGGTGGAAGGCGTGCTGGTCCCCAGTCAACTTTTGTGTCCTCACCGTAGGTCAAATTAATTTTGTTTTTCTCCAGTTTATGTTTGGTGGAGCGTGTTTTCTCTGTTGATAATTTGGGCAGAGGTTCACCTGTGTTTGATGTGCAGTACAGAGACCTTATAGTTCCAGCAGGTGCACTTGGTTTTCCAAAAATTTCTGCTTTTGGGGCAGTGCGTGGAAGGCGGGCTGGTCCCCAGTCGACTTTTGTGCTTTCATTGTCAGTCAGGATAACACTGTTCTTTGCCAGACGCTGCTTGGTGGAGCGTGTTTTCTCAGTAGAAAATCTGCTCAAAGCTTCGCCTGTTGTTGCACAACAGTAAGGGGATCCCTCTACCTCTGCAAATGGGAGGATGCCGTGTGCAGGTCTTACCTGAGGGGCTTTTGGCTTAAGACATGTCTGCTGCGTAGCAGCAATGTCTTTGCCCCTTTGACTAAATGCTAAGTCTAACTTTTCTGCAACTTGGACCTTTGAAACAGAAATGGAGCTTATGGGAATGACAATGCGGTGACCGGCTTTGGCATGTCTAAGCTCACTCTGAACATAGTCCTCAAACTCTTTGTCCCTTTCAGTATTGAGTTTCGCCGTCATTTCCTGAAGAGTGTGCCTTTTCCCCAATAACTTCTTATTAGGGTCACAAATCTTGAAGTCACTGTCCTCTTCTTTTTTGACCAGCTGTTCTTCACTGCTGACCTTGCTGACTTCTTTCTGAGGATGAAGCTTGACCTGACTGCTTTGGTTCTCCACTTTGTTCTTCGGTTGGATTCTCTTCTCCTTCATAGAATAAATGGAGCTAAGCAGCTGCTGCTTTTTGTCCTTCTCTTCCTTTTGCTCCCTTGCCCTTTCTGCGAGCAATGGAGCCTTTCCTATAGAAAGCAGGTTCCTATCTGGCACTGTAACACAGACAGGCTGCCGCTGCTGCTGCTTTCTGTTTGCCAAGCGTTCACTGCGGTCATTCAAAACTACCTGTTTGAATGTAACAGGCTCATCTCTAAAGTCTCGACCCTGTTTTCCCATCCTCAGGTTCTGGACCTTCATTGCCTCTTGTCCTGTTTGCCTCCTATCCTGTTTACGTGCAGGATAAAAATTTCCTCGACCTTCAACCATGGTGACTTTTCTCTTTGTGTTCAGAGACAGAAATGCTGGATCTGAGTGTGTCCTGCTGTATGAGAGAAAACACTTTGCCCTTCATCACTGTGACATCACATCACTGTGACATCACACAATTCCAGCCAATCACGGCCTTTCTCACACTTGTTTTCATTCAAATCTGTAATTTGAATGAAAACACAAAGACAGCCTCAGAAATTCTACATGTCAGTATTTTCTGCAAGGATGGCACACTCTGCAGTTTCAAAATTATTTTAAAAGGTGGCAGAAATATAAATAAATATATTTTTTCTTTCAAAAATCTTTTCTCTCATGTGCCCTCCTGAAAAAAAACTTTCCAAGAACTTCACATAGTCAGGCCTTTATCATATCATCTTATGGCATCACATCTTCTGTACCTCCCGTTTCAATTCAAATAACTTTATTGACATAAAAGCCAGAACAAAATTTCTTTTCTTATCTAGTCATATCACTCCAGGGCAAAAAAGGCTGTTTTCAGCCAAAATTAGTGTGTTTACACCCTGGTACACACACACTGTACAGGGGGTAGATTATTTTCCAACTCTGCACTTTTGGAAGATATTATGAAGCCATTTGGCTCTATAACTGGGCTTCAGAAACAGACAGGTGATGTCACGGATACGACGTCCATCTTTGAATAAACCCTGATGTTCAGCTCAGATTATTTTCTAACCTGAGCTGTTGACTGATCGATGACACTGTACTGTAAAGGCATTTGTACTTAAGTCTGGTTCATATTAGAATATCTTTAGGGTATGGATATCGTAAATTCTGTACATTAGACCTTTATTTTATTTTATCCAAACACACACACATAGGTTCTGTGTTGGAAAATATTTGAAAATTAGATTTTTTAAATATCTTCTTTAATGTATTCTGTGTATCAAATCACTTTTCTTAACTTGTAAAAATATTGACTGTTTTTATTAGTATTCCAGTTCAATTCTATGAATACGGACTTGATTATTTATTACATGAAAATTAGCTTTCAGAATCTTCTCTCAAGGCATGAATGTAGAAGAACTTTTAAAGAGACCTACGTGGGTTCTTCTGTCAAAAAAAAAATCTTTGAAACACATTTTTGAACTAAATTAAAGGCTCATTGCACAGAAAAAAGTCTGGTTGATAGTGAATAGTTAACCTGTTTAATATTGAAAATAGCAGATAAGCAGGTCTCTGAGGACTGAAGGGTCTCCTCTCCTTTCTGTTTATCTTCTGTTATAGAAGGGTGACCTTTTCACCTGACCAGTGGAGCAGAAGCAGCAGAGAATTTATGGTGGAGCTGAGAACAAAAGAGATATAAAAATATTTATTTCTTCTTCTTTCTAAGTTTTAGTTTCTTTTTGGCTCTCTTTCCAGAAGTTTCTCATATCCCTGATAAAAACTACTCACGGACAGCAGCTGTCAACTATCATAAAACGAAACTTGTAATTCAGTATTTAATGTCCAATAACTAATGAAAAACTAACTCCTCAGTAAAATGAAGACTTGAACACAATGCAGCCAAATTACATTGTCAATAGTGGAATCAAATTCCTACTCTCTTTGTAAAGATCATCCACAACATTAAAAAATTTCAAAAGGGTTGAGTTTAGGCCTTACGTGCCCGAGGCAAGGCTTATTATGACCTATACTGCAGTCAAACACCAGGGGTCAGGGCATCTGCTGGAAGCTTCAGTTAGAGCCCAACGTCATTACGTCCACTGATTATACAGCCTTTGAAGACGGCACACACACTTGTGTTTTATTTTAATATCCAATAGACTTTGATTTTCATCTTCAAGAATTTATTCTCAATGGACTCATTTTTTGGATCAAGTATTTGCGTGAAAAAACTGTTCCGGTTTCCTCCATGCCATAATGTTAAAATGCTGTAGGGGTTACACCTATTTGAAAAAAAAGGGAAATTCAAAGTAACGAAGTCAATACAATTATTTTCGTCCTTTGCAAACTAACAGGGCAAAATAAAAATGTTAAGTTCTGTTGTGACACTTAAAATTAAAACACATAAACAATAAGCTCGTAAAACAAGACACAGTTATACGTCCCAAGGACGTCCAAAGTCGTTCAGTTTAAATTCTGAATTTAAGACCTTTTTTAATGCCAAGATGAATGAAATTTAAGACCAAAAATACATAAATATGACCGATGGTTTAGGGGGTCCAGCTGCATTACAACCAAATCATGGTGTGTGTCACTCAATGAGATTCATTCAAGTTTACTTTTTGTCTGTTTTTTGGACATAAAGTGATCCCCAGTGCTCTCTGGTCCAATGAATGTATGTAAAAGTGCAAACAGTGACCCAGGTTGCCAATAAAAATTTACATCAGCAGCTTGTAAGACTATATCCTCTCTACATCTCCTTCTCAAAAAGTCCTGAGAAAAAAATAAAATCAATAAAACATTAACAAATCCTGCGTTGACAAATTTAAGACCCTTGAATTATTTATTTAAGACTTGAATATAAAATTTTAATGAATTCAAGACTTTTTGTGGCCTTAGTTTTAAATAGATGAATTCACGACTTTTTAAGGATTTGTAGGAACCCTGATATGAAAAAAAATTACTCAAGTTGCTGCGATGACACTAAATTATTACAGATTGTCTTGACTGTAAACACATTTTCTGATGGCATACCTTATAATTATTTTGTTTGTTTACTTCTTTCTTCATTATTCATCAATTAATCATGTATATACAGGAATATAATGTTTTAATACATGTATAGAGGTGTGTGTATGTTTTAATGCTTACATTTTGTTTTATTAAGATTATATGTACACATTTTTTTTTATTAAGGTCTTATGTGTGTGCATGCGTGCATATACATGTGTGTAGATAGAATGAAAAAACAAATTATAAGACTGAATAAATAATTTTGAAACACTGTATGTAACTGGATAAGCACTGACAGTTCTCAAAATTTAGTTCTAAGAACACTTTGCCTTTAAAAAACTCTTAAGAACTCAAAAAGGTTGTTTTCAAGACTCTTGAAACAAGTTTCTTGCAACAATTACCCCTGCAGGTCTCTTTGTCATATAAAAAAATAATCAGGACTGCATACATACAATTAATCAGCAAAAGCAGTCAAGGTGGGGGTTTTGTTGTTGTTGTTTTTACAACTCAAGACTATTGATTCAATACACGTTCAGATTTATTTATTTTTTTGGTCTGTAATGCNGTGCTGATGATGGGGGAGTGGTGAAGGTGTCACACTATCTAAAGGGAGGACGCTTTGCTGCAAGTGGCCTGTTTGGGGGAGTGGGTCTGTGTGGGTTGAATTTTACCCTATTGTTGTTTACACTTTGGGCAGGTCTCAACTTACGCCTCCCTGCAGGTACCTTGGTGGGGCAACTTTTCTCTGTCTCAGCAGGGGGGCATGGTCCACTTACGGACAGGGTTTGGGCCATGGATATGGGGCAGGTTGGTTGTGGGTGAACCTCTTTAAACTCTTTGTGGCTTAAATCAATTTTGTTTTTTTCCAGCTTCTGCTTTATGGAGCGTGTTTTCTCTGTACCAAACCGGAGCAGAGATTCACCTGTGTCTGAGGTACAAGGTTGGGGTCTTTCAGTTCCAGCAGGTGCACTGGGCCTTCCAAACGTTTCTTGTTTTGGGGCAATGGGTGGAAGGCGGGCAGGTCTGCAGTCGACTTTTGTGTCCTCACCGTAGGTCAGATTAATTTTATTTTTCTCCATATTCTGTTTGATGGAGCGTGTTTTCTCTGTTGATAAATTGGGCAGAGGTTCACATGTGCCTGATGTGCAGTAAGAGGATCCTACAGTTCCAGCAGGTGCACTTGGTTTACCAAAAATTTCTACTTTTGGGGCAATGGGTGGAAGGCGGGCTGGTCCCCAGTCAACTTTTGTGTCCTCACCGTAGGTCAAATTAATTTTATTCTTCTCCATATTCTGTTTGATGGAGCGTGTTTTTTCTGTTACTAATCTGGGCAGAGGTTCACATGTGCCTGATGTGCAGTAAGGGGATCCTACAGTTCCAGCAGGTGCACTTGGTTTACCAAAAATTTCTACTTTTGGGGCAATGGGTGGAAGGCGTGCTGGTCCCCAGTCGACTTTTGTGTCCTCACCGTAGGTCAAATTGATTTTATTTTTCTCCATATTCTGTTTGACGGAGCGTGTTTTCTCTGTTGCTAATCTAGGCAGAGGTTCACATGTGCCTGATGTGCAGTACAGGGATCCTACAGTTCCAGCAGGTGCACTTGGTTTACCATAAGTTTCATGTTTCAAGGCAACGGGTGGAAGGCGTGCTGGTCCCCAGTCAACTTTTGTATTCTCATTGTCCATTAAAACAAGTTTGTTCCTCTCCAGTTTCTGTTTGATGGAGCGTGTTTTCTCTGTACCGAACCGGAGCAGAGGTTCACCTGTGTCTGAGGTACAAGGTTGGGGTCTCTCAGTTCCAGCAGGTGCACTGGGCCTACCAAAGATTTCTTGTTTTGGGGCAATGGGTGGAAGGCGTGCTGGTCTCAAGTCAACTTTTGTATTCTCACTGTCCATTAAAACAAGTTTATCCCTCTCCTGATGCTTCTTTATGGAGCGTGTTTTTTCTGTTGCTAATCTGGGCAGAGGTTCACATGTGCCTGATGTGCAGTAAGAGGATCCTACAGTTCCAGCAGGTGCACTTGGTTTACCAAAAGTTTCTTGTTTTGGGGCAATGGGTGGAAGGCGGGCTGGTCCCCAGTCAACTTTTGTGTCCTCACCGTAGGTCAGATTAATTTTATTCTTCTCCATATTCTGTTTGATGGAGCGTGTTTTTTCTGTTGCTAATCTGGGCAGAGGTTCACATGTGCCTGATGTGCAGTAAGGAGATCCTACAGTTCCAGCAGGGGCACTTGGTTTACCAAAAATGTCTTGTTTTGGAGCAATGGGTGGAAGGCGTGCTGGTCCCCAGTCGACTTTTGTGTCCTCACCGTAGGTCAAATTAATTTTATTTTTCTCCAGATTCTGTTTGATGCAGCGTGTTTTCTCAGTAGAGAACTGGAGCAGAGATTCACCTGTGTCTGAGGTACAAGGCTGGGGTCTCTCAGTTCCAGCAGGTGCACTTGGTTTTCCAAAGACTTCTTGTTTTGGGGCAATGGGTGGAAGGCGGGCTGGTCCCCAGTCAACTTTTGTGTCCTCACCGTTGGTCAAATTAATTTTGTTTTTCTCCAGTTTATGTTTGGTGGAGCGTGTTTTCTCTGTTGATAATTTGGGCAGAGGTTCACCTGTGTTTGCTGTGCAGTACAGAGACCTTATAGTTCCAGCAGGTGCACTTGGTTTTCCAAAAATTTCTTGTTTTGGGGCAGTGCGTGGAAGGCGGGCTGGTCCCCAGTCAACTTTTGTGCTTTCATTGTCAGTCAGGATAATACTGTTCTTTGCCAGACGCTGCTTGGTGGAGCGTGTTTTCTCAGTAGAAAATCTGCTCAAAGCTTCGCCTGTTGTTGCACAACAGTAAGGGGATCCCTCTACCTCTGCAAATGGGAGGATGCCGTGTGCAGGTCTAACCTGAGGGGCTTTTGGCTTAAGACATGTCTGCTGCGTAGCAGCAATGTCTTTGCCCCTTTGACTAAATGCTAAGTCTAACTTTTCTTCAACTTGGACCTTTGAAACAGAAATGGAGCTTATGGGAATGACAATGCGGTGACTGGCTTTAGCATGTCTAAGCTCACTCTGAACATAGTCCTCAAACTCTTTGTCCCTGTCAGTGTTGAGTTTTGCCGTCATTTCCTGAAGAGTGTGCCTTTTCCCCAATAACTTCTTATTAGGGTCACAAATCTTGAAGTCACTGTCCTCTTCTTTTTTGACCAGCTGTTCTTCACTGCTGACCTTGCTGACTTCTTTCTGAGAGTGAAGCTTGACCTGACTGCTTTGGTTCTCCACTTTGTTCTTCGGTTGGATTCTCTTCTCCTTCATTCTTATTTACCTCGATTCGTCGACGACGAAAAACAGGAAGAGAAGGAAAACGAGGGAACGGGAAAGACGCTCGTTACCTCGGAATGAGTATCTTTCGTCCAAGGATAGACCGTGACATTGTGTCTGTCCGACGGCGACGACGACGAAAGACAAACGGTTCGCAAGTGACGCCAGTAAGTTTTGATGGACAAACTTACATACAGGCTCATCTCTAAAGTCTCGACCCTGAAAAGGGTAGGAGTCCAAGACATGGAAGTAACGGAGAACAGGACAAACGGAGGATAGGAGTTTACGTGCAGGATAGAAATTTCCTCGACCTTCAACCATGGTGACTTTTCTCTTTGTGTTCAGAGACAGAAATGCTGGATCTGAGTGTGTCCTGCTGTATGAGAGAAAACACTTTGCCCTTCATCACTGTGACATCACATCACTGTGACATCACACAATTCCAGCCAATCACGGCCTTTCTCACACTTGTTTTCATTCAAATCTGTAATTTGAATGAAAACACAAAGACAGCCTCAGAAATTCTACATGTCAGTATTTTCTGCAAGGATGGCACACTCTGCAGTTTCAAAATTATTTTAAAAGGTGGCAGAAATATAAATAAATATATTATTTCTTTCAAAAATCTTTTCTCTCATGTGCCCTCCCGAAAAAAAAACTTTCCAAGAACTTCACATAGTCAGGCCTTTATCATATCATGTTATGGCATCACATCTTCTGTACCTCCCGTTTCAATTCAAATAACTTTATTGACATAAAAGCCAGAACAAAATTTCTTTTCTTATCTAGTCATATCACTCCAGGGCAAAAAAGGCTGTTTTCAGCCAAAATTAGTGTGTTTACACCCTGGTACACACACACTGTACAGGGGGTAGATTATTTTCCAACTCCACACTTTTGGAAGATATTATGAAGCCATTTGGCTCTATAACTTGGCTTCAGAAACAGACAGGTGATGTCACGGATACGACGTCCATCTTTGAATAAACCCTGATGTTCAGCTCAGATTATTTTCTAGCCTGAGCTGTTGACTGATCGATGACACTGTACTGTAAAGGCATTTGTACTTAAGTCTGGTTCATATTAGAATATCTTTAGGGTATGGATATCGTAAATTCTGTACATTAGACCTTTATTTTATTTTATCCAAACACACACACATAGGTTCTGTGTTGGAAAATATTTGAAAATTAGATTTTTTAAATATTTTCTTTAATGTATTCTGTGTATCAAATCAGTTTTCTTAACTTGCAAAAATATTGACTGTTTTTATTAGTATTCCAGTTCAATTCTATGAATACGGACTTGATTATTTATTACATGAAAATTAGCTTTCAGAATCTTCTCTCAAGGCATGAATGTAGAAGAACTTTTAAAGAGACCTACGTCTGTTCTTCTGTCAAAAAAAAAATCTTTGAAACACATTTTTGAACTAAATTAAAGGCTCATTGCACAGAAAAAAAGTCTGGTTGATAGTGAATAGTTAACCTGTTTAATATTGAAAATAGCAGATAAGCAGGTCTCTGAGGACTGAAGGGTCTCCTCTCCTTTCTGTTTATCTTCTGTTATAGAAGGGTGACCTTTGCACCTGACCAGTGGAGCAGTAGCAGCAGAGAATTTATGGTGGAGCTGAGAACAAAAGAGATATAAAAATATTTATTTCTTCTTCTTTCTAAGTTTTAGTTTCTTTTTGGCTCTCTTTCCAGAAGTTTCTCATATCCCTGATAAAAACTACTCACGGACAGCAGCTGTCAATTATCATAAAACGAAACTTGTAATTCAGTATTTAATGTCCAATAACTAATGAAAAACTAACTCCTCAGTAAAATGAAGACTTGAACACAATGCAGCCAAATTACATTGTCATATCACCTTAGTTTAAGGATGAGAGAAACATTTCTAGTAGGTGTTGTAATTTTTTAAAGTTTTCCCAACTCAAATCCGGAATGCACGGGGAGGCAAGGCTTATTATGACCTATACTGCAGTCAAACACCAGGGGTCAGGGCATCTGCTGGAAGCTTCAGTTAGAGCCCAACGTCATTACGTCCACTGATTATACAGCCTTTGAAGACGGCACACACACTTGTGTTTTATTTTAATATCCAATAGACTTTGATTTTCATCTTCAAGAATTTATTCTCNTATCATAAAACGAAACTTGTAATTCAGTATTTAATGTCCAATAACTAATGAAAAACTAACTCCTCAGTAAAATGAAGACTTGAACACAATGCAGCCAAATTACATTGTCATATCACCTTAGTTTAAGGATGAGAGAAACATTTCTAGTAGGTGTTGTAATTTTTTAAAGTTTTCCCAACTCAAATCCGGAATGCACGGGGAGGCAAGGCTTATTATGACCTATACTGCAGTCAAACACCAGGGGTCAGGGCATCTGCTGGAAGCTTCAGTTAGAGCCCAACGTCATTACCTCCACTGATTATACAGCCTATGAAGACGGCACACACACTTGTGTTTTATTTTAATATCCAATAGACTTTGATTTTCATCTTCAAGAATTTATTCTCAATGGACTCATTTTTTGGATCAAGTATTTGCGTGAAAAAACTGTTCCGGTTTCCTCCATGCCATAATGTTAAAATGCTGTAGGGGTTACTGGATAAACTTTTTTTTCCCTTTAAGTTTCATTGCTTCAGTTATGTTAATAAAAGCAGGAATGCAAACTAACAGGGCAAAATAAAAATGTTAAGTTCTGTTGTGACACTTAAAATTAAAACACATAAACAATAAGCTCGTAAAACAAGACACAGTTATACGTCCCAAGGACGTCCAAAGTCGTTCAGTTTAAATTCTGAATTTAAGACCTTTTTTAATGCCAAGATGAATGAAATTTAAGACCAAAAACACATAAATATGACCGATGGTTTAGGGGGTCCAGCTGCATTACAACCAAATCATGGTGTGTGTCACTCAATGAGATTCATTCAAGTTTACTTTTTGTCTGTTTTTTGGACATAAAGTGATCCCCCGTGCTCTCTGGTCCAATGAATGTATGTAAAAGTGCAAACAGTGACCCAGGTTGCAGGTAAAAATTTACATCAGCAGCTTGTAAGACTATATCCTCTCTACATCTCCTTCTCAAAAAGTCCTGAGAAAAAAATAAAATCAATAAAACATTAACAAATCCTGCCTTGACAAATTTAAGACCCTTGAATTATTTATTTAAGACTTGAATATAAAATTTTAATGAATTCAAGACTTTTTGAGGCCTTAGTTTTAAATAGATGAATTCACGACTTTTTAAGGATTTGTAGGAACCCTGATATGAAAAAAAAATTACTCAAGTTGCTGCGATGACACTAAATTATTACAGATTGTCTTGACTGTAAACACATTTTCTGATGGCATACCTTATAATTATTTTGTTTGTTTACTTCTTTCTTCATTATTCATCAATTAATCATGTATATACAGGAATATAATGTTTTAATACATGTATAGAGGTGTGTGTATGTTTTAATTCTTACATTTTGTTTTATTAAGATTATATGTACACATTTTTTTTTATTAAGGTTTTACGTGTGTGCATGCGTGCATATACATGTGTGTAGATAGAATGAAAAAACAAATTATAAGACTGAATAAATAATTTTGAAACACTGTATGTAACTGGATAAGCACTGACAGTTCTCAAAATTTAGTTCTAAGAACACTTTGCCTTTAAAAAACTCTTAAGAACTCAAAAAGGTTGTTTTCAAGACTCTTGAAACAAGTTTCTTGCAACAATTACCCCTGCAGGTCTCTTTGTCATATAAAAAAATAATCAGGACTGCATACATACAATTAATCAGCAAAAGCAGTCAAGGTGGGGGNGGTTGAATTTTACCCTATTGTTGTTTACACTTTGGGCAGGTCTCAACTTACGCCTCCCTGCAGGTACCTTGGTGGGGCAACTTTTCTCTGTCTCAGCAGGGGGGCATGGTCCACTTACAGACAGGGTTTGGGCCATGGATATGGGGCAGGTTGGTTGTGGGTGAACCTCTTTAAACTCTTTGTGGCTTAAATCAATTTTGTTTTTTTCCAGCTTCTGCTTTATGGAGCGTGTTTTCTCTGTACCAAACCGGAGCAGAGATTCACCTGTGTCTGAGGTACAAGGTTGGGGTCTCTCAGTTCCAGCAGGTGCACTGGGCCTTCCAAAAGTTTCTTGTTTTGGGGCAATGGGTGGAAGGCGGGCAGGTCTGCAGTCGACTTTTGTGTCCTCACCGTAGGTCAGATTAATTTTATTTTTCTCCATATTCTGTTTGATGGAGCGTGTTTTCTCTGTTGATAAATTGGGCAGAGGTTCACATGTGCCTGATGTGCAGTAAGAGGATCCTACAGTTCCAGCAGGTGCACTTGGTTTACCAAAAGTTTCTACTTTTGGGGCAATGGGTGGAGGGCGGGCTGGTCCCCAGTCAACTTTTGTGTCCTCACCGTAGGTCAAATTAATTTTATTCTTCTCCATATTCTGTTTCACAGATCGTGTTTTTTCTGTTGCTAATCTGGGCAGAGGTTCACATGTGCCTGATGTGCAGTAAGGAGATCCTACAGTTCCAGCAGGTGCACTTGGTTTACCAAAAATGAGATGAAAACCCCGTTACCCACCTTCCGCACGACCAGGGGTCAGCTGAAAACACAGGAGTGGCATCCAGTTTAGTTAAAATAAAAAGAGGTATAAGACAAACTACCTCGCACAAAAGAGACAACGATTAGACCCGTCTCCAAGTGTACACGGACTACACGTCATTCCCCTAGGATGTCAAGGTCGTCCACGTGAACCAATACCAAAAGTTTCATGTTTCAAGGCAACGGGTGGAAGGCGTGCTGGTCCCCAGTCAACTTTTGTATTCTCATTGTCCATTAAAACAAGTTTGTTCCTCTCCAGTTTCTGTTTGATGGAGCGTGTTTTCTCTGTACCGAACCGGAGTAGAGGTTCACCTGTGTCTGAGGTACAAGGCTGGGGTCTCTCAGTTCCAGCAGGTGCACTGGGCCTACCAAAAATTTCTACTTTTGGGGCAATGGGTGGAAGGCGGGCTGGTCTCCAGTCAACTTTTGTATTCTCACTGTCCATTAAAACAAGTTTATCCCTCTCCTGATGCTGCTTTATGGAGCGTGTTTTCTCTGTTGCTAATCTGGGCAGAGGTTCACATGTGCCTGATGTGCAGTAAGAGGATCCTACAGTTCCAGCAGGTGCACTTGGTTTACCAAAAGTGTCTTGTTTTGGGGCAATGGGTGGAAGGCGGGCTGGTCCCCAGTCAACTTTTGTGTCCTCACCGTAGGTCAAATTAATTTTATTTTTCTCCATATTCTGTTTGACAGAGCGTGTTTTCTCTGTTGCTAATCTGGGCAGAGGTTCACATGTGCCTGATGTGCAGTAAGGGGATCCTACAGTTCCAGCAGGGGCACTTGGTTTACCAAAAATGTCTTGTTTTGGGGCAATGGGTGGAAGGCGTGCTGGTCCCCAGTCGACTTTTGTGTCCCCACCGTAGGTCAAATTAATTTTATTTTTCTCCAGATTCTGTTTGATGCAGCGTGTTTTCTCAGTAGAGAACTGGAGCAGAGATTCACCTGTGTCTGAGGTACAAGGCTGGGGTCTCTCAGTTCCAGCAGGTGCACTTGGTTTTCCAAAAACTTCTTGTTTTGGGGCAATGGGTGGAAGGCGGGCTGGTCCCCAGTCAACTTTTGTGTCCTCACCGTAGGTCAAATTAATTTTGTTTTTCTCCAGTTTATGTTTGGTGGAGCGTGTTTTCTCTGTTGATAATTTGGGCAGAGGTTCACCTGTGTTTGCTGTGCAGTACAGAGACCTTACAGTTCCAGCAGGTGCACTTGGTTTTCCAAAAATTTCTGCTTTTGGGGCAGTGCGTGGAAGGCGGGCTGGTCCCCAGTCAACTTTTGTGCTTTCATTGTCAGTCAGGATAACACTGTTCTTTGCCAGACGCTGCTTGGTGGAGCGTGTTTTCTCAGTAGAAAATCTGCTCAAAGCTTCGCCTGTTGTTGCACAACAGTAAGGGGATCCCTCTACCTCTGCAAATGGGAGGATGCCGTGTGCAGGTCTTACCTGAGGGGCTTTTGGCTTTAGACATGTCTGCTGCGTAGCAGCAAAGTCTTTGCCCCTTTGACTAAATGCTAAGTCTAACTTTTCTGCAACTTGGACCTTTGAAACAGAAATGGAGCTTATGGGAATGACAATGCGGTGACCGGCTTTAGCATGTCTAAGCTCACTCTGAACATAGTCCTCAAACTCTTTGTCCCTGTCAGTGTTGAGTTTTGCAGTCATTTCCTGAAGAGTGTGCCTTTTCCCCAATAACTTCTTATTAGGGTCACAAATCTTGAAGTCACTGTCCTCTTCTTTTTTGACCAGCTGTTCTTCACTGCTGACCTTGCTGACTTCTTTCTGAGGATGAAGCTTGACCTGACTGCTTTGGTTCTCCACTTTGTTCTTCGGTTGGATTCTCTTCTCCTTCACAGAATAAATGGAGCTAAGCAGCTGCTGCTTTTTGTCCTTCTCTTCCTTTTGCTCCCTTGCCCTTTCTGCGAGCAATGGAGCCTTACTCATAGAAAGCAGCAAGGATAGACCGTGACATTGTGTCTGTCCGACGGCGACGACGACGAAAGACAAACGGTTCGCAAGTGACGCCAGTAAGTTTTGATGGACAAACTTACATACAGGCTCATCTCTAAAGTCTCGACCCTGTTTTCCCATCCTCAGGTTCTGTACCTTCATTGCCTCTTGTCCTGTTTGCCTCCTATCCTGTTTACGTGCAAGATAGAAATTTCCTCGACCTTCAACCATGGTGACTTTTCTCTTTGTGTTCAGAGACAGAAATGCTGGATCTGAGTGTGTCCTGCTGTATGAGAGAAAACACTTTGCCCTTCATCACTGTGACATCACACAATTCCAGCCAATCACGGCCTTTCTCACACTTGTTTTCATTCAAATCTGTAATTTGAATGAAAACACAAAGACAGCCTCAGAAATTCTACATGTCAGTATTTTCTGCAAGGATGGCACACTCTGCAGTTTCAAAATTATTTTAAAAGGTGGCAGAAATATAAATAAATATATTTTTTCTTTCAAAAATCTTTTCTCTCATGTGCCCTCCTGAAAAAAAAACTTTCCAAGAACTTCACATAGTCAGGCCTTTATCATATCATGTTATGGCATCACATCTTCTGTACCTCCCGTTTCAATTCAAATAACTTTATTGACATAAAAACCAGAACAAAATTTCTTTTCTTATTTAGTCATATCACACCAGGGCAAAAAAAAAGCTGTTTTCAGTGCACAAATTAGTGTGTTTACACCCTGGTACACACACACTGTACAGGGGGTAGATTATTTTCCAACTCTGCACTTTTGGAAGATATTATGAAGCCATTTGGCTCTATAACTGGGCTTCAGAAACAGACAGGTGATGTCACGGATAAGACGTCCATCTTTGAATAAACCCTGATGTTCAGCCCAGATTATTTTCTAACCTGAGCTGTTGACTGATCGATGACACTGTACTGTAAAGGCATTTGTACTTAAGTCTGGTTCATATTAGAATATCTTTAGGGTATGGATATCGTAAATTCTGTACATTAGACCTTTATTTTATTTTATCCAAACACACACACATAGGTTCTGTGTTGGAAAATATTTGAAAATTAGATTTTTTTAATTTTTTTTTTTAATGTATTCTGTGTATCAAATCAGTTTTCTTAACTTGCAAAAATATTGACTGTTTTTATTAGTATTCCAGTTCAATTCTATGAATACGGACCTGATTATTTATTACATGAAAATTAGCTTTCAGAATCCTCTCTCAAGGCATGAATGTAGAAGAACTTTTAAAGAGACCTACGTGGGTTCTTCTGTCAAAAAAAAATCTTTGAAACACATTTTTGAACTTAATTAAAGGCTCATTGCACAGAAAAAAATCTGGTTGATAGTGAATAGTTAACCTGTTTAATATTGAAAATAGCAGATAAGCAGGTCTCTGAGGACTGAAGGGTCTCCTCTCCTTTCTGTTTATCTTCTGTTATAGAAGGGTGACCTTTGCACCTGACCAGTGGAGCAGTAGCAGTATAGAATTTATGGTGGAGCCGAGAATAAAAGAGAAATAAAAATATTTATTTCTTCTTCTTTCTAAGTTTTAGTTTTTTTTTGGCTCTCTTTCCAGAAGTTTCTCATATCCCTGATAAAAACTACTCACGGACAGCAGCTGTCAGCTATCGTAAAACGAAACTTATAACTCAGTTTTTAATGTCCAATAACTAATGAAAAACCAACTCCTCAGTAAAATAAAGACTTGAACACAATGCAGCCAAATTACATTGTCATATCACCTTAGTTTAAGGATGAGAGAAACATTTCTAGTAGGTGTTGTAATTTTTTAAAGTTTTCCCAACTCAAATCCGGAATGCACGGGGAGGCAGGGCTTATTATGACCTATACTGCAGTCAAACACCAGGGGTCAGGGCATCTGCTGGAAGCTTCAGTTAGAGCCCAACGTCATTGCGTCCACTGATTATACAGCCTATGGAGACGGCACACACACTTGTGTTTTATTTTAATATCCAATAGACTTTGATTTTCATCTTCAAGAATTTATTCTCAATGGACTCATTTTTTGGATCAAGTATCTGCGTGGAAAAACTGTTCCGGTTTCCTCCATGCCATAAGGTTAAAATGCTGTAGGGGTTACTGGATAAACTTTTTTTTCCCTCTAAGTTTCATTGCTTCACTTATGTTAATAAAAGCAGGAAAGGTTTGATTGTCCCGTTTTATTTTTACAATTCAAGACAACACTGTGAATTTTAATTTTGTGTATTTGTTATTCAAGCATTTTGTTCGGTGTCAATATGCAGGGTTCCTGCAGGTTTCAGCAAGACAAATTTAAGACTTTTTAAGACCTTTTGTAATGCCAAGATGAATGAAATTTAAGACCAAAAACACATAAATATGGCCGATGGTTTCTGGGGGTCCAGCTGCATTACAACCAAATCATGGTGTGTGTCACTCAATGAGATTCATTCAAGTTTACTTTTTGTCTGTTTTTTGGACATAAAGTGATCCCCCGTGCTCTCTGGTTCAATGAATGTATGTAAAAGTGCAAACAGTGACCCAGGTTGCCAATAAAAATTTACATCAGCAGCTTGTAAGACTATATCCTCTCTACATCTCCTTCTCAAAAAGTCCTGAGAAAAAAATAAAATCAATAAAACATTAACAAATCCTGCCTTGACAAATTTAAGACCCTTGAATTATTTATTTAAGACCAGAATATAAAATTTTAATGAATTTAAGACTTTTTGAGGCCTTAGTTTTAAATAGATGAATTCAAGACTTTTTAAGGATTTGTAGGAACCCTGATATGAAAAAAAAAGACTCAAGTTGCTGCAATGACACTAAACTATTACAGATTGTCTTGACTGTAAACACATTTTCTGAAGGCATACCTTATAATTATTTTGTTTGTTTACTTCTTTCTTCATTATTCATCAATTAATCATGTATACATGGGTATATAATGTTTTAATACATGTATAGAGGTGTGTGTATGTTTTAATTCTTACATTTTGTTTTATTAAGATTATATGTACACATTTTTTTTATTAAGGTCTTATGTGCGTGTATGCATGCATATACATGTGTGTTTATCAATAAATGCTTTGTGAAATAAATTAGCTGAAA
>RPOG01000149.1:600000-782378 GCA_008086565.1 Thalassoma bifasciatum
GAGTGATTTATTTCTACGGGGTAATTTTTTTTGCATTGCCAGTTAATTTTAAAGTTATTAAACTGCCTACAAAGATGTTTAAGTCCAACTTTTTTTTTTGCCTCATTCAACTCTGCAAGAACTAAAATCCAAGCAAGTCATTATGTCTTATCTTGAGTGAAGAATGTCTTATTATTTTTGGTATGAGCCAAGGGAAATGTCTCATTTTGAGATATTTAAAGATATAAATAAGGTCTGGATTGCTTGTAACATGTCGTAAAAAATCTACCAGTGGGATAAGAAAAATTGACTCATGAAGTTTCTTGAAAATAGAATAATGTCCTCATATAAGAAACTTTTTCTTACCCCATTTGGAGGTTCTTTTTGACTTGTTACAACAACTTAAACCTCATTTTTGTCTTTAAACAAAACATTTTTCTGGACTTTTTAGTTGAATGTGGCTCTTATCAAGAATGATAAGACAATTTTTTACTAAAAATAAGACTGAATGACTTGCTTAGATATCATTTTTTACAGTGTAACTGGAACAAACCTAGGTTCAGATAGCACTGTATCAGAAACAGGTGACGTCACAGAAACTATGCCCATATGTGATAAAGACTACTGAAGCATCAGTTTACCCACATAGAGCGTGTAAACATCTCATTATTGTTCACGTGAAAAATCTGCTCAGCTTAAAATGTTGAGACAAAGTTAGATCAAACTCACCGGCAGAGGCATGGGAGGTGTGACGGGCGAAGGTAAGCTGCGTGCCGGCGACTGGTTCTGCCGGTGTGGCGGGGACTGCTGTGGCTGTCCGGAGGTGGAGGAGCACGCCGAACCCGGAGACGGCACGGACGTCTGCTGCTGGCTGGGCGGGGTTATGTGATGCTGGGGTGGCAGCTGGTTCTGGCTGTGGGGATGGGTTTGTTGGTGATGGTGGTGGTGTTGCTGCTGCTGTTGCTGCTGCTGATGTTGCTGTTGCTGCTGCTGGTGGTGCTGCTGCATCTGTTGGAGCTGCTGCAGGTGTTGGAGCTGGGAGTTCAGTGATGAGGTAGCTGTTGATGAAAAAGAAACAAGTTGTTGGGATTGTGACCTAAATACTCTGAGAAGAATGTGACAGACAAAAATGAGTGGACCACTGAAATGTAAGAACACACTCACACCTCGAATGGAGAGACGTGAACAGAGAGGTGTGGGATGCAAAGGCTGCATAGTGAGAGACATGTAAATAACATGGAGCCACAGAGGGGTCCTCTAGGGTTTTTAGCCTGCATGATAGAGTCAGGGAATTTAATTTAAACTAGCTGGAGGACAAAGCTATCAAGCCTGACTGATATAATTGCTCTCTCTGGAGCCAAAAGTCTTCACTGTCAATTGGACAATGTTAGAATCTTTGGTTTAATGGCTTAAAATCTCATAAGAAAGAGACATCCATCTTCACTGGAAGACTTCAGAAATAAACCCATTAACTAATTGGATCCAATAATGGGGCGCCATTAGATCCTAATTTCAACTCTTAAATGCTTATAAATTTATATGACGTTAGAGGAAAAAACGGTTAAGACTCAAGCTGAGGAAGACTGAAGCAAAATGCTGAAAATGAGCTCAGAATGTTCTTTTTTAAAATGTTCATGTTCATGGTGATTGTCAAAAAACCCCCACAAATCAATTGACACAGATCAGATCTCAGAATCTGGTGACAACAAAAACCAAACCAGAGTCATCAGCAAAAGATTCAGCATTTTTTTCATTGGTTCAACCCACAAACTCAACTTGGCTGCTCATCACACAAATGTATGTTTCTTACAAATGTGGCATCACACAAAAGTGAAATGAATACTTTCCAATGGTAAGAGATTTATTTCCAAAAGCAATATTACAACAAAGAAAAAGTTCAGGGATTCTTTCCTTAAGGGATGGTCACACAATACTTAAGTTCGGCATCTGTGTGGAGTTTTAGACTAAGTTACCACATGCAGCTAACCAGGGATAAGTACATGGTTTCTCAGAGATCTTAAGTGTAAAACTCGATACATTTTACCATCATTGGTCATGTTCTTGCTGGAGAAACTGTGACAACTCCAGAACTTTCGAACTGGTCCTTCAGATTCACTTATTCCTGAAGTCACAAGTATGGTAGCAATTAATTTGAAAATAGCCTCAAAGTTTGAATTATCATAACAGGGGCTTGAAGAATTCTGCATGAACATTCAAACACAAAAATGTTGGCAACTGAAGCTGATAAAATTTCTCAAAGAAGCTTCTTTTATATCTAAAACTACAATGTTAATAATCCAGGGACTAGAAATGTGTCCCCAGACATATTATGTGACTGTGTCTATACATTTAAAGAGCGATCGCTTCAAGCATTAAGCCAAAGCAAGTGCTTTACAGTTAAAATGGTCTCAAACAAAGGAGGGAATAAAAAGCTGTGGATAAAAAGACTGATCGTGATCATCTTTTGATAATACAGCAGAACAATTGTGGACACGGCGAAGACAAGCTTGTATACATACAGGATCAATGCACCTCAATAATTTACGTATGGTTGCCTCATAAAAGATGAATAAAACATCAGGACAGACAAGTCTTTGATTAGTGCGGTCACTATGACTGCAGGACAGGCACAGATGAACATTTGATGAAGATCCGATCGTCCTCCTCTTTCCTCACTCTGCAGAGGAGCAGCCAAAGAAAAACCAGCGTCTCTTGGCCAGTAAACAGTGCACTTTTTACATTTCTTCTACCTCCTGACACATTGACACCTCTCTCACACCCCCACCATGAATTATATATCATCTGTGCAAACGGCGAGAGTCCAATTCTTACTTGAAATGTAGGGGCAAGTTGTCTCGGAGAGCTCTGAGGTCCCTGACAGGACCCGCTCTTTTCCTTTGCAACTTTCACAACGACAAAATGTTGAGCCCTATTTAAAGGCGAACTAAGAGGGAACAAAGACGGAGAGAAAACAAAAGGGGTGTAAAATGAGATTTCTGTCAAAAAATTATCGAAACCAGGCAAAGATCAAAGAGGATCGGAGAATTTCCTCCAGCGCCGACCATTACGCAGAGGAACAAGAGGTACAACAAAAAATATGAGGCAAAAGAAAACAAATACAGAGGGAATATGGAAGAAGCCCCATGTGGCCTTATTATAAGGGCTACACCGCAGGTACTATATTCTTTAACAGCAGTGCTTTATAAATTCTGTCATCTTGTTAAGACTGTCAGGACCACTGACCCTCCCTTCCCCTCTAACAGGGCAACTGGCATTTTGAAGCTCATTCTTTTAACCACAGCTGTCTGATTGCTTTGCTTGAGCACATAATCCAAACGGCTTGTCTCAGCTAATTGTTTGTGCTCCTTCCTCCAGCAGACACCAGGCCGAGGATGAGAGCGAGAGCTTCACTTATGATGGAGAGAGGGCAAAAGGGTGCCGCGATCCTATAGTGCTCATTATATCTCCCACTCTCTTTGTTGTGTTTCATATTCGCTGGTCCCACGAACAAGAAGCAAGCAGCGCTCCCACTTAGTCATGACGCCTGAGGGGTGGAAGAGCACGGGTCCCACTTTCTCTGCTGTCACAACTCGCCTATGTTAATGTTTGTAATGAGCAATGAAGCGGATCATGATCATGACGAGACGCAGGCTGAGCATTTTGCGTTTCGTTTGAACAGTTAACGGTCCTCATTTCAGAGTTTCCAATGCCATCTCTGAGAAGTCGAAGGCCTCCAACCTCACTGCTTTGAAGAACTGTCTGCCATCTCTCTCTCTCAGAGCTTTTTACTTTAGCGCCACAGAAGAAATCAACTGTTATCTTTGACTGTCCCGGCCCTGGCTTGTGAAGTACCGGAGGACGGAGCGAGACTGATTGTCAGAGGTCGAAAGGCTAGGTCAAAGCCGACTCATTCGTCAGACAAAATGCTATTTTTGTTTCCTGTGCGGTTCAGGAGTGAAGCGCGGGGGGGGAGAAGAGTAGCAGCCAGCTCTCTCATTACGAGTGCTATCTCAGTCGTCCCTGCCAACCCTCCTATTACGGTACTTTTCTCTCTCAGGCTGATTCGGGCTTGATTCCTTGTTTTCCTCTTGATGCACAACAACTCGGCGTACAGCTGTTCCCCACGGGTTATCTTATGTGTCCTTTCTGTTTGCACGTTTGTTCACGAGTGTGATCGGGGATGAGGCCAAATATCTGAACTGTCTGGTTTTTTTTTTTTATTACTCGAAGTTCTGAGGGGGAAAATGAAGTTATGCAAAACATGTTTTTCCTTGAACCAAAAAGAAATCATAAGACCAATTCTAGACTATAGCACTATTAATGCTTATATCTTCCACTTTGTGCCAATGTAAAGATTAACTCTATCTAACCTCTAACCTACTATCATAGTTGGTCCAACAAACGCACTTGAACTCCTTAGTTCATTACACACAAAGATGTGTCTGCAGCAGCAAAGCAGCACAGTTGAGCTAAAGATGGTCTGTGCTGTTAGTGTTTGACACTAAGTATACAACATACACTTTTAAACCGCCCTCTGTTTATTTTTACATAAAAAATAAATCATACATAACCCTAGGAGACAATGTCCACTTCTGTTTCTGCTCAAAAATTCTAAATAAGTGTTACTATAGTAGATTTTTTGGAGATATTTTGGCCTTGTTCAACAGGACAGTCAAAGAGAGACATTTGATATTTAAGAAATGGAGGGAAGTTAATTTTTAAAAAAATATAACAATATAAAAAAATGAAAATTTACAAAGCTGAAAATGTAGAAGCTGCACAATTCAAAGTCCAGTGTGTTAATGAAACAGCTTGATGTCTAGTTATTGGACATTTTTTTAACATTGATTTGAAAAGTCAATTCTTATCCTAAAATAGACAAAAACCCTGCTTGGATTCCATTTTTTTTTTTTTTTTGCAGTGCATAGCCTCTGTACATGGTTTGAGTCCTGGCCACAGCTATTTACCAATCCATAAATTTTCTCTCTCTCTTCAGGTATCCTGTCAAATCAATGCAAAAACACTCCAAAAATAAAATCACCAAAGATTTTGTATATCACTTATGGTATCAAATATTCCAAATGTGAGCGGAAATAAAAATCAACATTTCTTCTAGGATTGTGAATCATTATTTTTATGTAAAGATATTAAAAAGACTGTTTTCAAATTGTAGTCAAGAGTTTCTTAATAAGACAATTTTTTCATAAATAGCAATCAGATTTCAGTTTCCACTCTTAAACTGCTTAAGCTGATGGAAACCATTCACATTTTCAATAACACACCAGTATTCTTTTTCCAAAAATAACCATATACTTGATGCAAAACAGTTGCTTGACATGATCTTAAAACAATGCCACTGTATAAATTGTAAAGCACAAAAATATGGATCCTTTAGTTGGGACACATCCAGCAGCACATAAAATACGTAACCACAGCGTTAAGTGCAAGAATTCGTTGATGAGGAATAATGCTACACACTTGAACAGTTTGGAGTAGAGAGATATTGGTTTAAACACTACAGAGAAAATTCTGTTCTCATTACTTCATCTGCACATTCTTCATTTTCAATTGGAATCATAAACTCATCTTTGATTGATCAATGTTCTCCACTTTCCATTGTGGCACAGATACCTAAAACATACATGACATAACCTCACTGATTTATGTCAAGCAAACGACTACTGTAACTTTGATGTGTTCACAAAACTTCTATTGATTTATTCAGCCAATCAAGAAAGCATTATGTGACTCAGTGCTTATCATATTATGGCCCTTAGAAAAGGCCCAGTCAAGGCCAATAGGAAGAATGACAGCAGAGTAACTTTAATCACATCTGCACAAAAGGACTTTGGCTGTCTTTCACTGTATCAATCTGTGCGTCTTTCACACAGCGTTAATACGGTCAGATGAAGGGTGAATGTGAAGCAAGTTTTCTGGGTATTAAAAAAGAGAAATATTGCTCACAATTCTTCAGAAGAATGTGCTGAGTTCAAAAGAGTGTATGAAATCTAAACAAACTGTGTGGATCATTTCATTATGTGAATGTGTGTTTCCTTTAAAGAGATCGTTACTCCTGTTGAAGTAGTTTTCTTAGTGGAAATAAGTGAATCACCTCTCCTGCTCCACTCAGATATATGCAACAGTTAAAGAACAAAAAATGCCCTCTTCAGTTATCTGCAGCTTTTGAATGGTTTAGAAGTTCTCAAGCATCATTTAGAAATTCAGAAAATGAAGAGCTGATCAGAAGATTTAAGAGGATCCTAACAGGAGTTAATGACAATGTCACCCACCTTGTAATTTTTAAGACACGCTCTCACCTAAACACAGCCGTCATTCGCTGACAAAAGAAGAGAGAATGGACAAACAAGCTCCCCATTACTGCTCTGCCTCACGTCGCACTATGGGAGTCCATAAACCACTGTCTCAATTGCCTTTTCAGTGAGTCACACTGATAATTACTCCACTGGAGGTAAGGAGATTTAGACTCTATGAGATGTGGTAATTACAAAGGTGGTCAAAGGAAGGTCATTTTTACTCTGTGGATTAGATTGGAGCACTTGTACTCAGATGAAGTGGATAAAATCACTGTTTCTGCACTTCACAGTTAACTTTTATCACCTTTGGTCACATTGAAAACACTTGTCCACTTGTCCTTGTTAACCAAGCATTAATTAATTTCAAAGATGATAAAACTGTCAAGTTGTGTTTTCCCATGCTTTATTAACTGAATTATCCAGCTGATGAAACTGAAAGTGGTCCTTTATAACCAACATGAATGAATGTGTTCAGTTTTTTAATGCATAACTGTGATAGTTCATAAAATCAAAGTTATCAAAAGGTCATATGTGGTAAATTCAATGTGCTCTAACGATATCAAAAGTCAACAATGGTGTAATAAAAAAGGCCCCTGCTGCTGCTTAACGTCACTCTTTACCCGTCAACATATAAAAAGGCTGTCAGTGTTGAAACATTCAATGTGTTGTGATTTAAGTCCAGAATTAAATCATTGTTGTTTTTATGTTTTCATTCCATGCTATTTTGTCCCTTTTAGCACACTATACAAAAGCTACTGCAGTGTCTCTCTGCTTCCTGTTACAGCTATGATCACAATAATAACAACATTAAACTTTATTCTCTTTTAAATTATATTTTTGTGTTTTCACACCTTTATCAGGGGCAGCTGTGGGTCAGTGGTAGAGGGTCAAGGGTTTGATACCGTCTCCTGCAGTTACATACCAAAGTGTCCTTGAACAAGACACTGAACCTCAACATTGCTTTTAAATAGTTTAGTGATTTTTCTCATTAGTGCCTGCCTCAGACTGGGATAATTAGAGACGGTTGTGTCAATAGGGATTTTGATGTAAAAACTGCAAAATCCCATGGCCAGACCACAAAAATCAGAAAGTAGTGATGCGCCATGACGACCCCAAAAAGATGAAAGGAGAAGAAGATCAGGGGATAATGGGAGCAAACTGGAAGAGAAAGTGGGCATTAAATCCTGGCTACCTGCTGTGTAAGTGTGTGGGACCTCACCACTAGGCCAAGTCTGCACCCAGCACTTTGAGCGAATCTTATTTATATACATCTAAATCTCCCAAATGGCATTAAAAGCATTCTTACCAATTTTTCATGACCCATACAATAATATTTTCTATGACTATGTAAACACTGAAACTGCCAAAATAAATTATAGACTCTCTTCTTTCGTCAGGAAAAAGGCTGGCTTCTACCTTTTTCCGTTCTTTAGTAATCAGCAGTAGAACACCAAACTCACCAGTTTCACCAAAGTCACCTGTTTTCAACCAATAAATGACGAAAACAAGCTGTGATGACATTTTAGCGCTTTTCACGAAAGCTCTTTCCTATGATCCTCTACATAATCTCTGTTTACTTTTCTCACAATCATGACACATACTTCCTTCATGTGTGAGCTGCCTGAACTTTTCTGGCCAGAAACCACTACCGATGTCTGCCATTGTCTTGGTCATCTCTTCTCGTAATCTTCGCTGATCTCTCATCCAAAGAGAGCACAGCTGCCAGAGTTCCAAAAACTGATGTCTACAAACATCAGTGGCAGCTGATGAGTTAAGGGACTTTAAGTTTGAGTTTGTGCTATGACATACAAGCTAAGCCAGCAGAGCACTGTTTTATGATACCAGAGAAATAGACTCCTACATTTGCTAGATGGGTGGCAACTAACTGTAAGCCAGTCAACAACTCAGTGACATTGATCTAAGGGATGTATTTCTTCAAATTGCAAATACTGGACTTACAACTGCTCTAAAATGCAGAATAACATGATGTTAAATGTGCAATCAAAGGTGCAACCAATTACAACAAGCTACTAAAAATTCAGCATATAAATGTGATAAGAACCATAGATATCCAACAGTCTAAATATATTAATATAATGAAGCTGATGCACTAACATAAAGGGTCTACATGCTTCTAAGTCGAGCTGTTCTATACTCAGTATAATGTGGCTTAAAAAAAAGTCTGTAATGGATATTTTAATTCAGTCCTCAAGTAAATGTATTTATTTATAATCCACAACACTTCAGCATCAGCGAGTTGACACTCACACTGTCTTTATACGAGAGAGAAACCAAAATAAAAGGTTTTATTGTCTATAGACAAAGCACAGAAAAAAAATGTAAATTGTTTTTCTAAGCACAAACTAAACACAATAAGTGTCACATTCCTCTTACCAGTGACTCAGTAATCACGTTGAAGGAATGGAAAACAGATTCCTGCTTTTGTAATGTCTGGAATAAACAGGGAGAAAATGAAATGTTAAAGGAACAAGTAAGCTACTGAATAAAAACATTACTCTGAGCCACAGCAGGCAATATCACTGCCTCAGTCCTGCAGCAGGAGGAACTCAGCCACTACCGAATAAAAAATATAGGCAGTTAAGATTTGAGCGGAGTCGCAGAGCCACAGGATTTTAGAGAGTAAACCACATCGCTTGTAGGGATCCAGAGATAATGCTTTCACTTTGTGATGCAAGGCAATATCAAGCTGTGTTGTAGAATTCTCACTCTGGGGGAAGCATTTCAAAGAATCAAATCCTCTCCATGGAGATGTTACACATACAAGAAAATCCCCTTGTGCTCGATAATGCTGCCCTTTTGTGTGTTGCTAACGCTAGTTTATTGATTTCCAAAGTGTGGTCTAGGGACCTCTTGGGGGCCTTGAGAGAGTTTCACAGGTCAGGAGGGAAGTCAGAGCAGTTTAATTTTCCAAATCTCCTTCCTGAGACAAAAAGGTTGGATTACCATTTCTTATGCTCACCTTTGCTATCAAAGGATGTGGAAATGAGGTTGTCAAGCATTGCACTGTGAAGACTACACAAGTTGATTTCTTTAATTGCTCTAACTCTCTTGAAAGGCTTGTTTAGCATCTGGTTTTAAGAAAAAGAAAAGAATCTTAAGTTTGTCCCTCCCAGGCAAAGCACCGTTTTATTGAAGTCACAAACACAAAAGTCTTAAATGTGCTCCTCTAGGATATCCTTGAATCAAAAGACACAATACTCAAGCATTTATTTCAAGTTCAGAGGAGGTAAAAAATTATCAATTTACTTTACTTTAATTATTTTACTCACATATACATAAAGGCACTGAAAGACACTGACTATTGGGAAAAGCCAGTGTTTTATCACGATGAAGACTCCATTTCCCATGAGCACTATCAACCACGATTGTAACAAAGTGACTCTTGACATAGAGACTATTGGTTGTAGACAGTATCATAAATGGTCGCAGCCCCGTTGGCGTCACCCATCAGATTTTGGCACAGAGTTTTGAGGTGGGGGTGTAGAGTTTTAATAGAGTGGGCTTTGAGCCTCCTCGCTAACAACTATGGGGCGTACGTTAGAGGATAAGAGATGTTTTCAGTAGGTGTAACTGATAATGTCAACTGGTATAACCAGTGCTCCTCATTAAAAATCTGATATTGGGCAAAAAAAGTCTGATTTTAGCAGTATACTACACTGTCAAAGTGAAATTTGAAATAATTAAAAACCCCAAAATAATCTTTTCTGACTTGTTGTGTATGTGATCTCCAGTACTGCTGGTGCAAGCCTCAAGTGGCCCCTCGATAACTGCAAATTTTAGCATTGCCTCATATTTTTAGACAAGGGGGTGCTGCTTGCTTTTGGTCCAAGTGCCCTGAATGGATTTATATTCTCCTAAAAAAATTCAACATCACCACCTATATTGAGAAATGGCATTTAGAAATAACTGATTCTGGTGAATCTTATTATCACATTTTGAATTATGGATTATAACAGTGAGACTAATTTAAGATCACTTATGGAGTTCTAACAGGGACTTCCAATTGATGTAAAATAACCCAAATAATAAATCTTATTGCTTTTTATAACTTGGAATGAGCCTTGAAATATACAAAAGGAGCAGCTCCTCCTCGAAAGAAGCCAACGTCTTATTCCACTATGTCTCTGTGGCAGAACAAACAACTCAGGGCTGCATGTGAAGTAGAAGAAAAATTTGTCAAATAGAGGCTTGTACTTATCAAGAGCTTTTTGATGTTGGAGGCCACCGTCCCCTCTAGATATTTCCAATCTAGTCCGATATACATATTTACATACTTTACCTTTACCTATCCCTTAATACAAAAATACAGTTAGGTACATTGAGCCACTTCCTGGCTCATGGTCTTACTGGAGTTTAACTTTCATTTCCAAAGATGTGGGTCTCAGCAGGGGGTCTCCTCCTTTGTCCTTCAGAGTCCACAAGGTGCTGGACCCCCCGCCCCCTTTTGTAAAAAAAACAGAAAAAAAAAACAGAGGCTGTCTGCCTGGCAGGACAGACTGGGTTATTACAGCGTGTTCATGGTCCCATCATGTGTCGTCAGACCAAAGCGGAGGCCGCGAGTAAAAGCCTCATGCAAAATTTATGTTCATGCGGCTGTTTCAGTGGGTGGAAAAATCAATATTGCGGGCCTGATGTACGGAGATGACTGAGTGCTCTCTGACTGACAGTAAAAGCAGAGAGAGATTGAGGGGCTGCATTTACTGCTCCAGAAATGGAGTGGAGTAGAGTTGCTCTAATAGTCTAGTTCACCTTAAATTTGAATTTAATTGCGGATTATTTTGGTAACAACTTGGATATTGAAGGCTTGAAGGAATGATCGGAAAAAAGGGGAACAAATCAAGAATAAGCATTGCATTGTGGTTTCTGAGCAGCTAAAGTATCGTATATTATGGGATTATTAAGCCTTCCCCTTCCTTTCCAACTACGCAGATATAAAATGATTGTAGAATAATCAAAAGACAATGTGGGTATGAGGAGGACATCATAGGGCTTTTGTTCTGCGCTGCTTCGCTAACATATGCTTTTGATAGCGCGCCACATACCCACAGTGCATTTGGAGAGGAATGCGGGAAGAGAAGCGAAAGAAAGTGAGAGAAAGAAATTCAGTGGGATGAAATAAGCCCAAACAATGGGATTTGCTTTCCATTCTTCTGCCTCCGTCTTCTGTCTTTAATTATTCCCTTTGGTTGTCTGAGGGAGCGTGTAAGCACTTTCACACAGCACAACATGCCCAGCAGCACAACACTGTCTGCCTTAGTGATGTGGAGACTTCTGAGTGACACTGAGCCTCTTGTGATTATTAATGCTGTTTAATACAACACAGAGCAGCCACTATGATTGAGGGAAAAAACAGATTTCAGAATGCATGCATTGAAAAATGTGCAATGTGAATGGAATTATGTACAACACAAGCTCTGCACTTGAGATACATTTTCCTCTCTGCTACATAAACATGTACACCATGAGATGCAGGCTAATGTTTTGTAGATGCAACACTAGAAAATGTGTGTTTGATAATGACACAGGGTATGCTCTATTCTGTACACAGTGTTAAACAGAACCTCAGCTGATCCTGGTGGGATCCTTTGTGCCGGTTTAGTAGTTTCTTCCTGAATCGCATATGAGATATTTGAGAGCCCAGAACGATGTATGATGAATGAAGTAGCATGCTACTTATACGCTTATCGTGCTCACTGACTAGCAACAGGTTCAGCAAAGGGCAGCAGCAGTAAATGAAATTCCGCACCGGGACAATATATCATCAAAAGAAATGTATGCACCCGAAACTTACAAGCCTTCTCCACATGCGGACAAGGTGCCTGACGGGGCTGGGGGGAGGGGGTGAGGATGGGAGAGTGTGCAGGAGGAAAAAAAAAGTGAGAGACTAAAGGGGGAGGGTTTTTTTTTTCTTTTTTTGCCACATGGGTGAGGAGCAAGCAAGGGAGAAGCAGCAGATTTTGTTGAATCAGTTCTATTTTCATACTGGCTGATCTGTGTCTTTTAACCATTTCACTGCAGCCGGAAAATGAAAAGTACCAGGGCTAATTTCACAGTGAGAGCTCACTGAACAAAACCCCCCACGGTCTGTGGAAAAAGGTGCTAAGTCTACTTTGTCATTGTGAATTACGGTGGTGTAATTCAGGAAACGGGCTCCAGTGTGTGAGAGAGAAAAGTAGAAAATACATCCAGAAGGAAAGGAACAGAGAGGAGAGGACAGCGATGATTTTTTTTCTTCTCCTCTCCAGCCTGAGATGTACTTAGTGAGGTTTACTTGTGATGTGTAAGTAACAGATATCTCTCTCCAAACACGCCGCCCTGTTCTGATGCCACAGGATCCATCTGTGATGTGTCTGCAGTTAGTCCAGGAATAGCACCCACGGGACCCGCACACTCCTCTGGCCTCCTGCGGGACCTTTTAAGCTGCACTGATACTGATAAAAGCTCCCACAAATCTGGCCCCCAGATACCTCCACCATTAATTAAGGTAATTAGGCCCTGGTCAGCAATTAGTAACCACAGATAGCTTTTAGCAGCGGGTAAGACGTCCCCGCTGGTGAAGGCTTTGGTTCCATACCATCTGCTGACAAATGCGACCGCGAACTCTTTGGTTTCACGCTGGAATCGGAGAAGGCGTGTTTAAAAATGACCTCTGTGTGATCCAAGCTGGCTCCCAGACTCCCACAGCTTCTCCTCCTCCTCCTTCTTCTTCTCGATCTCTTCCTCTGCTGCTGCTGCTGCAGGATCACTCTGTTTGTTCTTTCTTTGGTTTCTTTTCAAACATGGACGAGCGGGTTGTATGAAAATCCATATGTGGTGCACACGAGCCGGAGAGGGAACAGGAAATATTCAGTGCACAACGTATCGATCAAAATTAGAACATCTGGTCCGAGTGTAAGAAGTATTGATTGGAGTGTAATGCTACATTGATCTGCTTGTATTATTAAGTCCATAATAGATCTATATTGCGAATATGTTGGTTTAAATTATAATGTTCTTTACGGTTAAATTATATGTGAACATACATCAAAACTGAGCATCTGAGGCAAATAAATTATAACCAGACAAACATTTGACTTATGCACCCATCCGATTTTTAGACAAATACACAGGAAATGAAGCATAAAAGCAAAGACTGTCTGTATTAATGTGAGAAATCCGGCATTCACACTTATATCAAAATGAACCACTCTCCGTATTTCAAAGGTGTGTGATATAAGGTGCCCTGACTGATAAAAACAGGCTGAATACACACATTCAACCTTACAGAACACACCACGCAATAACTCACATTACCAGGGAATGGGAAATAAAGGATGCAGCTGTGCTACTTTACACAATCCCACATTTGAAGCAATCGGTGATAACGCCATTTTCATTCCGGTTCAGTCCCATAAAATTACCATTAACATTACAGCTCATGCAGAACACAGATAAATGTAAAATGTCACCCAGTTCTGCCAGGCGGGAATTCCAGTTCCACAAGATTACCATCTCTGTGTGCTCTCTCCCACTGCACCTTGTCTAATATTTCATTTACAACATTTCATAAGTTCATTTTCCCCTCGCTGACCATGTAAATCACAAATCAATTTTCATTTAAAATGCTTGACTACAGATTGTTGCTGAAAGCTTCTGGATGGCGCCTCAGCAGTATGGCAGACCTTTAGCAAGTCTTTCGGAAACAGCGTGGAGGGGGAAAAAGTGAGATGTAATTTCCCACAAAACAACTCCAGGGCCAACTGGTCAAGGCTTTTACGGCAAACGTTTTTACAAGTGTGGGAATATCATGAAAACAACAACACGCTATTATCAGTTCAGGGCTGCATTCGGAGCTGTGAGCGACTGATGTGCTCAACAGAACAGAGAACTGAAGGAGGATTATATGATAATGAGAGATAAAGGTGATCGATTGTGCATAAACCTTTTCATTATTGCCACATACATCAGAGAGTGTGCGACAAAATTAGACGTGAGCATGTGTAGATTTGAAAAAAGTTGGGACAGACATTTCTCTATATTTGTTTTTTGTCTACTAATTTATCATCTTTCATGTAGGGCTACAGCTAATGATAATTTTTTATGCTGACTCATCAATAGTTAGTTGAGTAATCAAGTTTTTTGCATATACCAAGCAGCAACATCCAATTTGGAAAAATGAAGCCTATTCTGAAGTGGTCAAAGTTGCTGTTCATCGCGAATACACTTGAGGCTCGCTGCAGAAAGTCCAGAAACCATCTGCACACCAAGCCATAAAATGGACGTTCACGTTTTTACAGGTGTTGTACACACTTAGTTGTGTATTTTCAGAAATGCAAATTCTCCCTCATTCACTTTTAGAAATATTTTTGTCCACATTTGATCGTTTTACAAAAAACACCATCCATACGTAACTGGAAAATCTGTCATAAAGTGAGGCTTTGAGCATACAAGACCCATAGGAGGCTGTGTTTTCCAGACGTGAAACCCGTACCAGCCAATCAGAATGAGTCCTTGTCATTTCGTCTCTTCGAGAAACATGGCGCCAGGATCTTGTGTTTGGATCGATAAAGAGGTTTGCTCTTCAACATAAGGAGTATTCAAAAAAAGCTGGGACAGGGGGCAACAAAAGACTAGGGAAGGTGAGGAACACTCAAAAACACCTGTATGGAACATTTCATAGGTGAACAGGTAAATAGGAAACTGGTAAGTGTCATGGCTGGGTATAAAAGGAGCATCCCTGAAAGGCTCAGTTGTTCACAAGCAAAGATGGGGCAAGGTTCACCACTTTGTCAAGCCAGTTTGAGAACAATGTATTTCAGCATACAGGGATTTCATCATCTACAGTCCATAATATCATCTAAAAATTCAGAGAATCTGGAGAAATCTCTGCATGTAAGCCACAAGGCAGAAAACCAATACTGAACGGCCATGACCTTTGACCCCTTGGGCGGTATTTTATTAAAAACCCACATTACTGTGAAAGAGATGCATGTGGGCTCAGAAACACTTAAGAAAACCTTTGTCAGTTCACACAGTTCATCACTTCATCTACAAGTGACAGTTCAAACTCTACCATGTAAAGACAAGGACATATATCAACAATGGCCAGAAACGCCACTGCGGGCTTCTCTGGGCCCGAGCTCACCTGAGATGGACAGACACAAAGTGGAAAAGTCTGCTGAGGTCTGATGGGTCCACATTCTTAACTTTTTGGGAAATTATGGATGTGGTTTCCTCCAGGCCAAAGAGGAAAAGGACAATTGTTACCAGTGAAAAGTTCAAAAGCAGCATCTGTGATGGTAGGGGGGTGCGTTAGTGCCCATGGCATCGTTAATGCTGTATTGCACAGGTTTTTGGAGCATCACATGCTGCCATCCAAGTCAAGTCTTTCACATGTCCCTGCTTATTTCAGCAAGACAATGCCAAGCCACATTCTGCCCCTGTTACAACAGCGTGGCTTTGTAGCAAAAGAGTGCGGGAACTGGACTGGCCTGCCAACAGACTAGACATGTCTCCTTTTGAAAATGTGTGGTGCATTATGAAGTGCAAAATACATCAACAGAGACTCTGGACTGTTGAGCACCTGGAGTCGTACATCAAGCACGAATGGGAAAGAATTCCAAGTGCAAAGCTTCAGCAATTATCTATCTGATAATTTTACCATCATTATTATCCAAATATTAACTTTGCTTTATGCTCAAAACTTGCGCTGCATTGTGGTGTTTGAAAATTGCTTTACAAATGAAGTTTGATTGATCATATTTTCTTCTCATCTGACTTTACAATTTGAAAAAGTCAACACTGACTGGATTAGAAAACAGCTGCTTTTAAATGACAATATGTCCTCATTTCTAACTGTTTGTGATCTAGCAGCTGATTTGAAAATTTTTTGTGTTGACTTTTTGAGTCTTAATTTGAAAACCCATCTTCTTCCACTTCTCAAATGAGTGCATCAGCCTCTGAATAAACACCGCAAACAGACGCTGTGTCTAATGCAGAGAGACTGTCTTGGGTTAAAGGCAGCAGCTTTGCAAAAAGCCTCCCTCGATGTTCACCAGCGAGGGCAGATGTCAGGGTTTGCTGTGGAGGAGCAGACGCAGCCACATCTGATTAACAATATTATTGTCCGCCTCCACGCCACCATAAAGAAGACGCCCCCTCAACCCCCTCCTCAACACAAACACGTTTCTTTCTTTTCTTTCGTCTATTTCGGGCGGTGGCAGCGTCCTGTCCTGTGGCATGGCTGAGCCACAGTGATACTGCCACCAGAAACTAAACACAAGTCAAGAAGCAGGAGGTTAAAACAAACAGCAAGACTGTATCTTAGCACAGAGACATCTTTGGTTTATGGATAATTAAATGTCATGCAGTGTATTCAAAAGGCACCCTACGTTGTTGTTGTTGTTGTGTGATTGTGAGTATGTGGGAACAAATCTGCAACAAGTGAAACACCAGGGGGGGAATTTACTTACATCTGTGCTTCAAAACGACATCAGAGTATAAATCATGAGTCTCATGGGAGAGTCTCGTGCTCTTAAGTGGATGTACAGTAAACCGGCGCATCATCTTGAGTGTAAATCCACACGTTTGATTCCCACCCTCTGTACATTTTGATTGGTGATATTTTTTTTTTACCCCTCCTCTCTTCCGTCGCCAAACTGTCACAAAGGCGGTAACCCTGCGCGTTTCCAAGCTGCTTATTGAAGACAAACAATAAACCACTGGCAGATATCAATGGCAGAGATGAGAACCCGGGTGCCATATCTGCTGGGACTGCCTGGCGAAAAAACCTGCCTCTGCCTGCGCTTCATCTCCGCCAGCACCTCTCACTCTCAATTATTTGGCTGCTGTCACAACAAATCAATCAAATTACCGCTCCAGGACTGTGTGCAGCTGCTCCTATTGCACCGCTAGTTGCATTAGCTTTGAAATGTATGAGGTCTACATTTTATCACTGTTATTTATTTAATGCAGCTCTCTCCCCTGCGAGTCATCCTACAACCACGGCGAAGTTAAATCATTAAAGGACGACGTGGGATACATACTGCTTGAGAACGCCTCAAATTAAACAGCGATGAGGGTGAGGAGATGGGTCTGGCCTTTATTGTGTCAGGATGTGAGGAAATGTGGTCTGGTCCCATTTTTAATGTACTCTTCTGCTAGCTTCTTTCTTTTCCTCCCCCGATGTGAGAAACAAGCCTGTGGTGAGTAACTAACAAAGCTGTAATGAGCCAGAAAAGAATGTTTGAGATCCTCCAGCTCCACTAATATAACAGGTAAAGGGACACAGAGGCTTTCCCACAGCAGACAGAGGTTAAGTCAGTGGCCCGGCCCGGTGATCTAACCTCTTAAAGGAGCAGCAGTCAGCTGAGGCAGAAGAGATGCAGTCTGACATGTCTAACTAGTGTGGAAACATTTGCCTCTTTCCCCCAGGAGCACCACCCTTTGGTGCCGTAATGAGCAGAGTGATTTCCCTAATTTGTATCGCGCCAACACCGGCAACCTGAGAACGACACCGCAGAGCGTTTTCATCAAAAAACGGCAGACGTGCCTTTGATTGGCGTTGACACCGGGTCTCATTACCGCAGGTGAGTGGGATGTCGACCTTTATCAGGGAGCTTGAGTGCTGTTTTGTGTTTCCTGTGGACGAGTACAGAGGAACAATGCTCGCGCCTCACCATTAGAACTCGCTCCTCTGATGTGATGCGCTGCCTGGCTTTCTGCTGAGAGCAAATAAGATGGGATGTGCTTATTAATATGAAAGAGCTGCAGTAAACTAGCTTCTTGCATTACCTTTGAGTGAGTCATAGAGAAGAGGAGTCGACAGACGGGACTTTGTTCTGCTTCCTCCCATTGGGCATTACATGTACAGTGCTTTGATACAACTAGTTTTACAAGTATGGTAATCATGCTTTGCTTGTTATAAAATCATGAGGAATCTAAACCTATTAAAAATGCAGCAGAAAGTTAGCATCAATCCAAAACAGAGAACTGCTCCTGCTTTTTGCACACTTATATTTAAAACAGTTAAACCCACATATGATTTTTGTATTCCTTCATGTTTACAGACCTCTAGCATGACCCAACCTACTTTCCCCTCTGTGAAGTCAGCTAGAATTGTGTGCACTCTGTCACAAAAGATAACTTCCTCCCTTGTTTAGTTTCATTGGGAATTTGTTTCTCCTGCGTGTTCGCTGGCATAAATCATCCTGACAAATAACCAGTTACGCCGCTGCTTGTGTTTACCGAGTCTGCCACAAGATGCTGCTCAGTTTTATTTAAGCAACCACTCCAACTTTACAGCACAACCCCATTACAGTGATAGTTATTCATCACAGTCTGAGAGAGCTCCCCTCCTACAGCTCAGCAGCAGCAGCAGCAGCAGCAGCAGCATCGGTTCTGACAGAGCGTGCTTTGATTAGCATGATCAAAACACGGGGATCAAAGATGCTGTTGTTTCTGTTTGTTCTCATTTTGTCTCTTCGTTTAATTTCCCTCATTAAAATGGAAGAGCAATGTGGAATGAAGAAAAACAAACTTGATCAAATGTATCCTATTATGAAACACTACTTTCTCACAGCACTGTGGCTTTAAGACGACAAGCATGTAAAGAATACAATCCTCCACCCTCAGCTCCCCATTTCCCAAGACAAACAGCCTTATTAGTTGGTCATTAGCCGCCTCATTACATTTAAATACAGCTATTGGCTGGGCTCCTCCTGGAGTCTCATTACCGAGCCTCACAGTTGTCTTGTGTCTGATCTGACGCTAATTAGCTAGCAGCGTGAGCGCTGTAAAACACACTCGCTCCTGAGGTCGTGAAATGAGCTGACTGCTCCCCGGCGACAGCGCGGCGCTGTATTATATCTGTGATTAATCAGGCCTGGAGACCCGCAGGGGCTGGGAGGGGAACGCAAGGGGGGCAAGAGGCTAGAGCTGCAGTTGTCTGACAGAGGTGCTGTGCCAGCAGGCCTCATTCAGCGGAGCTGTGATGAACTCAGACAGCGGAGAGTGGAGGAGCGTCGCGTGGCCAGAGGGGCCCGGACACAGTCAAGACATTTAGCTTCACTCGTGACTTGTGTCACTTTCTCTCCACGGAGGTCCCTTCAATGCATCCCCTTCAGATAAGAGGACGTGCGAACAGGCGGTCTGTCAGTCCACACACTTAAAAAAAGATCTGCCACAGAGGCATTTCTTCACTACAGTTTTCCCAGCTATCTGAGTTTTATCATTGGATTTAAGAATGTCTGTGGGTTTGTTTATCAGAAGACAATAAATCTGACTGAGAGGTGTTTGTGCTGCTGCTCTGACACTCTGACAATGTGTCTGTTGATCAGTTCATCCAAACACTGAAGCCTCTGGGTTGATCCTCACGTACCAGGAGGAAGATCTGTTGAAGTGTGAGTCACTCGGGTCTGCTGGGCCCATTATCGTCCACTACTGATGGATACATTGAAGGGCTGACTGGATAGATGCGGGTTTATTAAAAGCTCTGCCCACAGCGATGGCTGCTGTTATTTATGCATGTTTGTGTCCATTAGGCTTCTACCTCCACATTTCCTCACTCAGGGCATCTGTCCATCCATTTCCCCACGCGAACTGAGCCTTCCCTGCACTTTGTGCTGCACCGGCATTATTGTAATCTCCATCCTAAAAACACACTGCTTTACATGTAGCCTGGCATCTTTTTACATTAGAGCGGCTCTCTCATCCAAGATTTATGACAGGACGGTTCTCCCATCCATCCTTCAATCTAATGGTATAAAAGAGACAATGTTTTAAACATTAAAATGAAAACCATTTACAACTATGATCAAAAGAGAACACTTGGGCATTAAAGTTTAAAAGGCAAGGATAAGTACAGCCATGTGGATGGACAGATGAGGTGGAAAGAGATAAAAAAGTGAAGTACAGTGCACTCTTATGCGCAGGAAAGAGGCATAAAGTGCTTTTGCGATGCACTGCAAAACGTTGACCTGTAATTAATACGGCTGTTCCTCTGGGCAGGTTGAGGATAGGGGCTTTTTGGGATACAAACCCCTGAAGGATTCTTACCTGGTCGGAAGCTTTGCAAAACATTTTATTACAGAAGAGCGAAAGGGTTCCACGTCATACAACAACTGTTTTACATACTGGCAGCTCGAGAGTCAAAGACTGCTCAGTCTATCTTTCAAAACATGAATCAGCATCCCAGGTACATGAATCTAATTTTACCATGATAAAAATGTTCAACTTTCACCCTTGTTCTTACCTTGCAGGTTCTGAAGAGGGAGCGTCATGATGCCCCCAGCAGCAGCAGCAGCCACCAGGCTCTGGATGTTCGCCGTAGGCAGGGACAGGACGAGGCCCTGCTGTCCTCCCAGGTGTCCTCCTGCGTTGAAGGGGATGAGGATGGGTTGGTTCATGCCTGGTGCCGCACCGGACATCACACCGCCTACTGCATTTGCCAGCTGCTGGGCAACCAGGAGAGACTGGAAATAAAACACATTTACAGCACAGGTCAGGAAAGATACAATAAGTGATGAGTGTTATGTCCTTCTCAGAAAAAACACCAGTGTTTCTCACAGAATGATGTTGATCTTTGCTCTTCTTACAGTGTATTATGTCATTTATCTACTCATTCTATTTTCATATAACTGTAAATATGATAAATTGCTTGTTGTTTATATGTGTTTAGTAGCTGAGCCCCCCAGTGCAGCAACTTATATAGCTCACACCTTTAACTTATTAGACATTAAATATAACAAGAGTTTCTTTTGGAAATTAGAAATCGTCTTCAAAAGTGCTGTGAGAACTCTCAGTTTGGGGTTGATTGCAGTGACACCTTTGGCCTAAATCGGTGGCGTTTTTCCCAAATAAACACTCTATTTCCCGTCAGTACTGTCATAGAGATGTAGAGACACGCATGTGTTTTGGGGGCAGATCTTCTTTTAAACACTTCTTTCTTTTCCTAAAGACAATTTTTCCCAGGATGCTAAGCGACGAGGTGATATTTTTATTTATAGTCACATTGTGCAATTGTTTGAAACGTGACAAAAAGCAGTCTTTGTAAACACAGTTTGTACTGTAGTTTTTGCACACAGAAAGCGAGCAGACTGTTTTGTTGGGGCAACCAAATGGCCTCTATTGCCTGGACATTTCCTCCTTTTCGGTCACAAAATTATGTGTGTGGGAATTTTACAACATTTCTGCTCAGGTTGCTCCACAGACCATCAATAGTTGAACTAAAGGGCCACTGGCATTTTCAGATGTATCTTCTTGTGAGGAAGTTGAGTATTCATGCCTGATGTGTCATGACGCAAAATACCCAGGTCGCACCTTCTCTCAGTTTACTACAGAAAACATGCTCTAACTGCATGCGCTATTTGCGAAAGCACAAATGCACTTTCACAGACAAACTGCTCTATAGGTACCCCTCTTTTTGTTTTTGCTATACCTGGATGGGGTGTGTCTTCCTTTTTGGGTTTTCAGAATATGGTCACCCTAATTTAATGTCACCTTGTGCTCTGTAACATAACAAAATATAATGTAACATAACATATGTAATATTAGTGGATCCTGGTTATGCCCTACCAGTGCTCATCTACCAACTCAAACCTCACCAAGCAGAGCAAACTTAACCTGGCGCTTCATTTATTGATAGACTCTCAAGTTTGAACAGACCACTGCAGAATAACTGCTGCATGTGGGTTGAAATGAACATTATACACCTGTGTTTTAACCTTTAGCCTGTGCTCACTCTCCTGTTTAGCTTTCCTCTGCTCTGACGTCCCTTTTCTGTCAGACAGTCCATCTCTGATGTTCACCATCACAACAAAATGAATCTAGGAAACTCTTCAGATGTGTAGTAGTGTCATCTATGTGATGTAAATCAATTTGTGTTTAACCCAACCAGTGATTCATTTTAAGTCATGGATTATCTACAGACAACTGGAGAAAAGTGAGACTATTTTAAGATCATATATTAAGTCCTCACAGGGCATTTAATTTATTAAGTGCATGTAATGATAACACCGTATATTTCTTAAAAGTTATATATCAGGAGTGGATGCTAACACTATTCAGAAAATCCCATATAACAGTTGAACTACTGAGTTTGAATCTTAAGTTTCAGCCTTGAAGCTCCAGATTCTTCGTCTGTATCTCTTGTGTTTTCTGCAGGATGCGTGCTCTGCAGAGGTAACAGTGCAGTCACATTGAATTAAAATATATATACTCTGTTATATTCTGGGATGCTTAATTGAGACGAGTAAAGCAATAGAGCAGATGTCACCAAAGCGACTGTGTCATTAATCAGTGAGTTTTGATGAATGTGGTTGTGTTGCAGATGAATTCTGTGCTGCTGTGTTTCTCACACACACACTTAAAAACACACTGCCGTTGGTACTGACAGACATCAAATCCAATCTTTGCCGGAGAGCTGAGGATTTTTCTTTCCCAGAGATGCAGAGTGATTTGTGTTTCATCCCATTGAACAAATCCTCGGTACCACAGTGTGCCTGAAACACACAGTGCTTTTCAAAATAAAAAAAAAGAAAATGCAGCAGCACTTCACCCTTTTGATGAGGGATATAACACATCACTCTCGACTCTTCATGTATCCATTCATTCACATTAGTTAAAGTAGAAGCGGTGAAGTCATACCCATAGAGGGGAAAAGATATGTTATCAGAAGTATCGCTCAGAGATATTTTGCACAGCAGAAGATCTCTTCAAATGTTTTTTTCCGAGGAAGTGGGTTTAGAATTACACCGACACATTTTTCATTGAGAGCTTTGAGCCACAAGTGGAAGGTTTGTACCGTGGCTGAAATCTCTGCGAATACACAAAAAGTGACATCTTAAATTTCATTCATCCTGATGAAAGTGTTTTCAAATTATGTCAGAGCCCGAGCACGTCAAAGTGGGTTTACGCAGAAAACACTGACGATGCAGCGAAATCCGACAAAATTACTGTTTAACTGTTGAATTGAATTGTTTGGGATGAAATAATAAAAGGACGCTGTCAGCTTGTGTTGTGTCCTGAGTGAAGCAGCCTGAACATGTTGCTAGGTGAGCCTGGCTGCACTGTGTTGACTCCTCCACTGTGACTCATGTTCGCAAGCCTTTAACTCCAATTGTCAGCTATCTGCTTCTGTTTTGCATGGTGTGTGTGTGTGTGTGTGTGTGTCTGGTGTGTGAGTGGAGGATGCACAGCAGGGCCGACTGGTGCGAAGACCCCACCGTGCTCCTGAGCCCCGGTGCTCCTGGGTGACAGGCGTGTCACTGTGATAACCCTGCATGGTGCGCGGTGCCTGCACCCGCTCCGACATACATGCGATCACAGTTAAAGAGGGACGAGGTCACGCGGGTTTAAAGCCACAACGCACAAAAGATCTCAGGGTGAAATCTCCTCACTGAGAGACAAACGAATACCTGTTTGTGTTCTTAAGCTGTAGGAAGAATAAACCCGGGAACACAGAGGTGTGATTGTGTTTGGCAGGAGTAATCACAAACAGGCTTTAAGACGCCTCCGTGCTTTGATACGCAACAGCCGCACGCAACAAACGACAATATCTGACGCTTCTGAGAGCATTCAAAATGACATTTGCCATTAACTTTAAAAAATGAATTAATAATTGGTGGAGCTCAAAGAATCCTCAAAGGACAATAACAAAGGCAGCGCGTTTGTAAGCTGCAAGTGACATACGTTTAATCTCACATTTTAAACTCAATGTAATCTTGAATCGAAGCAGCACATAATCAAAGGCGCTCTTTGAACATTTCATCTCGCAGTCAAACAAAATGAGATTGCCAGGCTTGACAGCAAAGACAGCCTCACATAGAAAGGGAATAACATTAAAAGACAATTCTGCAATTATCAGATGTAGGCCTGATTTATTTATCATAACAGGCAGCTTTGGAGAAAGAGGCAGCTGTTAGGCACACAGGCGGCGGCAGAGAAAAAGAGCTGTGAGGATTTCTTCTCCGTCTTTTTTCTGCATCTTAAGGCTGTTTGTTGTGCCAGTTTAAGACTGATTATGATGTTTATCTGAGGTGAGAACTCTGTATCTGCAAACATCAGAATGAGAGATTAGGATAAATTTAGCGTGGATGTAATTAGGCGAACTCCGCAGCCACACAACACGCTTCATCCTCCCTCAGCATCGCTCGTCTCGATTTAACAGTTCAACTTTGCCAGATTTCGCCGCGTCTCCTTCTCCGTAGGTGCTGCTGGAAAGCTGCGGTTCATTCCTTGGCAGGCCTGACAGCCGCGTGTCGAGGAGCGGTCTCCTAGGGGCCAGACTGGCGCTCAGACTGGGCGTGTGTTTGACTCGGGATGGGGAGGACTGGATGTGGTACCCAGCCTCTCTCTTTCTGCCCATCAGGGGAGAATAGGCCTTTCTGTCTGCTTGGCAGCTCTGGCACTGAGAAATTGCCCATAATCACCCAGATAGCAGACTTTTGTCATCCTAACTGCGAGTGGGGAAGAGAAGGAAGGTGGATTCATGTTGGGTAAACTACCATCGGATAATGGTTGTTCGAACAATATCCGGCTCTGGAGCGAGAATCTATCAAAACATATTGATCCTGGAACAAGAGAATTGGGTATGGCGTGCGGAGCGCCTTTGTTTCTGAAAAGTGTTAGCTTCACAGAGACTGTACTGACAGCATTAATATATTAGATGGTGACTGTTGAGAGCCGCCTGCTGAGGCTCACACTCTAACTGCTGCCTGCTGGAGATGCTCTGTTTTTTCTTATCTATTACTGAAACACTTGCTTTGACCTGTGAGGGTATCTGTAATCAGAAAAGTGCCTTTAATTAAGCTCATTCTTTATCTCCACCTGCAGCAGATTGACTCTTTCACCGGGGGATTTCTCACCCCGCAAACCTGCCTCGACAAAACTGAATGGCTCTCCTGCGCTCGTGTTTCCTCTTTTGTTTATCCTGATGAGGACGGACTGTCATTGAGTAACACTGAGTGCAGGGTGAATGGCCTTATTAAAGAGGGTGGAGGAAACCTGATGCTCCGAGTGTGTGTGTGCGCACATGTGTTGAGTGGTGACATTGAGCAACACTAATGAGATAGATGTTCATTAAACAGTGCAGAGCCACCAGGCCAATAAATCCAATCAGATAGGACAATGCCTGATTGAGCTATTAACAGGGCTGCAGGCTCGGCCCCGGAGCTCCGCCGCTTGTTTTGACAAGGCCGTTACTGTCAGCTCATTAGAGCTGCGACTCAATTACACGTGAAGATGATGTGTGAGGATGAAATGCTTTATGAGGCCACAGTTAGGCTGAGATTATTTACTGTGTAGCTTTCAGTGAGGCAGCTGGAGCTTCTTTAGCTTCCGCTGCAGTGGCATAAAAATAGTGATATGAACGCAAAAAGACAGGTGCTGCATTCACTGACATACAGGTAAACTGGGTTTTGCCATCCAAAACCAGAATATCTGTAACAAAACTGCGTGGGAAACTTATTTCATCGATTCTAACACCACTAAGACAAGAGTGGCTGTCCTGACATCTTAAGAAAAGACTCTATGTCAGAGTGCTCTGGCCCCTTTTTCCAGTCGAGCATATACTTTAATTTTAAACATCTGGTAAATTATTATTTTACAAAGTATAGAAGTAGTAGCAGTTTAAAAGGAGAAAAACACACATGAAATTGATTTTTGGGAGTTTAGAGCGACAAATCACTATAGTTGTACAAGACATTGCTGGAAAGAACAGCCTCTCAGTCTTTAGTTATCACAGGGATTTTTTGGATTGGGCAAAAACTTAGCATCAGCTATTTGTTACAAACATGGTCTCGGGCACCATGATCACTAAAAGGGTTAGGGAACCTCTTTGCTTTGATGTATATTGACCTTCATATGCATTTAATCCTCAGTATGTCGGTCGTCTGATTCATCACTGAACTATTACTTCCCAGTTAAGTTTCAGTTTGTCATCACCAAAAGTTTCAAACGCTTTTGGCATTCTGAATGAGATACGTCCTCTTCAGTGTTTGTAGTCTGAACAGGTGTGATTAAGATGATCACATTAAAAAAAAGAGATGCATGGCTCATCAAGAGTGATGCCAGAACTCTAATTACTAAAAACAAAAAGATGCTTGAACCAAACCAAGTTGAACTCGCCCTTCACGAACACAAAAGATGATTTGCAGTCGTAAGAGCTGTTAAAAGCATCAATTTGAAGTCATTGGCAAAGTTTCACAAAAAGTTTCAAATTATGGATTTATAGTTTCCATGTTGTGTTTGTCTTTCATTGTTCCTTTACTAGAAAGTCTAATGGGAACTACTTTGTCTTTAGGCAAGCATTTCCAAACTCACAGCCAGTCAAAGGATGACTCAGCAAACATGGTGAAGTTGTAAAAAAGGAGGGGCATTTAGATGCAAAATGGAAAATGTGTTATTTCTATTGCCCTTGTTTTCTCAACTGGATAAAATTGGACAAGATGATACCATTTGCTTATGCATCATTTTGAAAGAAACTTGCCCAAACCCCTGAAACCTTGATAAAGAACTTTTATATGATCCTACAAGCCTCAAAAACTTCTGTTATTTTCTATTATTGAAGGATTTTGGCTTCTGGAAATCATTGATTTCACACAGTGTCTTCACTTTTTTGCACTCTCACCTGTGGACCCATGGGGTACCCTGGGTGGGACTGTCCCAGCTGACTCTGCTCCGAAGGACTGCTGCTGGCATCCGACTGGACTGAGCCGTCTCGAGCTCCTGGGAGTGCAAACAAGATGAAAGAGAAAGAGACAACAATGAGGCAACCTTGAATCAACACAGACAAAAGACTAGATAAACACTGACCGAGCTGCGATATTACAACACACAACGTCGCTCAGCGCAGAGAAGGGCAGCCGGGAGAGAAGGGAATTTGTATTTAAGTGCTTTATCAATAACTGCTGTAGCACTGAATAAATTACCAACCAACAGAGAGGCTCGTTGATGGTGGATGATGTATACCAACGGGTCCCTGATGGCCCAGATTACAGCTGAGAAATAGAGCTCCAGCACAAACGCTGGGGCCATATTATACACCCATTTACATCAGTGAGTATCACTCAGCTAAACCCACCTCGCCCCTCCCCTCCTCTCCCTCGGCTCTGAGCCTGCAGCTACGAGACACAATTAGACCTGTTAGCTACGAGGGCAAAGAGGAACGGAGCAGACAGGGACATGATAATAAGCTCGCTGATGGCTGCAGGGAAAATAAAGGACACCAACAATTTGGTGTCATAGCAATCCTTTTCTCACAGGATCTCTGTGCAGTGCAGCGAGGGGGATGGTTCTTAAAGGTTTGAGGGGATTCACTGATCGTCAGTCTTTGACCCCAATGATACTGAAATCAGGGAGCATCTGAATGTTGACACAAGAAATGATCGAGTAAATCTTGTTCCACTGGTCTCAGTTTTGACTATCTTTTAAAACAAGATAAATGTCTCCAAGATGCTTCCAATGAAAAGTACACCACAGTCGTACTGATACACCTAACAAGATTTACTGATACAACTTTACATACGTTGCTTTTTTGTCCCCTAAACCTCTTCAGGTGAGCCAAAAAACTATCACCTAAGGGAACTTTCACACTTCCTATCAGATAACAAAATCAGAGATCATTGCATTTGTCTTGAGTTGTTTGGTGACATCTCTGTGACATCACCCACCTGTTTCCGATATGGAGTTTTGAAGCTCATTGTCAATGGTGACCATATAAGAAATGCAGAAATCAACCTTGCTTTTTTCACGTTTAAATGGGGTAATTAGCCTCTTTACAGGCAGCTACAAGAAGCCCAGCTGTCAATGAGTCAGATCCTCTTAAATTACTGACTCAAAACATAACAAGTTTTCAAAATCACCCCACCCCCACCATGCAGGGTGTGCTGATAGAGAAATTAATCATACACAAGCTATTTTTTGAACCAGGATGCAAACATGTCTATTTTTGTCTATTCATGTGTGTGTGCAGTTTACAGTTATTTCCCAAATTGCCTCAAATGGACTCTCAGATAGCATGATTGAGTGTCTCAGACCTTTTGTTTGAAGCAAGTTACATCCCCAATGAAATTTCATGTGCCATTATGTTGACATGCAGCTTGAGAAATCGGAAATGAGCTTAGTCAGCACATGGTCAGTAGATGACCATGGATGCTACACTCAAACACAGCAATCAAACACAATGGCCCATACATATGTAAAATTTAAAGAATTACAGCTGCATCCATCTCTGCAACTGTTGTTAAAATGTTGTTCTCTCTTCAGATGAGCCAAAACTGGTTTGATCAGCAAGCAGCTTTACTTATTAAAACAGGACACAGCGCCATCTACGAAAGAGGAATGAGATGTTCTCGGCCAGAAAGCAATTTTTGTCTGTTTTCTGCCTGTAGAGAAGACTAGATCCCCCTGCTGTGACTTTACGATCCAGCTACAATGTTAGTCGCACCGCTGTGCATTCACTGTCCTTAAATTTTTAAAAATCAACATCATGATAGGACATGCACTCCTAAATATCCTATTGTCATAACAACCTGATTAAGGTGGATATTGCCCAGCTCTATAACTTATCCAAGTTTCACTCTGTGTAGTTAGAATTTGAAATTTAACCACATCAGGCTGTGAGTACGCAGCGCAGCTCTGTGCAGCAGAGCGGGAACAGCTGTCAAACTTTTTGGACGTTGTTATGCTTGATTACTGTTTGTACATTTGCTTTGTGACCTTAATACAAAGGAGAAACTTAAGGTAAATTATGAGTTGAAAGCTTTACTTATATGCGATCCCCGATGTGAGGAGAACCTAAATCTTGTTGAGGCAGGAACATTCAAAAAGCCAAATATAATTTTGTGAGCATGGAAGAACAGCTGATAAAATTAGGAATTCTAAATACCAATATACCCTCCTACAGTCGAGAACATTTACTTTCAGATTCATCTCTTTCAGTTGGAACATGGATGACTTCAAGTTTTTTATAGATGACAACCAGATACTTGAAAGTATTCTTTACAAATTAGTTGTCCTTAAATCCACTTCCAGCTGATATTCAATATTTTTTTTTCTCTTGACTCATCTTTTGTTTACCTGTGCATTACACATCATGTCGAAGGCAGAGTGTCAGTCGCAGTAGTCTCAGTCTAACACTACGTTTCAGTGTTTTCTGCATGAATAGCAAACCCAAAGTGGCATTTTAGTCTTTTATCAATTGGAGAAATATCAGGACACCGCACAATATGTGCTGAATGAAGATATTTTCTGTCGTTCTTGTAAAAAAGCCTGAGCACACAAGGCTGTCTGGTGTTTTAACTTGTATTGTTCCCAGATTTAGAGTCAATTTATTAGGACAATCAGGCTTATTATAAAAACATTTTTGTGACTGTCTTCTTCAGAAGGTTATGTGACATTTGAGATTTAATAACCCAGACCACTCTCTGAATTTTTGATCAAAAAACCTTCACCAACATGGATAAAATATAATCTGACCCCACTGTCTTCTTTATACAACAGCATGTCCCTTGAATAAAGTGAATTTTGCACATGAAGCAGAACCATCCATGTGGAAACTTGTTTGAAGGCCACACACTCTTGTTAAAGCACACATTGTCGGCGATGAATTAAAAAATATATAATCACATTTCCTCTGCCAGATCGATTTTCTTAAATGGAATATCACTGCTTTTAAATGAAGAATAAAGCCGTTGCGTTTTGTATCTTCTAAGGATGAATAGGTTTTTTCTTGTTAAACATACATGGCATGCAGTGGGTCTCCAGTCCTTTCATAAAAGCTTCATACAAAATGCACTATTGAAAAGCCTCGCCAGCGAGATCTCATTGCCTGTCAAGTATATTTACGCATTACATTTTAAACTCCCCTCCGCCAACTAAAATCATTTCATCTTTACATAAAATCCAAATAATTGGTGAATGGCATGACCTAAGCAACCTCAAGCGTTTGATGGCTGATGTGAAAGCCCAAGGGGAAGCCTGCTTTTCTTGCTGGTTTCTACCTCTGGCTGGCTGGCTGGCCCTGCTTCTCGATGAAGGTCCACATCCTCTCGCTTATCAGCCTCGCAACACAGTGGATATTTTGACAGGCCAGTCTCTTTTCAGCAATTATTTCACCCATAATGGATCACGTTGCGCACAGCCCCACCCTGTGCACTCAGTATCTGGAATTAAGATCAATCTGAGGACACAGGAAGAGACTTTGAGGCTGAATCAGAGCCGATATGAAGCTACAGATAAAGTACAGTATCAGCATAATCCGCTGTATAATTTGACATTTATTTGGGGGATTGGGTTTTACGAGGCCACATATTTTCTTTTTTACTGGCTTTCAAGACAAGTTTTGTCTCTTAGCAGTAGTGATACACCAATTGAGGAAACCAGGGTCACACAGAGTCCAATTTGAAAAATTTAATGAGAGGCAATTCTGATATCAGTGTTTGGTTTTTGTAAACTGGTGGACATTTTTTTATATAACCCATGTGAGCACATTACATTGTCTTTGGGAATCACAAATTAAGTTCTAAAAAACATCTACAACACAACTGACCTGAACTATTTTGAATATGGTGCAGTTTTTTTGTTTTTTTGAGGACTGGTTCTCTTTTCATTTAAAACTAATTAAAAGGCCATTTTATAAGTCATTCTTATCTGGCAATCTTGCTCATTTGTCCAGACAGCTTTCCTGAAAGTAGAGAGTGAGGAATATCATGATGCAAAGAGTTGACGTCCATTGTATCAAGGACTTTAGCAATACATGGGGTGCATGTCTGAACCACTGAGCAAAACTGTTTCCCCAAATGCAGTTTTCACTGCTTACAAAACTCATCTGATACTGTGTTTTAAAGATATTGTTTCTAGCTTGATTTTTGGGATTCTAGACAAAAACACCTTTCGATAGTCAATGCTGATGATTTTCGATTCTTCAAATAGTCTCCTCCCTGTGCCAACATATGAAGTTAAAGATCCATTTAAAGATTGTGCAAAGTTGTTGTAAGTTTGTTAAATGTGATTCCTGAATAGAAATTATCTAAGTTTATATTCTGTTTTTTATCCAGCAAAGTTTTCATGAAACCAATTTTTTTTCTTCAAAAGTTCCTCCAAGAATTTCTTTATATGCATGTGCATGTTAATATACATGTGTTAATCTTGTCTGTCATTGTTTATTTACTCTGCTGTGTTTTAAGTAGGAAAATGTTATATGAGTCTATTTAAGTCTTGCTTTTTCTTGAGTTCTGATTCTGACTGTGCCACAACCGTTGTACTGACAACTGACACCTGTGCTTCTCGTAGTTATATAACTCTTCAACCAGGGGCTGGTAGAAACAATGGAATAAATGTATTTAATCATACATCCCTGCTGTTTCAAATAATTGTGCTTCTGCCGCTCTATATATTCAAATAAATTAATTCTAAATGAACTATTCTAGTTCTGAATAGTCTAGGGAAGGATTTGTTTTTTTGTAATGTGAATATGTGAATATTCAAATATTTAAAAAAAAAAGAAAAAAAGAAGACTCTTTTTATTCCTGTAAGCAGGGGGTACAGTACAGGAGATAACAGAGTTAGAGTGGGAAGTAAAATACTGGAAAAAGCCTGGATTTGAACCCCGGCTGAGTACTAGCTTTATGAGGTACATATCCTACTTGCAAGGCACAGCAGACTGCTTTTTGATCAAATAAACATTAAAAAAGGCAATAAAAATATAGCAGAAACTAAAATATTTATTACGATATATTACGACTGTTATTTTCAAGATTGAGCTCCGGTTCTGTTTCCCCTTAAATTACCTTCTTCTTTCTTTAAGCTGAAATTACAGTCGGTTTAAACGGTATTAACTGTATGTTATTTAGTCCACTGCGCTGAATTCCAAGTTATCAGCAATTGAGCCAAGTGCATCAATAGGCCAATATCTCTCAATACTGTGTCGTAGCCATCATCATTCAGCAGTGAACTCTTATTTCGTTTTTATTTTCATGCTGATGTAAAAACAATATTATTTCTATTTTCAGTACCTCAAATCTTCCAACCCATCCAGAGTAAACTTTCGTAATACAGCTGCCATTACAGTGACAACACTATTAGTGCCTTTAAACTACCTTTAAACCAGCAAATTGTCCAGTTATAAATATGAAAATGATAGTTGTCTAAATTAAGATATTCAGCTCTAATAAAAGGAGGAGTGACTTCATGTCTTCATTAAAATATATCAAATTTGACTGTACTTGAGATATTGGCTGTGAACAATGTCTAATAACCAGAGCAGGGCACTCTCTGAGTAATGATTCTTTGATGCCTTTCATTGCATCACTCCACAATAACTTAGAAAGCACCATCCCTTTGCAAATATCTGTAGCGTTAATGCATTTATCGCAGGGGGGGAGATCGATAATAAATAAATACACATGCACATCATCCCCCCGAAGGGTTTCTGTAATTTCTTTAACTAAATTAAATAGCTGACAGGAGAAATATCTAGGGAGTCAATCCTCAATTCTTTTTTATTACTGGATCTTTGTACATGTTTTGATTTTCTTTGAAAAATGAACTCATCCTCTGTGAATGACTGTATAAATTCTCCAATAGATTTCCTCATGATGATGATGAGCGATATATAAAGAGGAGAAACTTTACGATAAAGAAAGTCCTCTGATACCGCAATTACACTCAGAGGTGCACAATGGTCAGAATGCGATGAATGGATGTATTGATATGAGGAGAGATGAAAGAGGAGGCCAAACGCATGAAAGAGCAGGAGATTCACCTTCAGTGGATCTGTACATTTATGTGGGACATGCAAGCTCCATATCTCAAGTTTCTGAGCAGTTTGTTAAATCTTTATTCTGAATAACAAATGCACTTCAGCTCATAACAGGCAGTGCATGATTTTCATGGCCTTGCCTGACATAAAGAGGATGAATATAATGAGATGAAATACGTCTAATTAATTCCACATTCATATGAAATGATGTGAAACTACATTTTATGAAAGTGAATAATCAGATTTATTTCAGGGCACAGAGTGCAATTTGATCTGACGTATGTCATGGAAATATTGCCAATATCCACCGTGATATAAATTGTCTTTCATTGATCACCAAAGTGGCCACTGGAGAGCGACTTTCAATGCCACACAAGGCAGAATGTGTGTGTGTGTGTGTGCGGATGTGTGTGCATGTGCTGTGTGGTTGGGGGGCAAAGAGCTATATTTATTTGACTTCATTCGGCCTGTCTTAATGCAGGGTGCCCCAAGGACTACACCACAAAACAATTAGCCTGGATTTCATAAAGCAATCAGCATGCCACCTTGTCTAATGCAACCGCTTCATACATTGACAGTCTGAATAAAATGGGTGTTATTGAAAGCTTTGTGTTCGTGTTAGCTTTCGCCTCGCCGCATTCATGAATCAATTTCTGCCCATAAAAGAAGCTTTAACACTTAAGCTATTTTAGTGGAAATGCATTATGTAAGTTGTCAGACGTGCGAGAGAGGCCTGGTAACGATTCAGGCTATTCACAATGAACAGCCAACCCCCATTTTTATAATGGTGCTTTTGAAAATGTCTGGCTGAGTGCATGTGTTCGCTGTTAAGATGTTGTCAATCACTTTGCCACGGAAATCTAATCTATGGAAAAAATAATTTCACATGCGATCACATTAAGAACGGCGGAAGATTAGAAGTAATTACATTCATAATTGCTGGAATAAATTGAATTTTTTGAAGTAGAGAGAAATTAAAGAATGCAGAGTGGTGTTTGTTCGACGGTGATCTGCTGAAGCGTAAAGGATGGGCACTGATAACAACAGGCCACATCATACACAAGGTTTAATTCCATCAATACAAGCCCAATCGTCCTAAATTGTTTGACCATTGATTTTTTTAATGCCACACTGAAAGTTAATGGGAAGCTGAAGGGGAAATGCAGAGTGATCTTTTTTTTTCGCTTTGCATCAAGAGTGAGTCGAAAAAGTTGTGTGTGTAATGACATATATATTGCCAAGTGAAAGGAGCTGGAGTCCAATTGGTCAAACCAGTTTCCAATCCAAGCTGTAATAGCTGACAAGGGTCTAATGGGTCAAGTGGAAAAGTTGGGGAATCCCTGGTTAACCTGCACACTTCATATATAGTAGAAGGTAATTAATACATGTGAGATGAATAGAACGTTGAGGGGTTTTAGACGAATTGCGTATGACTCAGACTTTATTCCTAATGGACACAACTCTAACTTAAATAAATGGACGTTGTGCGGTCTCACAACACTGTTATCACTTACACAAAGGAAACACTATGCACAGCTTTGGGACGGTACAAGACTAACATGGTTTGACATGAGACGACTTTCATAGGTACCAGCAATTACCATACATTGATCATGAATGTAAACTGATCAACTTCTCAATTGTTGAGTTAGAATTTTTTCACATTCTGAAAAATGCTATGACAATGACTCCCTCTAAAACAATTTCAATGCAGTATTTGGCCCAGTTTACATAACGTTTCACAACATTTCATCCTAAAACACGGTGAGAAAACATAGGTTTACGTTAAAATGCTGAGTGACTGAAAACTCTATAGTTTGCTTGCAGTTGGCGATATAACTGTAGGAGCCATATACACAACAACAGTTAAAGAAGCCAAAGTAAAGGTGTGCTGATCACCTCGTATGGTTCTTCGCTGATTACAGAAATGGTGTGAAAGATGCACATTTTGTTGAAGGGCGGTCAGAAGCAAAACTTGGTGGTCTGCCATTTTTACATCTGCTGTTGTTATACCGGTTTGCATATACAGTTGTGACTAAAAGTTTACACCCCCTCCAGCTAAAGTTACTGATTTTTTTGGCCTTTTCTCAGTAAATATAAATGGTAACACAAAATCCTTTCTGATGTTTTGGAATGTCTGGAAGTTTTGATGTTTTATACCTGGGTCTTATTTCTCTTTTGGAACGTAGAAGTGAAATTAAGCTGCTGCAATCACTCTTGGTAGGAAGTAAGAAAACTAACACAAGGAGATGATCAAGCCTGATTCAATCCTTCTTGGATGATTGGATGAAATAACTCTTGAGATATTCAAGATAGAGAGATTGACCTATAATCTAAGAATCCAAAGGGATACATTTTACCAAATTTGGGATAAGTGAATTATATTTGTTACCCTTAAGAAAACAGGCTTTATTTGAGGTATATGAATATTCTGTATATTCACGTTATCAGAGTCAGACTTGCAGGAACCAAATATTATAAAAGATCGATGCGTGGACTTTTTGAATCAATTTCACTTTTTGAAAATGAGAATCGATTTTATTTTGAGAATTGACTCTTTTTACCCGGGCCTAAAATACAAGATAAAATGGATATTTTGAACAGATACGTCGGGCCTTTGAAAAGTTTTGCGACTTTTGGACCATTTTTTTCAAATTTCCTCCAAATTTTTGCCCCTTTTCACCCTTTTTTGCAACCGTCAATAAATTTCATGGCCACTTCTTGCTTTTTTTGCCACTTTTCACCACTTAGATTGGTCCTCTTGAAAAGGTAGTTTTCAACAATTTGGCTCTTTGGCTGAGCAGGGTTGAGTTCATAGAGCATAAAAAAATCCACTGCAAAAAATTTGTGTCTAGTTTTCTGGTTGAGGTTAAAGAAATATTATGCTGTCTGCAATGAGACCATAGTAGCAGGCCATATTGCAATTTAATCTTATTTGCGAGTAATTGCCCAGCCTTAGGAAAGTTGCGCAAGTTACAAACCAAGCATGAGGCAGTATGGAAATATGCAGCGAGAGGTTTTATAGTGATTTACTTAACTCCTCATAGAATGCAAGTGAGCCAGAATCACCTGTGATTTAGCTCAGTGTTTCATTACTCCCACCAAGGCCCTCAACAATAACGCAGGGCATAATCTGCTGCCAATAACTCCAGGTGCTCTTAGTCAGATGGCTCCCTCTGGGCCGGCTGGGAAGTAATACTCTGTTTAGAGGCAGCGGCGAAGAAGAGGCTAAGGATAGCTCGATAAGCGTTCCTGTGGATAGAAAATCACCAGAGACTGACTTTTGAGTGGCTGCCTGTAACACTATTAGCCACATTATGGCTCCTACTGCTGCGCGGAGAGCTGTCATTTCCTTAATTAAGAGCCCAGCGCGGGGCAAGAGGGAGAAGAGGCCGCAGCAATCTCTGCGGGCCCCTCGACATTAAAGCCTGATTCCTCATCTCACGAGGGCGTAGACCTTACAGAAGGAGGAGGGAAAAAAATCCATCTCATTTATTATTCGGGCGCAAAGTGGAATTATGGAGTTAAGGAATTACATCGGAGGTGGTGCTGAACAGAAAGGATTTTACACCTCAGCAGTTCTGTGACTATTTTTGAGGTGATTGTTAAGCCAAGAGGAGAGAGGGGAAGGCTCAGAGGACAGAGAGGAAGGGCAGGCAGAGAGGGGAAGGATGCAATGGTGGTGTTAAATGTAAACAAAGAAAACAATACTCGAGTTTGAAGACACTGTTTCTGATGAACGTGAGGGGGATCTGTATGCAAACGATGCTCAAAGCAGGGAGGACCGGTGCTCCAACACTTATGCTCTCACTCATGGCCACAGGTCTTCACCAAAAGGCTCTCTGACATGAGAGTGCTCGGCTCCAGCTCTTACCTGTCTCTCCCTCGGTGCTGGAGTGGAGCAGGAAGAAGCTGCACAAGCACAAGAGGGACCAGAGGGAGGTAAATTGGTGAGAAGAGGCAATGCCCGATTCAAAGGTCAAGAAGGAGAGATGGTGTGATGGGGGGACGAGGAGGAGGAGGAGGAGGAGGGGAGAAGAGGGCTTTTGTGTTGCATCTTCACCGTGGACTTGGGACACTCTGCACATGAGCACATCTGTTCGGGTGCGTACTCCTCATTCCCAAAGCAAAGTCAACCTGATTAGCTGAGGCTGGAAGAAGAAAATAACAACCCAAATGATTCTTCATCCTTTTATGGACGGATGCTGGGATGAAGAGCGCTGTAAGCCTTTTAGGAGACGCCTGCTTCACTGAGGCTCCTCCCCCTAAATTACTTAAATGATATTTGCAGTAAATAGGATTCTGCTGCTGGCTGAAGGCCTTCCTCTCTCTCTTTACATGGATACCCAAAGCTTTTGGAACAAGATGTGGATGAATAAGAATCAGATGGGTTCACAATCACAAGAAAAATACTGTTGTTTTCTAAGTTCTTTTTCTGACTTTTATGCCTTTATTTTGAAAGGACGGGGAACTAAATGGGAAACAGGATGAGAATGGAGACTGGACTCCAACCCTGGGCCATCTGCTTGAAGGCTAACCTCATGGGATGTGCAACTTTGACCAGTAGGCCATAACCATGCTGAGAAAATACTTTTTTTTTTTAAGGAGAAATGAGGCATTTCATGATTCCAGCAACCGAAGATGCTACTTTTTTTTGTTAGCTCTGTTGGTTGGTCATAACAAGCCATTTAAGAGCAACTATTCAGGTCCTTTATGCAAGGATGTACTTCTTATTGTTTTGGTCTTAGGATCGATTCCCAGTCCTGGCATTATTTGGTTCATGTCTTTCTTTTAAAAGCTTTCATATCAAAGAAAGCCAAAAAGAAACTGACAAATGATCAAAAATTAAGAATAATATGTTTTTTTAAAAAGAAATATCTATAGAAACCAGTAACCAGAGCGATGCTGGTTCAAGTCCCAGAGTCGACCAAGCTGGAAAACTTGTCAAGTCAGAGTCATATTTTCAGTAAAGCCGAGGTTCCCTTGGGCAAGGCACCAAAATCCAGACTGCTCAGATGCACCTCCCTCAATCTAAAACTTCCCAAAATCCCAGAAGGTATTAATAAAGAATTTCTCCATTTCCGAAAACATTGATGATGAAAAGTAACCATTATTTTATGATTTGTGTTTATTGTGATTTTTGATTATCTGAATAATCAATAATAATGGAATAGTTTCTTAATACTGTTATCTCATCTCAAGAAACGTTTCTTTCAAATTGTTTCTATCAGTCTCTGGTTGTAATGAGATATAACCACTGGATAGTGGTTATTTCTAGTAGGGCTGTAGGTCATCTACACTGATTCACGTCTTGGCATCTAATAACAACAAAACATTCAGAATAACTCGGGATTCAGATCTGGGGAGAAAAATGCAGACTACCACCTCATTAAAGAGTTCTTGGAGGAACAGATGTGCAAAATTCAAACAAAAAATAAGGTTCACAGTTAAAAATAAATTTTGGTTATGAACACATATGTATACGTAGATCAGATCCATGAGGGACAACCATGATGACTCGATGAATCAGCAATTTTTGTTTAAATGCTCATGTCTATCATTAGGGATGGGTATTGATAAGATTTTTCAATTCAATTCTTTATTGATTCCTTTAAAAAATCATATCTTTAATTTACTGTGTTCAAAAAGTAGCTTTACAATTTTTCTGTGTCAACAACATTTTATTGAGTTTATAAATATATATATGACATTAGTCACAGGTCAAATGTTGGTCAAATGTTTCAAAATGTTGGTGGTGCTGCCACGCTTGCACGATAATACAGCGTTGCAAAAATTGTACTATGGCATCTTTTTTGGTAAAGTGCAGCCAAGTTTTCAATGGTTTCAATCTTTCCACCATTGTTTTAGAAATTCTTCTGCCGATCGACATGTGCCACGTCACATGACGTAGGCCGAAATTCCAACTGCTCCTGTGAAATGTGAAGACCCGACAAGAGGGTCATTAAGTATAAAAGCTGATTATGTCAATGGATCAAACATCTCGAATCAATTCTTAACCAAAACCGGTTATTGATGACCCCATCTTTCTTCAAGGATTAATTGTTTCAATTTTTGGTCGATGAGGTTAGAAAAAAGTTTGGCTCACATTTTTTTTCCAAGCAGAATAAAAGCTGTAATATAAATGAGAACGCTTTCAGGAGCTGAATCTAAACTTTTAACCCGTTTCCTCAATCTGTAATGACATTTAATGTTACATCAGGTCAGCTGATGGACATTTGAAGGAGCCACTGGGCTGTGAGGCCAGTTCAGCGTGATACGAGTGTGTGTGTTTGTGTGTGAGACACTAGACACCCACATGTCATGCCTGACACATCAGTCCGAGCCCCCCAGGCTATCTGGCACTAATGCTGCCTATGTCCCACTTTCTACCCCTTTGCCCCCTCAAAGCCTCCCCCTCCTCACCCGCTCCTTCTGTCATAGAGGTGTAATAACAATGGATCACACCAGCGCTGCAGCATCGGCTCAATCACTGTAGGATAACATCGGGTGATACGAGCTGCACAGAGGATATCTAACCTGAGCTTAACACGGAGAGTGCAGAAATGAGTTTATCTGAACAAAGTCTTGTATTAGCTGTTGCTGTTTTCCCCTCATGCTGTGATATTTACAGAAGTGAGTGGGTAAAGGTAGAAACAAGCAAATAATCATGTAGCTTAAAGACACCCTCCCCTCTCCTCCCTGCCCCTCCCTGCACATTATTCTTGGAGCAGACAAATAGTGGAAGGAGGGACGTCAGGAAATAGTATTGCTTTGAAGCACATAACTCTATTCTGGAGGAAAGAATCATCACAGTGTTATTCCACATCCTCAGATATAAAGGAAAAAAACATAATAACTTCTCGATAGCCTGGATCTCCACTGCCCTATACCAGCCCCCCCTCCCCCTCTCTTCCCTTCTCAGCCCGCCCACACCCCTGCCTCATCCACCATACACCCACTTCTCCTGCCTCAATCTTTGGTTTCAAAGGAAGCGAATCAGCCAGAAGGACAGAAGGTTATGCATTAGTACTGGTCATTGCTCAAAGAGCGAGCGTTATAAATAATAAAGGCTTGTGAAGGACACAAGGGCTGCTGGATGCATCTCTGGTTCACGCCACACAAGTCAAAGACAAGTCTGTAATTTCTATTCCGAAAATGTGACCCTTGCAGCTTCAATTACATCTCAACAACACCAAGCGTGTCGGTGCCAGGAGATGTGATGCCTCTTTGTTAGCTCTACATGAAAGGCGTATTGATATTGGTTATGGAGCGCATGCTACATGTCATATAAGAATTTTTTTTGAAAATGATTTCCCAACTTAAAGAAGTTGTGTCACTAAAATAAATGCATATTGAAATGCAATTTATTTCCTCCGCAGCGATGCGCCCACACAACTTTTTAATGTCTTTGGGATACTCTGACGTGAATAAAAACAACGCATGGAGAATTAGATTGTTGGGTTTTTGAAGTTCAGTGTGTTGCTCAAAGTCATTTCTTGCGAGCCATCGTGAAACCGTACGACCTTTGCTGGTGTTTACAAAGCAAACAAGCCTCATCTTCCGTGTCCTCCTCGCCGCACAGAGCGCCTGTGCTCCTGCAGCCGTGGGCACATTAGCGAATGTATTACACCTGCTTTATAGGCATGCATTAAGCTTGTTTTCAAGTTTGCGCAGACAGCTGAAATCCCCATAATGAGATCCACCTCCTGGGGAGAGGCTTGTTCTCCTTCGCTCTCCTTTATCCTCTCTTATTTACCCACCGTGGCCCATTCAGCGCTGGGTTTGCGCCACTTTATTACTTAACCTCGGCACACAACATTATGAGGCTCTTTGCATCAGCAAGCAGCCTATCCCACCATGCATCCTGCTCACTAAGCTGATTACACAAAAATAATAAGAACTCATGCCTCCAGCAGTGTGTGTGAGCAGAGAGTGTGTGCGTGTCTCTTTGAGTGTATGAATTGTAGTCGCAAAAGAGAGTTTTGCATTAAAGACATCCACAGCTACTGTATACAATACTATGAAACACACATGCATGCATTTTACTTTAAATTCATATTTAAGATTTGGACCTACAAAAAAAACTTGAAAGGTTTGTTTAACTTTTTCTGTCTGCAACGAAAGTCATTGCACCACTTAATTAGAAGCTCATATTTAGTATGCAAAGTGGTGTTTTTGCTTGAAGTACACTAAAAATGACAAAAATAAGACTACAAGAGATTTATCGATATAATTATAATTGCTTTATGATATATGATGATTTATCTGAAATTTTGTTCATAATTTTTTTCATTTACTTAAGGATTCATTTAAAAAGCTATGGAAAACTATATATCCAAAAGGTTGTCTTGATTGTATGCTAAGATATAAGTAATGTGAATAATGTGAGCTCATTAACAAAGTTTAATAAGCCTATAATACATTAAAAAGTCAGTGCAGCATTAAAGCTGATGCAGCAGTCACTCCACAATTTTTGTTCACGATGCTTTGACCAACTTACAATGTTGAGCCAACTTTTTTTGTTCGCAGCTCAAGTCATTACATCACTTCATTAGAAGCTCATAATTGGTATGCAAAGTGGTGTTTTAGTTCAAAGTATACCAAATAATGATTAAATATAAGAGGACAAAGAATTATTTAATCATAGAAACGATATAGCTTAAACAAAACTCTATGATATATGCTGATTTATCTGAAATTATGTTCATAAAACTTCTATGAATTGCATTTTAGGAATGCTTTAAAAGTGTGGACACAAGTATCATATAAAGTTGGTCTCGATTACATGCTAGAAATAAATTCATTTCACTAATCTGAGCTCATAAACAAAGTTTGATAAGCTGTAATACATTAAAAAGTCAGTGTAGCATTTTAAGCTGATGTAGCACTCACTCCGCACTTTTTGTTCACAATGACCTCCAATACCAGGAATCAATGAAAGATTCATTTTAGGGAGGGGGGTCTCGAGGTGACCTTTGTGAAAATGTTCCACCATTTTGGCAGAATCCGTATAAGTGCAGACCATTTCATGTAGACAGTAAGTGTGTGAAATGAGTGCTCCTGTCGTTCCAGCCTGGCTCCCTTTGACAGCATGATGATAGAAGCGTCACATCCTTGGGAGAGTAAATGCAAACTGACAAGAGATGAGCCTTTGGTTGCTGAATATAATACGGAATTGTGCTCTGAGTGTCTTATTATCTTGTCTGTTGATGTTTGAAAGGGGGAGATTTGCTTGAGAAGAGAAGACAGAAACTGTACGCATCCAACACCATCTCGTCCTTTGAAAAAAAATTGCTTGCCCTACTAACCACAGCTTTCCCACCTAATGTCCACTTCTACTTGGAATAAATACAAGGCGGCAGGATGTTTGTGGTGCCTCGTAGCCCCTGTTAGCTGAAGTGGAAGACTATTTGCACAGGCGAGCTTTTAGGAGGAGAACGACCCTTTCACCACCGCAGTAAGCATGTGGTGGATGTAGAAGGTGGACAATTTACTGTAGAAAAACATGACCGCTACTGTCATTGTCTCCCACTGACTTCTGCTTCTCATACTAGCACACACACTCACTCGCAGGACTAAAAGTAAAGTCATGCACCAAGTGTCTGAGGAAGAAAAGTTTGTATGCTTATCTAGGAATCAATCATGATTTTTAAATATCTGAATAATCATTTCATACGTGAAAAAAATGAAAAGTTTGCATGACTTTAATCTCATCCCAAAAATGTTTTTGAAAAAGTAGTGAGCGTTAGAAACTTACTTATTTGAAAATGTGGAGATGTAATGGAAATGTAAATATTTGAAGAGTAGAGATGTGAAGAAATTAACTTATCTGACGGAGATGTGAAAAAATGACATCATTTGAAGAAATCAAAGATGTAAAACAAACATATGTCAGTAAAAAAGGAAAGATGTGATAGTAATGTATTTCCTTGATAACGAAGAGATGTGAAAGAAAACCACTTATTTGAAAAAGTAGAAAGGGTTAGAAATATATTCATTTGGAAAAGCAGAGATGTAAAAGAAATGTACTTATATGACAAGGAGGATATGAAAAACGTATGTAATTGGAAACTAAAAACTAGAGATGTGATCGGAAAATATGTATTTGTATGTACTTATTTGACAAAGCAGATAAGTGAAAGAAATGAAATTATTTTGAAAAGTAGGGATGAAAAATTAGCGTATATGGAAAAAGTAGAGAGATGGAAGAAACATATTTATTTGAAAAAGTAGAGATTGAAAGGAAATTTACTTATCCAAAAGAAGTGATGAGTCACATTTTTTTCTTTAAAATATCCGAACAATTGTTTTATTATAAAAAAAAATCAAAAAGGCTCATGTGACCTTTATCTCATTTTTAAAATGCCATTTTTCAGTTAAAACCTGTCATAACCACCAGACAGTGTTTATAAAGCATCTGAAGATTTTTCCTTTTAGCCATTTAAAAAAAAAAAACTTCCATAACGACATCAAAACATTCAAATCAGCATGAGAAAGCATCTGTGCCAGCTGCAAGTAAAACAGATTCAGCTCTGTGAGACTCCAAACTGGGGAAAACACAGAGACTTCTTCAGTGCATAAAGGCTCTGGAGAGAACTTCTAGAGAAATGTATAACAAAAATGGCTGAAAACTTTGCTTGGCAAAACAGGAATACATCCATTTAGATCATTTCCCTTTGTTTATCTTATGAAAATAGTCTCCAAAAAGTTTGCACGGTCACTATATGGATCTCTGTCTCAAACAATTAGCAGTGACTGTTGATTAAAACAAATGATTTTGCTCGCCCATCCATTGCATGCTCTTAAAATATCAAAAGATACACATAAGGAACATTTGCAACACAAACTAGACACACACCATATATTTTTCAGCAAATGTGACTAAAAACAGTTCCCCAGATTTTTAATGCCAGACATAAAGTTTTGTACTTTTATGTGCGGATACTTTCATCATCGCTCTTTTTTGGGGAAGTACAGAACTCTGAGCTTCCAAGGCTGAACCCTAACAAGCTAAATCCACAACTTTTCCAATTATGAATTGAGAAATGCTCAAATTAGCTACACGGTGTGTGCAACCGCATTATTCGAACTTAGAGAATGTGTCTTAAGTTTGTCTGGCATTGATGATCGGGTTTTCTTTAGTGCAACTCGGGTAGCGAATTAACTTTGAACGTGATTCGTATTCTGTTGTACTTCTTGTATAATTGGAGCGAGATTATGATAAAGTAACAGAGCAAAGTTTCTCGACTGTCTGTGCTTTGAAACTGAGGAATCCAAAGTTTTTTTTTACTCCTTTCGTCTTTGCCACAATGAGAGTAAAAGAAATGATTGTTAAGATTCAGAATCAAAAAGCGATTAATGAAAGTCCTCGTTGGAGAAGGTAAGTTTGGTGTGGCTTGTCTCATAAGTAGGAATTGTTTGAGTCGGTGAAAACTTAGTGCAGTTCTCTACAAACCAGGAAGCAAATGTGGCTCAAATGAGAACAGCGTGAAAACAACACAATATACAGGAAATGTACGTTATCTAAAGATTTATTTCACATCTGAGCTGTCCTTCTATAATCTTTTTTACAGATAGGATCCAAGCACCTCCAGATGTTCTGCTTCTCATTGAATAGAAACAAGATTGACTTCAAATCTTAACAAGCTTAAGCTTTTATCATTGTGGCCACATGTTTGACTCAATTGGTTTAAGCGAGGCTGATTCAGCTTGGTATACGATCTATCAACCACAGCTTGCTAAATTCTCTCTTTCTGCAACACAGAGACCAGTCACCATGACCACACTCTCCTCTTTTGTCTGGGAGCATTTAAGGAAAAGCATAGAAAGATGCTGAGTCTCTCTCCTTCTCTCTCCCTCTCTCTCATTCTTCCCTCCTCTCTCCTCCAGCAGGAGACATGACTGTACCACGACTCCTTGTCACTCCCTGCCGATCTCTCTGTCAGGTCATGTGGGCAGCGGCTCCCAAACCAAGCCTGCCGTTGGCACAGCCGAGGGCTGCACCAGCGGGCGGAGGGAAACCATCCTCACCGAAAAAAATCGCAAGTTGCACTTGAGCAGGTCAGAGCAACTAAGACCCACAGCAAAAAGTTATCGTATATTTTAACTCAGAAATGTCTCATCCCTTTGATTAAATTAAAATGCTTCAGATAAAGTGTTTAGCTTTAAGTCTAAGAAAAAGAGAAAAGGACCGTTGGCAGAGTCAGACATGAGGAAAGACTTGATGCTTATTAAACCAAATTGCAACACTTCTGACTCTGCTGAACACACTCCTTGTTTGGAAGAACGTAGCCTGGGCTTATTAAGAAAAAGGGATTTCAAACGGAGCTGAACTTTCTCTGATTCCTTTTGAAATGTGTATTTGGCAAACCCTCCCCTGAAACTCTGATTTTATTTCATTCACAAATGTTTGGCCAGCTCGGTACACAGCAGAGGCTCTACACTCACAACACACACACATACACACGACACACTCCAGACACATTCAAACTGAAATACTTGAAAAGAAAAAAAAGGAACTGTTTCATGAAGCATTAATTCAAAAACAATTAAATGCACAAATCTCTTAAGCACACATTCAGAGTGAGGCATGCACACTCACAAATTATCTGTTAATGTCCATTAACATATGAAGAAAAAAATTTTAACAAAACATCAAGTGCAAGAGAAAAAAATCCTAAAAGAAAGATCAACTTTTGAATTCTAATTTTGTCCCTCAACAGAATCCCAGAATTAAAAGAGAGAATAATGAAGAAATGTTCTACAAATCAGCTCATAACAGGAAACTATTCAGCTGTCTCTCTGAAGCACAATATTTCTTGAGAAATTATGTTAATTACATTATTACATAGTTGTTACAATGTTATTATATTGTTACTACATACTATAAATAACAAGGATGAAGAAAATGTTTTATTATTAAATATGTTAATTCAGTTTTTTATATTTTGGTGCTTCTCCCCACAAGAGAAAATCTGATTAATACAAGTTTTGAGCACTTCAACTAAAATCCAGATTGTAAATATTTTTGTTATAATAAATACAAAGCAATATATAAGACATTTATGTACCTACTCATTAGAACCTTCAATTGGAAAAACTAAACATGCTGATGAATGTAATTATGCGTAATGATTCGTAATGAGGCCCAGTGACTACATTAACTCACATGACTGAGATAGAGACTTGTAATAAAACAAAATACACTGATAGAGGCAAAATGCCAAACACACAGGGTGGAAACTTAATTAGTTATGAGTGAAAAAAATAATGATGTGAAAACATAGTTCAGAAATAAAAATGCAAATAGAGTAAAAATAATAATTGAAACAAAAATTGACAGTCAATTACTGTGAAATTTCTCAATTATCAAGACATGAAAATCTGCAGCTGATGTGCCTTTAATGATCACACTCCTTCAGTTTCAAACGGCATGAAGTTGTTGTTTTGTTTTATCTGCAAAGTTTTCTTTTTCTATGGATTTTACTGAAATTGAACCAAAAAATTAACCATTTTAATTTGAAAATTTGTAAAAGTACATTATTTAATCTAATAATACCAAAGTTATTAAAAGTAGGATTTAAGAAAAAGAAAGCCTTTTGAATCTTAAATGACTTCTAGATGAATTTAATACAAAAGGAAAGATGGAAAGATGCTGCATCAGAGAAAACACAACAGCAACAAAAGAAAAAGGACCAACTCTTGTTATTTTCACATGTGAGGTTTAAACTTGAATAAAAAAAGAGCTGCATCTTCATAAGCAACATTTTCTTCACTCCATCAATACACAGAGATATAACCTGACTGATTCTGACAAAATCTGAAGTTTTGAAGTCTTGAAATTGTAAAAGAAATATCAGAGGAAAAAAATAGTGTGTAGTACAATTTCCTTTGAAAGGAATTGAAGTTTCAGAGGAGCCCAACAGTGACTTGTGTATTGTACCAAAACTTAGTTTGACACCGCTGACACCTGTCCCAGCACTGAAACCTTCTCTGTTTACCTCAGCTTCCTCCAAAACAACCCAGCCAGCAGCTTTAAGGCACCAAAAGCACAAGGAGGGAGGCTTCAGCCCACTTACCGTACAGCTTGTTGGGGGTGCCGTCTCTGTCCGTGGCCTCGGAGGGCAGGAGCAGGGGCTCGTCGTTCAGATCGCTGTCTGGGCTGGCCGCTTTGTCGTCCGCCCGGAGTTCTGCCGCGCTCATGTCGCTGCGCAGGGAGAGCAGCGGCTTGCTCAGCTGCCCTGTAATCATCGGATCCTGGAAAGGGGGGGCTGGGGAGCCCAGGTGGGAAACAGGGAGGAGAAAATAAAAAGAGAAAACACCCCTGGTTAGATGTGCTTCAGCGTCTCAGCCTCCTTCTCCTTCTCTATGCTTCTACTCACTCTCTCCACCCTGCTTCTCCTTTCTACTGCTCTCTCATCACTCTCCCTCTCTCTCCTGCTCCCTCCCTCTCCAGCTCTCTCTTTTATCTGAGGCTGGTGCTTCCCCACTGATACTGCCGGCTGCTGCCTGCTGAAGAACTGTTACGGATCGCGTGGCTTTACCATTATACCCTGTAGTCCTAAAACGGTGATACATCCATCTCCAAGGGCTCATTACTGCCTGACATGTGCCTCATCTTCAGCAAACACTAAGCTGACAGCAGTCTACAAAGAACTTCATGGGCTGTGCGCTGATAAATACATGAAACAAATAAAATTCTACATGTGAGGATGGGATGGAAAATACACACCAGTGATTACATCAATTTGCACATATTTAGGGACATAGAATGAGATTAGCTGTGACATTTCATGGAAGTGTGTGACGCAATATGAAGTTGAGGCCCTGATTTAAATGAGAGGTGAAGTCACTGTTGTTCCCAAAAATTTCCTCCCAATTATTTACATTTTTTGTCTGCATTTACGAACAATAATGAACGGCGTCTGCATGACAAGATCAGAATATTATCTGCCGGAAAAGCTGGAAGGTAATGCATTCGGAAAAGTGAAAAAATTCAAACACAGATCTTTTAATTCAAGAAAGAAATGTTGAAAAGATTTGCAAGGATGCCATCGAAGGTTTTGGAAGTAGGGTAATCGAACACCAAATAGAGGAGTGTTTAACTTTTACAGTTATTAAATTAAAGTTTGTAAAGAGCGATGAGAAACCTGCGCTTACCGAAAGAAAGCTCCGGAAGAAAAGAATAAAAAATTGAGGATTGAGAAAGTCCGAAGTCTAAAGAGCAGCTAACCACCAGCTAGCACATGCCTCCTCCTCTCCTCAACCTTTGTGTATCTGAACGGCGACCGCAGGTTCAAGCCTGAGGTTGCTTCCACGGACAGGCACTGGAGATGCCACCTCCTCCTCCTCCTCCTCCTCCTCTCTCTCCCCCCTCTCTCAAACACACACACCCTCCTCCTCCTCCTCCCCGTCCTCTGTCTCTTCCCCCTTGTGTCTTCTGACTCGAGAGCTCCTCAGACAGTGTTCACCCCACCTCAGGCTCTGAGCTCCAGACACACAGCAGCAGGACTGTGGCCCTCTTTTTTATTTATGAATCACCTAAATTTATCCAAGGAAAGGACAGGTGAGCGGTGCATATAGGGACAAAAAAAAAAAAAAGGGGAGGATAAGCCTCATATTGCTGCTGCACCCATCAACTCCTACCCCCCTTTTCCATCAGGGTGGTCGATGAGTTCCTGCCCAGAGGGGCCTTTTTAATGCGCTCATCACAGGGAGTCAGCCCTCTTTGATATGACACATGATAATCTATGAAAATGTTAATCAATAGAAATAGTTTAACCCCTTACATCCCACCTAATTCTGGCCAATATGCAGTACTATGTTTCAAAGCTTATGACTGAAAAACCACAAGATCAAAATTTATCAGTGACAACTCACTTGTAAAAATAATATCTCTTGTTTCAGAAAATTTATTTCTCAATATGTGGCTCAAGTCCACATTAAACTAAATGCAGCTAGAAGACTTTCTTCCTCTTCATTGTGTGTAACCACTTTTGGAAATCATCAACTTCAAGACGCTTCATGCCAGACATAAACATTCACTACATCACTTCTACACCTTCTCATCTACATCAGGGTGGAATTTGAGCTTTCTGGGTAAAATCTTGTAGGAGTTAGAGAGTTTTTAGTGTCAGGTGTCCAAGCACTAGCAGAGTTGTACTCACTGTCCACGCACAAACAAAACCAGCTTCATCAGTGTTCAGCATCCTCTTTTTAGACAACTTTGCTCTCTTTGTGAGAAGGTTCGCCAACAATCATTAATTTGTAGTTCCCAGTTTCAGATTGTACCTCTTCTGTTGCGCACATGAATGTGACTGAAGATGCACAACAATAAATAGGTCTCACCAATGATGTGCATCTTAAGTCGCCACAGCTGGCTTCCTGTGAACAGTAAAGATTGGCCACTGTAAAAATGATTTTCAGGCCTGTGATCCAACAAGAGACCCTCTCATAGAGCTATTACACAAGACCACTGTGCGCTCTTGGCTAGTGAAGCAGAGAGTGCTTGTTGTCTTTCACAAGCTATCCTGGCATGATATCACCACATAAAAAAGATGGGGTTGCTTTTTGTTTTTCATTTAGAACCCTAAGGAAAACAAACACACCCAGATTTACCAGATTGAGGAGGAAATGAGACTGTGAAGCTGCTGTTATGCGTGCGAACGGACAAACAACCAACTTTACAGGAGGAATTTCACCACTTGGAATAATTTTATGACACAACACTTTCGATGTCTCAATTCTGGATTCCCCTTAAGGGAGGGTGAGTGAATATTTAGGGTGTGGACAAAGGACGTGATGCAATGATCCCAAAACAGGTGGGACGTTCCAGTTGTTGTGATCTCCATTTGAGCAATTCTTTGTCTTTTTGCGTTTTGTTGGTCTAGAAAACTGTAAAACAAACTTAGCAACTTATATGTAAAGAATCTCAGCTTTCTAATGCAGCATGCATTCCTATGTTTAACAAAGGCGTCAGTGTTTCTACTTTGAGGACACCGTACAATGGGCGCCGACGACACGGTGGGTCATAGGAGGTTAAGCTGTCGTTAAAAGTGTGTGCCGGCTGGTCAATACTCATATCCCTGGTAACAATGTCACTAGTCATCAGCGCTTCATTTGTGGAGCACTTAAATGCGGGACACTGCGCATCAATGCACCTCCCTGCCCGTCGAGGTAAACACATTTTCCCCTCTGTCTGAGCCTGGCCACACTCTGCATGCATTTGGGTCCACCACAACCCCCCTTGCCCCTCTCCTTTGAGTTCCTTGATAGGTCCACTGGAGGGCAAAATTAATACCTAATTGAATCTTGCAGTCATCAAAATAATCAATAGTTTTTTATTATTTATTCTTCACAGTCTGTTGACTGTTTGAAAGCTCAGAGGGACAGCACAGAGCACAGGCAGCCCTGAAATTTCTACCGTTTCACAATGTAATTTTCACTGGGGCATGAGAGTTTGCAAGACCTTATAAAAAATGAGAGCAGTGGTTTTTTGTTACGAGGTGGGGGGAAAAAAATAAAGGAAAAATGGGAATCTTTGCCCCAGCAGCTATGATGAAAAATAGAATAAACAAGCTACTGACACTTCAGAGAAGGGCAGGGGCCTTTCTGTCCATCCCTCCATCTTTTTCCCTTTCCCCTTTTCTCCTTATTTCATCATATCAGGAGTGTGGCGGTACCTCTCTAATGCTGGCATTTCTCTTCCTGACAGACTCCAAACAAGTGCTGGGAATGAGATCAGAGCTCTAATCTTCCCCTGGCCTCTGAGGCTCCGGGATAAGGGGGCAACTCATCTCTCAGCATCTCACGCAGCTGTTAATTACTTCATTTCAAAACAGCAAGCCTCGCCTACTTGCAATCATGCTACCAAATGGGGTGTGTTTATTAATTTAAGCCCATGGAGTAATGCAATTACACATAATGGGATAACTATAATCTTATTGTAAGAATCCCTAATAAAGAGGGATATATGAGAAATTAACATAAGAAATTACATTACAGATTCTAAGCAGGGGATGTGTGACGGATTAGAGTGATTTTTCTAACCCCAGACCTCTGCTTAAAGACATAATGTGAGTTTAATGTGTGTGTATGTGTGAGAGGAGCTCTGTCTTGTTTCTTCTCTCCTCACTCAGTCTGGCCACAGCTCAAGAACAGGTTGCAGAAACAAGAAAAAGCACTCGAGTCGACCCCCCCCCCACCTCAACCCAACCCATCCACTGAACATACAAACACCCCAAGTGGCCAAATAATCAGTGGTCTACAGAGAGTCCCGAGCTTCATCAGATAGCCATGCTAATAGCTGGGGGTCGTACCATACTGTCCCGGTGATGAGGAGACGCAGGGTGGGGACACTTTGCTCCAGAATCCTCTGGTTACTGAAAAGAGAAAAACACAACCAGGACTCATTATATGTTTAATCCTCATCAAAATGAATGAAGATAAGAGCAGTCAAAAGATAAATATGCTTGTAGATCTGCAGCAATTTGATAAAACAATGAGTCAAAAATCAACAGACTGATCTGCAACTACTATAAAAGTTGACTTGGTTGGATTTTAGATTAAAATGATTTCAAGGGATTTAAAACAACAGAATTTGATCCATGTTTTTGCCCCACACCAGAAAATCCCAGCCTGAAGTCCTTTTTTAGGAATCCCTGAGCTCCCATCTTAAAACTAATTAATTACAGCATAGGTATTAATCACATTATAAATGATATGTTAATCTGAATTTTCTGCCAAGTACACAAATAAAACTAATGAAAGAGCTGGAACATCACACAAAACTGCATTTAAAGTATGTAGAGGTTACGTGTGTAAAAGGTACAGCTCACACATGAGATAATATATGAAATGTATCTGTGTTAAAATGAATATGTTTGTAAAGAGGACGCAAGACTAGAAATCAGAGCTATGAAATGGTGCAGAAAAGACAAAAAGTTGTACATAAAGAGTGTTAATAATGCAGAATTAAGATATGTGACACTAAAAATGTCTGCAGCTCAAAAAGGTCTTGAAAATTGTGGAGATGAACTATCATAAAATCCAGATCCTAATCCTACCAAAAAAAAAAAAACCAGCCACAATTTCTCTGTATCGCCCCCTAACGGGGAAAATCTTCCTTGGGGAGAAGAAGAGTTTGCTGATGTTTATGAAACTTTGCAGAAAACTGATGACTTGTTATCTGGTATTGGCTGAAATTGGCACGAGTGAATCTGAGTTCACGTTACTTTAAAAGTTAATAAATTTGTCAATAAGAGCAGTTTCCCTTTGTCATTTTCACAAAATTTGGACTCTCTATGCTGTACACACCCCAATAAATGAATACCTCAGACCTTAGAACTCATCAATTTAGCTTTTTCAGAATGCAAACATCACCCTGGGTGAAAACACACATTTTTAAAACACCTAATAAAGTCATGATCAACAAATATTGGTTCCTCAATGAACAATAGTTAGTGAGCAGGTCAGCCAAAACTGATATCATGTTATTGATAAAATGCAACACTAGCACAGTAATAACATCTGTTGTCTTTGCGCATGAATCCAATTCATACATTTATCTTAGCCGTGAGCATTTAGATCCATATTGAGATAATTTATGAAATTGTAGAAACATATATTGGGTTGTGTTAAAGAATTCAGAACATGACTAATTATTGTGTCAGAAGAATAGATATTAAAAGTGCACTATCCCATCCATTTTAATAGGATTTTTAAATATGATTTGCTGTCATTTAGGATGGGTGAAAATCTACTCTCATTAACACAGACGAGGCCCTCACAACCAGCCTCTTAAGCACAGGCACTGGACAATACAAATATTTCACAATGTTATTTATCAGCCAGACATTTTAAGATATAATCTGTGGTTTGAGCCATTTGTAGGTTTCATAATCCCCTAAATGGACTCTCAGCTGGTAAATTTCCTGCCTTGTGCCCACCGTGTGCTCAACACATTTCGATATGAAAGATTTAGATATGAAAGAATTATCAAAGCTTGAGCTTTAAAATCTTCCTTAAGTACACCCAGGCTTCCCATTCACTCTTAAGTTTTACAGTACACTCTGGCCCCTCAGCTTACATAATAAATTAAAGTATCTTAACAAACAGAACAGTTACTTTCTGCAATAATACTCCGGATGTTTCGTCTTAAAAACAGAAATAAAGCAGAAAAAATAAATTATCTCATCCCTGCCAGAATCTAATGTTTCTTTAAGTATGATTCTAATGAATGAGAGATAAAGGAAATTTACGCACAAATTAATATCAGATGTCAGCTACTGGACACTTTAATGAGTTATATGTGCAACTCTCTTAGTTACTCACTTATTGAGGCGGATCAATCTTGATTAAGCTGGTTTTGAATTTTTTTGACTTTTTATCTTTATTTTATTCTTAGTGTTCTCTAATAGTTTTTTTTTCTCTTGAGTTACTTTTACTATAGCATTCTATTTGATATGTTTTGAACTATACACTTTCTTGTTTGTTGATGTAACAATACAAAATTCCCCATTGTGTGACAACTTCAGTTGTATATTATCTTACCTAATGATTCAGTCAAAACTTTACTATAAGCTTGCACAATTTGATTTTAATGGACACAAGCACACTAAAAATGAAGACAAAGCCCTCCCTTTGCATTCTTTACTCTCTTTAAACAAAGAAATACCCAAATACCAAACATTACATTTTGCGTACTTACACCAGAAATTGGCAAATACTTCATAAGTCCCGATTTGAATAACTGTCTGTCTGTTTTTCACTTCTGTATTTGTCAAATATTCAAAGAACTGAATGTGTAGTGTAGTACAGTACAAGATGATTCGTCTCCCTTCCTCCTCTCTCTCCCCCTCAGTGTGTAGTGTAGTATAGTAGATGATGATTTGTCTCCCCCTTAGGGTTATTAACCAAACTGTTCCTTCCTGTATGTTAAAGAGGATTTATGTACTTGCATAGTGCAGTGACATTTTCACCAAAGCACCTTTAAGCATGTAACCGCTGTTATTAATAACATCTACTATTTGATTTAAGTTTAAAACATATTTTTTTATCTGTTAGGTTACTTACTAATCTTCTCCTTCCATGTGCACTTTTCGTACAGCAGCTCTCTGCTCAGACTTAAACAAGTGGTCAACTTCTGAAGTGATTTTTTTTCCACTCTCATTAATATGATCAGCAGTTATCCCTCTCTACTCCACTAAAGCTAAAATGCTCCCCAGTGGATGGTCGGCGGGTCAGTGAAGGCTGAGGGCTATCAAAGCAGTGTATTAAAAGGAGCTCTTTGAAGCTTGTAAACCACAGTGCCCAGCAGGTCCACAACACATAGACGCCTCTGATTGGTCAGGTGTGTATGTGTTTTTTGCTGGATCGATCCACGGAGCTGACATTCTGGAGCATCAAAGCTTTCAGCGCACTAATCTGACTCCTCCTATGAGGGCAGGGGTTGTTTTTATTATTTCTCTTTTTTTTCTGGAGAACTGCTTATACCTCAGAGAGGCTTCTGCATGCTTATGATATGAGTGTGTGTTTTAAAAGGTTTGAAAGGGAATGAAAACATATTGAAATCCAGCTTGGACACTGTATTTATCAAGCTATAAATAATGCAAAACTATAGAGAGAGCAGGAGAGAATCACAGGCCCATCCACTGGGTATACTATTGGTAGAAGAAGAGTGACACCAGAGATTCACACACGGCTGCTCCTCAAAGTCAGTTTCCCCTCACAGTGTCTCAAGAGACCAGCGCCACATACACACTCATGAAAGGTGTGAAAATCTGATTTCCCAAAAAGGATCGGTAATTCTCTGTGAGGGTGGAAGCCGCAATCAATAAATCATTGCTAAGTAGATTGTAAAGAAAAAAAAATTATTCCCCTTTGGTATCAGTGCATTAGGATTCTCCGGAGGATGGATGAGGCGAGGTGGGGGTGTGAGACAATCTCAATAAAGAAGAGGCAAATCATACCTTTGGCATTCATCTGGACTGTGGCAAGCAGCTGTCAGCAGGGTGAGGAAAGACCAGGACAGTGGACTCATATCTGAGGAATCCATACGGCCAACAAGTCCTGGAATGTCTGGAAATATACAAAACCAATATGTTAAATGACATTTCAAGCAAAAACAAAGCTTTATACACATTAAAACACTGGAATAATGATCCGGTTTCTCTATCTATATATTATCTGAGGTCAAATTACATTAATGCACATGTAATGTCAGTTATACTCACAAAAGTTTAGTCCAATTAAATGCTTATAGAAGGGGTTTTGTTGAGCAGTTTTGACATTATTAAACCACACTAACAACAACAAAACCTTTTAAAGCACTACTAAAATATGTCATCATAAAGGGTTGAATCTAAATTTGTACAAATTGTATGTGTGGTTGTTTTTAACTCCTCAATTCATTTGATTCATTTGAAAAGTTCAACCAAAGGTAACTCAGCAGTAACAAAACTCTATATAATTCACATTTGTCTACAAAAGAAAACAGAAAATAGCTAATAATACAAGTTTAACTTGCTATAGGGTGTTTAAAGTTTCAATTATTCATAATATGTGCATTTTTCATCAGTGTGAGAAATGTTTCGTCACAGTAATTAACTTTTATCCACTTAGGAAAGTTTCAAGCACAGTCACTCTTGAGATAATTTACTGTATTTGGCATTTGTTCAAATTCTTGAAGTTGGCCTTTTTAAACTGGGGAAATGATTTATGGTTATGAGAAAATACGTTTCCTACTTGGCGCAGAGAAAACCAAAGACAGAGTGAAGTTTTTACGAGAGGAAAAGGGGACGAACGTTTAACTTTAAGCTAACGTTTAAAAGTTAACGTCTGAAACATAAACAGAAGAGAAAATAAGTTCAATTATTCTCTTTCAAAATCAAGCAAGAACAGGTAAAAAAAGCTTCTTCAAAAAAATAAACACAAAATGGGGTTAGAATTATCACCTTTCGTTAATTAACCACCAATTTACCGCACTGTTAACTTCTTTCGACGGTTGGTGCCCCATCTCGATGAGAAAGACTCCATTACCCATACTGCCTTGCGGGTTTTCTTTAGTCATGTGATGTAACTTATGACAGCTACAGCATCGACACATCACTTTGTTGTTGAGTAGCTGTTTCTAAAATGAAACAAGCATAATTTTGATGGTTTGGAGCGTTAATATACGCGTTCAGGGTCACAACTAAGCTATAACCGTTATTATTTACGGATAAAGAGGATAATTATGGCGGAAGTGGAGGAGCAGGTAAGCTCAGACTGCTAACGTTAGCTGGCTAATGTTGATGTTTTATATGTATACGCGATGTAATAAGAGGAAGTTAATACCAGAATATTGAAAATATACGCATTTCATATTAGTGCTTCAAGTATGATAATTATTCAACAGTATTTTTGCAGTGGTAAAAATATATCTGTGATGTTATTGTTATTATAATGTAGTAAATTTTGTCTTATGATGAAGTAATTGCATCTCCACACTCTGCAAAAGCTTAACACGTACACTTGCTGGTGCTTATATGAGTTCTTTAAATCTTTTTCTTAATCTTGTTTACAATCAGGAAAGAAAACCAAGTGAGGAATTCACTGATGAGTCCGAGGTAAGAAACATATGAGCATCGATTTCAATGTCCTACAAAAATGCACAGGAGATAAAATGTTAATATGCAGTCAGAAGACTGTAGGTACACTTACTACTAGGATGTCATGCAGTTGCACCAATATGTCAGGTAAAAAATTCATTTTGAGATGACAGGGGTGTGCATGGTTCTTTCAAGCATGGGTGATTCTTGAACTCAAATAAAGCTTGCAGTCGACTGAAAGGACTTTAATACATACCCTGCCTTTATCAACTCAGCCTGATCCCAGACGGATCTTTGTCAGGTTTTGAGAGGTGTCAAACACTCATGAATTACAGATAGCTCTCTAGATCCATCAATATTATGACTGAGCTTGGGCATGTTTGAGTACACTTGTGCTTTTGAGAATTACAAGTAGGTTAAATAAAATATAGCTTTACACATAAGCGCTGCAGGAAGGGGAGATTGTCTTTATAGGAAGCAGAGAATGAAATATTAGGCAGAGGCTGCAGCAGGTGTTGGCACCTCTCAGAAGAAAACTGTTTATAGTGGGGTATAAAAATAATCCTGACATGTGTAAAAGAGAGGTTCATATCCTGCTCTCTCTCTTTGTGTCGGCATCCTCAACATTTTAGGACAAAAAAGTCAGTCCGAGGCTAAAAAGAGCAAATTAATCACTGAACTTTCTCTTAATGTACTTCTTGTTGGATGATGCTGTTACCTTGTTGATAGCAGCCTCACTGAACAAATGCAGCAGGCACCTGTGTGCTCTATACTCAAAGAAGAAATCAGCTGCAATTTGTCAAATTGTAGACCTTGAAAGTGAGAGGAATGCTCTCCACTACTTTTAGTTATTTTGTTCAACTTGTCTGATTTAGTCTGAGAGGCTCTGCTTGGTCTTGTTTTGATGCCTGAACCTTGCTGACAAATCCACATAGTCAGAGTAAAAGGTTTTATTTTTTCATAACTCTGGAATACAGTGGATTTAAGTTGGTACATGACACATAACATTACTACTGTCACAAACTTGTTGCTTCTATTCTTACCCACTGTAGCAGTTAAATAAAGACAAAAATATGATATTCTTAGGGTGTTCAAACTGCAAATGCAGAGAAATCATGACTTTCCATTTTTTTCCTTATCATATCGTATTGTAGTATGTCACAGTATATTATAGTATAGGGCTGGAACAGTATGCTTCTCAGGATTTGATTTAGTTTGGAAAAATGAGTCGATTTTTGATCAAAAAAATCCTAATGCTTATGTGAATCTGTTTTTTCACCCACCTCTGTTACAGTGCCATGATGTATTGCACTACATCACATTGCATCATATCATATTTTATCACATCCCACCCAAATCCCTAATGTTTTGTTTTCCTGTCTTAAATAAGTTGAAGTTAGAGTCCTAAAGATGCCAAAAAAACTTGATATCATAACTTGAAAGCATGAATCAGAGGCACTTAGTTTTCTTTTCTTCCCCTTCTAATTTGATGGTTATGAAAATATTTGCCACAGGTTATGGTTTACTTAATTAATGGTTTCATCCATGCCCCTAAATGTGCAGTAGTTACACTAATTTCATTAAAATATTTGTTGCGAAAACACATTTTCCTTTTATTTATCATTATTGTGTACATTTTGTTTGAGACAAAGGGGTAGTTACATTAAAAAGAAATACAGCCTGTGAAATATGGAAAACAAAGACCACAGAACAAAGACCCCTTGAAGAGTTGACAAAACAAAGGACGACTAACAAGAGATGGCAAAAGTTTGAAAATGGGTAAATTCTCTGTGGGGATGAAGTTTGCTTTTGTTGTTTGATACACGGTTAAACCCATGACAAATGCCCTCGCATCAGAAATCTCACAAGCAGAATACACAGGAAATAGCCTCGATATGGCGTTGTTGAGTGGGGAAGGATTGTTTTTGAAAATAACATTTTTTCCACGCTATTGTCCCCCACCTCCAACCCAGCAGCACATAATGGCAGACAATGTTTTGAGTTGATGCACCCTCTGGGCAGCCACAGACTGTGCAGCATTGGTTATAAACTGAATTATGGGTAATATTCAGGCTGTGACTGGCCGCAAATGTTGGCTCACACTGGAAAGTGTAGAATACCTTAAGTTTACTTTATGAAATGGTGCTATTCATGTTTGTCACTGGGGATGAAAAAATAACTTTAAGCTGCATTTCACGCCAGGTGATGGAAATTTGTCCTCGTGTATCCATTTTCTGATACATGCAGGACACACAAACACACACATTCTTTTAGAGAAGGATCTTCGTGGCAAAAGTCTTGACAATACATTAGAAATAACTGCAATAGTGAATCTAAAACCAGGCCCCAAAAGTAAATTACACAAATATTTCTTTTTCTGTGACATCGTTGGAGGAATGCAGCTGAAAACAATCAATACTTCTGACATCTTTGAAACTTGCTCTTGTCTAATAAAAACCATGTCAGTCAGATGGAGCTCAAACCACCTCTTCTATACCCTCTTATTAATAGTGCCAATATAACTATACCTATCTATATAACAAACTTTATGATGTTATTGTTTTATTTTCAATAAAATGACGTCAGAAAACAAAATTCATTTTTGAATTTCTTCTGTTTTTAACTCTCTCCTTCATCAGCTAATATTGCTCTAACTCTACCCCCAGAAACTTTTAATTGAGCATCATCGAAGTTGAGCTCGACCCATAAATTATCTGCTCTGGACATCAGCCCCATACAGTTGACATCCCAGCTGAAAACATAGACAAAATTAGCAAATGACAAAATGGGCGGTCTACTTGAAATGCTCTGCCCTCCTACAGCTGCTGCTCTCCCTTCAAACCAATTAACAACCTACCTACCTCCTAGCACCTCCTTTCATGTGGTCTGATTCTACCCGTGTCATATGAATTGCCACTGATTCTCGCCCTATTCTGGACCTTTGGTGGTCTTTGCTGCTGCTCACCTTGCCTTGGCTTTTCTTGTTTGCATACAAAAGATGAAGAGGTGTGCTCTCCCTGCCTTAGCTTTTAGTTTAGGAACATAAAAGAGAGGTAATATTTATTTTTCTTGTCTTGTCTCTTTATTTATGCAGACAAAAGAAAGGGCAGGTGTGCTACCCCATGTGTGTGCACACGAAAGAGAGAGGAGTCATGATCTCCTTGCTTTTGGCTTTCCTTGTACATTCTTACACATCCTTTAAAAGTCTTGAAAGGTCTTAAATTCATTAAAATGTTATATTTTGGTCTTAAACAAATTACTCAAAGGTCTCAAATATGTCAGGGCAGGATTTGTTAATGTTTTACTGATTTTTTTTTTCCGCAGGACTTTTTGAGAAAGAGATTTAGAATAAAAACTGTCTTACAAGCTGCTGTTATAATTTATCTGCATCTGAGCTAATCAGTCTATGACTGTTGGGCCACTGTTTGCAACTTTATGTTCAATAAACAGTCAAAAAGTAAACTTGAAGGAGTTTCATTAAGTGACACACGCTATGATTTGGTTGTAATGCAGCCGGAACCCCAAACCATCGACTATAATTATGTGTTTTTGGTCTTAAATTTTAGTCAAAGCGGCCTTAAAAAGGTCTTAAAAAGTCTTAAATTTGGCTTCACAAAACCTGCAGGAACTCTGTTGTATGCACATGATTTAGAGAAGAGGTGTGCTCTTCCTCCCAATGCTTTCCATGATGGCAAACTAAAGAGAGAGGTGTGCTCTCCCTTCCTTGGATTTCTATGATGGCTTATTAAAGACGGGGTATGTGTGCTCTACCTGCCTCAAGCTGTCGCATTCCACAAAGGCATATTGAAGGGCAGGGAGCCCTGAGAACAGAGTCATGCGGACAAATTTCATGTATTGTATTCAGAAATTGAGCCTCCTTAGTGAGTGGTCTTGGTTGAACAAGTAGAAATGACCTCAAGGAAAAAGTGCAACTGCTTGAATTAAACTCACACGCTCCCTTTGGTGAATTTGTTGTTTATGTCATTCCATTGCAAGTTTTAGTAAATGCTTTCAAGATAATGTTTAAGCAGGATCCCACGTAACATTTTCACTTGCTCCCCCAGGAGGAGGACAGCGAGGAGGAGCCCAAACTGAAGTACGAGCGTCTCTCCAACAGTGTGACGGAAATCCTCCAGAAAGACGCAGCCAGCTGTATGACCGTCCATGACAAGGTAGGGATTATAATCCAACAACCACAAGGGCATTTCAATCTCAAGTCTGCTGTTCTATATAACAATTTTCAAATTATTTATCTACACATTCGAGAGATGTCCCCTTCAAAGTCAGTTTTCATCTCTTTTTTTTTTTTCAATCTGTGCAGGCGGCCTATTCTTTTCTCACCTCCCCCTGCTTTTCCACTCAGGGAGGTGCATCAAAAGACACCAGGCGCCTTTGTCTTCCCCTCTTTTTATTCCCACTCTTGCATATTTTTCGCTCCTCTCCTCTGTTTGTCCAATGCTGATATTTTTAAGAGGGCCACTCTCTGTGAGACGGTTAATCGTTGTGGCACCAGCAGCACACATGCACGCCTGAGCAGAGCAAAAAGTCATAGCCAGTTATGTCTCCTCACCTGATGTTTTATTAACCGCTATTGATTTTCATTTATTTATTTTTACTTTGAGGATTTGGTCCCTGTTGTTTTTTTTTAACCTCAGAATAACAGCCGTGCCACAGCGAGAGACATCGCCTTGCTGAGATTCTAAATTTGATCTGACTGTCTTTCTTCTTGGGATTTCTTTGCTTCTGCCATGTAGCTACCTGTGCGGTCACACCAACCCCCCCTTCCACTGCTGCAAACTCCCACAACCTTTAAACCCACCGACAGCACACATTGCCTTATGTTGCCTCATATTTTAAGTGTTTGAATCGGAATTTCATTTGAACAATTCCTTTCTGATAAATCCCTTTAAAAGTCGCTCCGCCTCACAAGGTTGAACCCTTTATTTATTTATTTTGGGTTATTTTATTTGGGGAGATTGCAGGGGGCTCTGTCTGACATGCTCAGCTGTGCCTGTAAATATAAGCATTTCATTATAGACTGCACTGAAGCATGGTGGGCTCGCCGCACATCCACATGCTGGTCTAGAAGGGAGGGGGATTAGGAGGAGGGCATGGAGCAGGGGCCGGGGTGGAAGAACACACACTTAATCTAATGCCAAAAGCCCCCAGTTTCTATAATTTTTTTGTCCCAGTGGACTCACACACGCAACACGCACACATACACACAAGGACACACACAGATTCTCACATGCACTTGTGATGAAACACACAACACAGACCAGTTGCTGCTCAGGAGAAATAATAGCTCTGTGCTGTGTAGGGAGGTGATTGGGTTGAATTGGGAGCATGGGAAGAAGTCAGATGTACAGTGCATTTATTATGCTTAAGCATTTTAATTTGAGGAGGGAAAAAATGCCATTTCACACTGTATGCTTTAATAAATAGGGCTTTTCCATCCCCTGCAATTTCACAGTTTTGCCTCCAAGCCCACCCAATCCCCACTCTGCCCATGTCGCTCGCTCCAGCTCCAGGAACTATTTTTTTTATCCTCTTCCACAGCCTTCATCAGCACGAGATTTTTTTCTACTAAATCTTGAATTTGTCTCAAATGTACCTCCGTTTAATTCACAGATTTTTTTCTTCCTCTTTCAGTTTCTTGCTCTAGGTACACACTTTGGAAAGGTGTTTCTGCTGGATATCCAGGGAAATGTTACTCAGAAGTTTGAAATTGTGAGTACATCAAATCCCTTGGATTATAATAATGAAGTAATTTACACCTGCTGTGACAACTTTCTGAGCCGTGCTAATATTCATAATTATATGATAAAACTGCTATAAATATTAATGCTTATGTGGTGTTAATAACTTTTTCTTGGCCACTCGTCAATTCTTTCAGCACCATTTCTTTTCTGCTGAATTTCCTGGACTAATATAATAGATAATGACTTTCCCATTAGCCTTTTCTGTTAGCAAACATTGGCAGCCTTTCACACTAGAGCTAACATAGTGCTAATCAATAAAAATAATGCTTATTATTGTAATATATCTATTTGATATCAACAGTGGAACATTTAACAATAGCACTATGCTAGAATAAGCATTTTGCTGACCAACATTTCAGAGCACCTGTTCACCATCATACACTGGCATTGACTAATCACAGGCTACCTTCATCAACATCACATCTTTTTGTTAAATGTTCTAGCCACTTACCGTAGCATGGATACTGGAAGAATCGTGGAACATGTCATAAGGCTGTGTTAGTTGGTGTTTGCTTTAGAGTTGCCAATTTAGTGTCACTTCGAACAGCGTCAGGCTGGTTATAAATTTATATAATTTATAGTGGTTTTTTTTTCCATTTTAGCAGAGGTTACCAAATGTTAGCAAACGTCCATAGCTTTTATCACCTGTAAATAAAGGGCAAACAAAGTCAGTGTCCAAATAATGCTTTTCTTTCTATTTAGTTTTTACTTGCTAACATTTTTTTTTACTGTTATACTGCGATGGCATCGGCATGAAACACTTAAAGCACTAATTGGCCGTCATACACTTTCAAAGACTTTGGAAAAGTGACCTAAAACCATCTTATATCTTTCTGTTTAATTTTTTTTTGCTCCTTGGCTCAGCATAAATTCTGGAAATATTATTACACAGATAAAAAAAGCTTTGTTAGTTGGTGAGCTTTGAATTTGCTACTCAAATGTGACATTGGACAGAGACAGTTTAGATAATTCCCTGTTTTCAGGTAACGGTAAGCCAAGCGAACAGGCTGGTAGTTGCTTCCTACTCAACACACAAGATTAAGATTTTCGTAAATGATTCATCCAACTTCAAATGTAAATGCGTTTATTTGTGAATGTGTCAGAATATTCCTTTCTAAAGTCCTTAAAGTACTGCATTTAGTCCCTCTTTTAACTTTACCTGAGCCTTTTAACTCCATCTAGAGAAAATGGTCCTGAAAAAATGATTTGATTTGCATGTAAAAAAAAAAACATACAGTAATTGAGGCTCATTTGGTTCTCAGCACAAATGGACAGTTTTTCACGACTGTACCTGCTCACACACTCCTAACCATAGCTTCCCTGCTGAGCGGATTGATTCAAGTGCTACTTACCTAAAGAACTTGCTGCCAGTTATCAGTCATCGCTTGAAAGAAACAAAGAATGAACAGAAGTGACACTGCTGAGTTCTGTGCCGCATGGATTTGTGACCAAGCTTTTTAAAGAAGGCAGTTAGAATTTAAATGCCCTGTTACCAATGTGACAGCGAGCAGGCTGCTTGTCCTCACATTCACCTTTGTGTCCTTTATAACAGGATGTAGCAGAGGGGCTCATTGTTGATACTGACTAGTGTTTATTTATTGTGCTCAGTATCACTAAAAGTAGAAATATTCAATCTCAATGATAAAACTTAATTTTAATCCAGTTTGAAGACCCTGTTTATCTAAGAGGACAACTTGGGGTAAATCAAAGAGTTAGTCACTTGAAGCTCCTGTGAGTGGTTTTCAGATGGTTATGAAACAAAACAGAATTTATTCCCATAACTCTATCAGACCTAAATTGAAAAAACAAACTAGGAAGAATTTAAAAGTTATTTCTACATAGTAAATTCTAAGTTAACTGAAGTGCTGAAACACTTCCTTTAGACATTGCCTATTTATACTTTCCCTACAGTACAAATTTACAGTGTATTTTTTAACTGATGCAGTTCAAATGTTTTTCAGTACACTACCTGAAGTTGGACAGATCAGCAAAGAGTTGTCGCTCCGTCCACTAGGTGGTGCCAAAATAGCTGCAAACAAAAGTTTCTCACCGGAGCTTTAACATTTATCTCACCAGAAAAAAATTTCATATTTAAATCAAAGTAAGACTTGATCATGGTTTTACACTGTGATATAATTATGTGCAAAATATAATGATAAAAACTAAAAGAACAGAAGTTTTGGCTGTTGTTTCAACACTTGCCAGCTTGAAGTCAGTTTCTACGTACACTGTAAAGACTCAAATTTTACCAAGTGTGACCTCAACCTCATTGGTCTTCTGTGCCAGGATATAACTAATTACAAACCATAGCTGTACAGCAGAAACTGAAATCTAAGCGTCAATTTCTAATAAAACATCTCAGATCGATTGATAGATAAAGAGAAAGAAAGGGAAGAAAATTCTAGGCATTCAGTATCAGGTTACCTAGACGTATGTGACAGATAGTATTGTTACAAATTAACCTCAAAACCAATGCCTCCTATTACCTGACAGGTATGAAGAAATATTCAAGGTATCGACGGACAAAGACGACACTTAGATTGGTCAAAACGAGTCAAAACATCTGCTAATTCAGTAATAAATTTAGCTGGTTAACTTTCTTTAGCAATTAGTTTTTGTCCTCTGATGTCTTTTAACCAATCTTTTAATGAATGAAACATTTTTTTGGACTTTTTTGCTGGAAATTAGAAAACACTTACTTAGATGTCAGCTTTTACATATTCAGTTCTTGAGACAAGATTTGATATATCTTCTCAAGACAACTTTGCTTCCTGCATTGCAGTCATTTGTATGGATTACATTCATCTAAGTCTTTACTTGTGGGCTGTAATATATTGAAGCAAGATGTACATATCCCGACACGCCAGGTCAGCATGGCTTTTATTAAGTGTAATGAGATGTTTTAGCTTCCAAGAAGAGAAATAGACTCTATAGGGTTTAAGTTTTTGTGGTGTGTGCCTTAAAGCCATCTTATGCACAGCTTTATTCATCACCACATCCTTTACACAGTCAAATATTTGCCTTTTCTTGCATTTCACTCAGTGGGGTTAAGTGTCAGCATGCAACATTGGCCAGCCACAGAGATTCATATTTGCCAGCCTCTAAAAAAAGATGCCTTGATATTGTGTCTTCTCAGAGTTCAGTGAAGATCAACCAGATCAGTCTGGATGAAAGTGGAGAGCATGTGGGCATCTGCTCCGAGGATGGGAAGGTGAGATCTCTCCGCTCATCACTGCTGGTTACTGATCCCTGGGTCTGCAGAGAGAGAAAAATCACCAATCAGTGCTCTTCATCTTCCATAATTCATCCTCAGACTCATCTTATCAAACTTTATGCTAATGCTGAGGAAATCTGGTGAATTTTTAGATGGTGGTGCGAGCATTAAGTTGAAGTTTTATCACCTCTTTATCTTTACAGGAATTTAGAAAAAGCTTCCACCAATTCTGGAGAGTAAAGTGGGAAAGGGGTGATCCGATGAGCTGTCAGTCAGACATCAGCCGTCTATCAATACCCTCTCCATGCTCCCCACCTCGCTGTTATCTTGTCTTTTCTCATCATTACCACCATCCTTCATGGATTTCATAGTCAAGATATGCTCTCTGATAGCATCCCCTCCATACTTCCTCCCAGCACCGTGGTGGCAAAAACAAGATCTTGTCACACAAAAAGTAGAGTACACAATTAAAATCACTGCTGCAAAAAGTGTCGCCCTCAACCATCACAGTTAGCTTTTAATCCTTTGAAAATCTGACTTAATCCTTAATCGCTGGTGCGGTTAAAAAAAAAGATTGCATCAGAGTTTGATATTAGCCACCTACTTCTTTGGCCTCGGATAGAGGAACTGGGTGTCATGTGCTCTAATGGCGCATTAGGATTTGTTGTAGTCGACTGTGGTCAAGCCCAAGATGAGGACTCGTGTTTCTAAACCCTGCAGGGTTCAAAGAATCAACTTGCCCACTAATTGGTGACCCAGTGGAGATGCAGGGAGCCAATCAAAGTCTTTTTCTGACCACAATTCCCCCCGCTGGCCCCTGGATAGTTGCAGAGGCAGCAATTAAAGGAGACATTTTGAGTTATTCACCTCTGCTTCCCGTTCTGCCGTCTCATCTCTGTTTCAGGTTCAGGTGTTCGGACTCTATACAAGAGAAGGTTTCCATGAGAACTTCGACTGCCCCATCAAAGTGAGTTCAGCTTATCGACACGTGCATGTGTACGGATTACTAACAAAGGGTGATCAACGTCCTCTTTTGTCCATACATGTCATCCTTTTCGGACGTAACATTATGTCCTGAGGGATTTAATAAAGCTCCTCGAAATGTCCTCGACTTATTCTACAGACCCTTGAAGTTTATGATAAGTCGCTGCACTGGGCTACTGGCAGAATTTTGAGGAAGAAATCAAATAATGGCTTAGCATTGTCAAAATTATGAGCTAAGAAATCAAAAATTTTGAGATAAAAGGAAAAATTTTGAGATAGAAAGTCAAATGATGGTATCAAAGGTCAAATTTTTTAGATAAAACATATATAATGGCATAATAAAAGACAATTTTTGTGCTTATATAGTCGAAGTTATGTGATAATTGCAGTCAACATTTTGAATAAAATAAGGCAAATAATTGGATAAAAAGTCAAATTGTCAAAATTTTGAGATAAAGTCAAAATTTTGAGATAATATTGTCAAAATACTGAGATGAAAAGTCAAAATGTTAAGCTTATACAGTTAAAGTTTTGAGAAAAAAAGGTAAAATATGTGTCAAAAATTTGAGATTAAATTTGAAAAAATTGAAAAAAAATGTTGAAATAAAAAGTCAAAATTGTGACATAAGAAGTCAAATTTTTGAAATATAAGAGTCACCATTTTTGGATTACAGAGTCAAAATCATAAGAGAAATAGTCCATCTTTTAGTCAAAAAGTAGAAATTCTGACTTTTTACACAAAATTTCGAGATGATATGGCCAAAAAATTTTCCTTATACATCCAGTTTTAATTTTTATACTTTTACCTGATGGAAATCGGTTCCTATTCATTACTTATGTTTATATTATAGAACAATTTTTGCTCCAAACAGAGCAGGTGTTTTAAATAAATGCATGGATTATGAAGCTTCTTGGTCGTCTTTGAGTATCTTTGGGTATTTTAGCAGGATCTTAAAGACGACAAGTAGGTTGGTTTTTCAGAACATGGTCACCTCAGCTAACATCTTCTCCATCATCTTTAACGTTTTTGGTGTTTGTGTCGCAGGTTGTGGCTTTGCACCCTCAGTTCACGAGATCAAACTACAAACAGTTTGTCACAGGAGGTAACAAGGTACGTTTGAGTCTTCTTTTTGTTTTGTTTTTACTTCTGCAGTCATTATCTTCATTTTCCACACGTCCTGCGACAATGATTCTTCCTGATTGTGTCCGATGACACCAGAACCTCCAAACCTTTCCACTCTAACCCGGCTGAAGGCGACACACACGGGCTTTTGTCTGGTGTGAAAGGCTCTTACCTTTCGGTCTCTTTGCTTGGAGTGCTCTCGGGAGAGCTGCCCATTTTCACAAAGTGCTGTTCGCTCAACAGTGTTTGAAAGGCGACGCTTCACTAGCCCAGCAAGTAGATGTCATTATCAAGAGGGGGACGTGGTCTTAGGATTTCCTGAAAGTTGTCACTAGTGTTTAGTTACTGCGGAAAGAGAAAGTATCTTTCACATGAAATTTATCCATTAGAGGTAAAAACACCTCCCAATTACTCAAGCGTAAACTGCTCAGAAGTGGCGTTATGGTTATAAAAACATCCATAAATAAAGTAAACTGACATTTATACAACTGGGGTGAGGAAAAACAACTTTTTTATGAAACCCCATTGTTAGTGTTACTTTGCCATTTTCTTTCAATTGCCGCTGATTCCTCTCAGTTCCAAGTTGTGAAGGCCTCCACAATGTGCCTGTGATGAAAATCAATAAGCCTCAACGGGAGCCACATCCTGTCAAAGGAAATTCAATTTTGTCTCCACAGTTCTTTTGTCATATCATCTCTTTGTAGAGCAAACTGTTTATTAACATAGCCCAACTGCTGAATTAAAGAGCCTATACAACCTTCTCCTCGGCATCCTTGGTAACATTATGCTCTTTTTTTCTGGATTACTTTATATAGTAAGGACAGCAACAATGCAGGGAATGTGAATGACGGGCTTTGTCCTCTACCGCAGGCACAATACAAGGCCTGAACATTAAAGTGCAATCAACAAAATAGTTGTGTAGCCTCCTTTATGTCACATTTCATTTTGGTTGAACCTAAGCTTCAATATTAAGAGAGGAAAAAGGTAAAATATCACACCAATATATTGCGTTTTGCGAAGGAATTTTTTTCCCGACTAGAAGTGCTGCATACAGCAAGAATGTATAACATCTAAACTTTTAAACTGTCTTTGTTATGTTCTGTCAATCCTGTACTTACAAAGCACATTCGACTGTAAAATAACTTCTTTCCCTTCTGATTGTGAAGCTAATCTGCAGCTCTCTCCCTCAAATCCATCTTCAACATGCTGTGCCTGTATTTAAATGAACATAAAATCTACTTTTCTCTTAGTTTCCTCAAGCCAAAGCTGAATCTTTAAGACTGTTTTCCCCAGTTAACAAGCCGGGCTGCTCGTCTGCAATGTGCTGTTCATCTACTGCCCTCTGCAGGCGGGACTGCACAACTGCACTCTGTTCACAATGGCTGTCTCTCTCTCTCTCTCTCTCTCTCTCTCTCTCTCTCTCTCTCTCTCTCTCTCAGCTGCTTCTCTATGAAAGAAACTGGTTAAATCGTTGGAAGATGTCTGTTCTGCATGAAGGCGAAGGCTCGATCACAAACATCCAGTGGAGAGCGAACCTCATTGCTTGGGCCAATAATGTGGTGAGTCATCAGCCTCAATAAAAAAACACAAATTTGACAGCAAGAATACTAATTTTAGGGTATTTTTGAAACAGGTAAATAACATGAAGCCCACTTTTTCTGTCAAACAACATAAAAAAACACAATATGTATGACTTATACCTTCCCCACATACAAAGCCACTCTAAGTTCACCAAACATTTTAGTTTTTGGTCATTTTCCTGCTCTGAAGTGTCAAAACATCACGTGGAGTGACCGCCTCATTTATTGTCCTATTTGACTTAACTTCTGACATGTTTTGCACTCACTGTTCATTACTGTTCATAATATGTTCATTATGTGTTGAAATCATCATGGGTGACCATCAAGAAAACACAAATTTGGGACTCGAATTTTGAAACCACTTTAAGGGCAGGGAATTTCATCAGACTAGACACTTCTTCTTCACTTCTCAATGAAACACCTGTACGGTTATTAAATTTTTCTCATATTTGCAAATAAACCTACCTAACTACTGTTATGTACGAGCCACGTTAATTGCTGATACTTGTTGAACTAGTTGTGATTTTAAAGAAATACATTAACTTTAGACTAATTACGATCACCCCAAATGACATTTTTTCAAGGTTGTCCCTTTAATACAACTTGAAAGACACTTAAATCTCTTAACTGGGTTTTTGCATAACTGCATGTGTACACTACATTCCAAATGTTTGAACAATGGCCAAATATGTATGCTTATTTTAAGTAATTTAAAAACGACTTTTTCAAAAGTCTTATCTTTCAATAACCCAAACATTTTTGCATTTACTCGATAGGAAAGCCAAGGAGAGACAAGAAATGTTGGGAGTAGAGAGTGAGGGATGACATGTAGTCAAAACCCAGAATTAAACAAGCACCTGTTTAATCCACTAATACTCAAGGTTATCATTTTTTCCCCGAAATTGTTTCAGGGAGTCAAGATCTACGACATCAGCACCAAACAGCGAATCACAAACGTGCTGCGTGACAACGTGAGTCTGAGGCCTGACATGTACCCGTGCAGCCTGTGCTGGAAAGACAACACCACACTCATCGTTGGCTGGGGCACTTCCATTAAGGTGGGCCCAAATTCACAAGTTATCACAGTATCTATCTCTTCCAGGTTATCTGACTGTCTTTCATTCTCTTCTTTCTCCCCAGATTTGTGTTGTGAAAGAGCGAAACCCTACTGAAATGAGAGATCTGCCGAGTCGCTACGTGGAGATAGGTACAATTACACAGAAATGGAAATTCACCTGCTTATACAAAAAGTCACTCACTTTGTTATGTTTGTAGTATGACTGCACAAACATTTAACTACACACACACTGCAAAAACTGACATCTAGGCAAGTGCTTGTCCTTTTTTTGGTAAAATTTTTCTATAAAATATACTTGATATGAGCCCCATTCAACTGATAAATCCATAAAAATGTCTTCGATCAAGATATTACAAGACATATACGACATCAAAGTTACTTTGAATGATTAAAAAAATCTGCCAATGGGTTGAGAAAGTTTGCTTGTCAAGTTTCTTGAAATTAGATTGATTTCCCAATACAATAAACTTTTTTAAAGCCTCTTTACACGTTCCGAGCGTCATTCAGATGTCATTTTTGCCTTAAAACATCATGACAGGGCATTTTTCTGGACTTTTCAGGAGAACTTGGCTCAAAAGTATTTTATTTTGCTAGAATCAAGACAAAATATTTCAATTTTAGCGGAGCAGTACAACAGAGCCAACAAAAATGCTTGTTTAGGAAGATGATGCCTAAAGTGTGTCTTTAGACATTTGATGTCTGTAAAGGTCAAAAACTGATATTTCAAAGATCCAGGAACTCATGTTAATAAAACATCTTCTTGATGATTTTTTTCCCACTTTAAAAACACAAAATGATTACTTTTGCAAATGATTTTGATCTTTAGTTTCCGTCTCTTCCAAACAGTTTCTGCCTTCGAGACTGAGTTTTTCATCAGTGGTCTGGCCCCGCTGGCTGATCAGCTCGTCACTCTCTACTTTGTGAAGGAGAACTCTGATCACATGGTAAGAGTCAAATCTTTCACATAATTTTACATAAACATAAGGTATATTTCTTTAAGCCATGTTGTGTTTTTTGGCATCCAGGATGAAGAGTTTCGTGCACGGCCTCGCCTTGACATTATCCAACCTCTGCCCGAGAGCTGCGAGGAGATCTCCTCTGACGCACTGACCGTGCGCAACTTCCAAGACAACGAGTGCAGAGACTACCGCCTCGGTGAGACTATAAAATCCAACCTCGGAGAAATGTCACACAGCCTTTATTGTCCGCTGATTTCATTATGCAGCGACCATCAAATGTCAGCTGAGAGAGGCATAAATGTATTTTCATTAACAGAGCATTCTGAGGGAGAGTCGCTCTTCTACATCATCAGTCCCAAAGACATCGTTGTGGCCAAAGAGCGAGACCAAGACGACCACATCGATTGGCTGCTTGAAAAGAAGAAATATGAGGTCTCTGCTGTAGGCTTTTATGAATTCTGCAAAAGGTTACAGTCTGTGATTATATATTTAATTGTGTGTCATGTTACTGTGGTTTAACTGTGACAGGAGGCACTGATGGCTGCAGAGATCAGCTTCAAAAACATCAAGAGACATGATGTGCAGAAGATAGGGATGGCTTACATCAACCACTTAGTGGAGAAAGGCGACTATGACAGCGCGGCCAGGTGGGTGAAACACGTTTAAGTATTTCCAGTAGGTTTATCCATTTAAGAAGTTCAGTATTGATCATTTTAAAACTTGAAGTTAATGCAGGGGCTTTTTTTGCAGGAAGTGTCAGAAGGTCCTTGGAAAAAACATGGAACTCTGGGAAAATGAGGTTTACAGATTCAAGACCATAGGACAGTTGAAGGTATGCCCTTAGTTTTAATGTTATGATCGTCATGACTTGAGTTTAAGTTTTTTTCCTCATTATGATTTGCTCCACCAGGCCATCAGTCAGTATTTGCCCAGAGGAGATCTGCGACTCAGACCTGCCATCTATGAAATGATCTTGCACGAGTTTCTCAAAACTGATTATGAGGTATTTCCTTTAAATCATATAATGAACCTAGAGTTGATCTTTTGCTGTAATGGTCAGGCAATGATTGTTTCTGCTTTCTTTGATGTCTATGAAGGGTTTTGCCACACTGATAAGAGAATGGCCTGGGGAGCTGTATAACAACATGGCAATTGTTCAGGCCGTCACTGATCACCTGAAGAGGGATCCAACAAACAGAACACTGCTCACCACACTGGCTGAACTGTAAGTGACGACTTTAAGATAAGATAAGAAAAAATAAGATACTCCTTTATTCATCCCACAATGGGGAAATTCACAGTCACAGCAGCAATGCAAGGAAAAGTATAGTGCAAAAATTCCAATGATATGTAAGTATGAAAATAATATAATAAGTGTCAACTACAAGAACAACAAAGACTGAGTGGTGCTTCAACGGAAAAAAAAATACTGAAATTAAAATTGATATATTCAACAGTCTAGATATATTCGTGAACAGTTTGATACAACAAAGGAAAAAAAAGCAAAGATAATGAGGGTTTGTGGCATGGTTAAACTTCCTTTATTTCTGTCCCTGCTGTGGTTAAAGTAAATTCTGTATCCCAAATCATGTTATAACCATAGACTGTAAAAATCACAACCTTATTGTACAGTCAGTGGTTATAACTTACCATTTAGCGATGCACCACATTAGCTAAACAAAGTAGCACTCGCTTGGTTTTGCGTCTCTCAACCCTCGACTTATATTAGTCTTTGACTGAGAGGAGGAAAGTCACAACATACAACTTCTCTGAACTTCTATGAAATTAAAGAGCATCCTCAATTTTACCACCAGATTCATATTGATAATGCTACACGAGATAAATTGCAATATTGTCATCATTATAACTTGGAGAAATTCACCCTAGGAATTCCCAGGCGATGCAGTAATATTAATACTTTTTAATTTACACAGATGAACTTCACAAATAACCTTAATGTAATACAGAAAAAGCCCATTCTGCATCATTAGGTGACTTAAAAAGTACACTAAAAGTAAAAGTAAACCAAGGTCCCGTCCAGGGTTTTTTATTCCTTGTAGCTACAGAACTGCCTGCAACATCTAAAGACTTTCACTGACCTGATAGTTGCTGACAAAATCTAATCTTACAAAGTAAATCTCTGTGTTTTCTCACAGGTACACGTATGATCAGCGATATGACAGAGCTTTAGAGATCTACCTGAGACTGAGGCACAAGGATGTGTACCAGCTGATCCACAAACACAACCTGTTCCCCTCCATAGAAGACAAGATCGTGCTCCTCATGGACTTTGACAAAGAGGTAACAGTGACATTTTGTAACCTTTGACTCAAAATCTTCTGTTTGACTGATGCATTTTTGTATTTTACTCTTCCAGAAAGCTGTGGACATGCTTCTGGACAATGAGGACAAGTTATCAGTAAGTGCACCTTTCTCCTATCACTCTTAGGTAAAGTATGTGATGTTAATTTGCAGAATGCTGAAGCTGTTTCTCTTCTCTTCTCTCTCTCACAGACAGACAAAGTGGTGGAAGAGCTGGCAGACAGACCTGAGCTTCTTCATGTGGTGAGATGCCACGACCTTGAATGCAACCAGACATACTCTTGAAAGCAAATTCAGAGCAAGTTTGACTCCTTTTTCTTTTCAGTACCTCCACAAACTATTCAAGCGGGACCATCACAAAGGCCAGAAATACCACGAGAGACAGATCAGCCTTTACGCTGAATACGACCGTCCAAATCTGCTGCCTTTCCTCAGAGACAGCACACACTGCCCACTCGAAAAAGTAAAATATATTATGCCTTTTATCTCACTGCATGTTTCCAGACGCCAAAGAAATCATGAATAAAAGTTGGTACATCTTTTTCTATCAGGCTCTGGAGGTTTGTCAGCAGAGAAACTTTGTGGAGGAAACTGTCTTCCTGCTCAGTAAGTGTTGAAAAATCTCTGGAAAAGAAAAGCTGTCTAATTTCCATTTTTATTTGTGGTTGTTGAACAATAAGGACAACTCTTATTATCCCTGGCTCACTTATTGCTTTATCAAAGCTGGTCTTTGGTTAGTATCTTGTTTGAGAGAACTTCAGGTGACAGAGAAACTTTAAAAAAAGTAGCTAATCCAATATTGCACTCTCAGGTAGGATGGGGAACTGCAGACGAGCGCTGCAGATGATCATGGAGGAGCTGGAAGACGTGGACAAGGCCATTGAGTTTGCTAAAGAGCAGGACGATGCAGAGCTGTGGGAGGACCTCATCTCTTACTCTATTGACAAACCACGTACGAAACAGTCTCTTATTGATTTGCTACTTTAACATAATGTCGTTTGTGTTTCTTTTAATCCTGTTGCCTGTGACTGCTCTGTGTCTTCTGCTCCCTCTCCAGCGTTTATCACCGGCCTCCTGAATAACATCGGTACTCATGTGGATCCCATCCTGCTCATTCATCGCATTAAGGAGGGCATGGAGATCCCAAACCTCAGAGATTCTCTCGTCAAAATCCTCCAGGATTACAATCTGCAGGTCAGACTCTCATATGAGTAAATAGTTCAGTCTTTTTTCGGGATTCCAACACATCCTTAAAAAGTCTGAAAAAGTCTTAAATTCATTGAAATTTTATATTCTGGTCATAAATAAATTACTCAAAGGTCTTACATTTTTCAGAGCAGGATTTGTTAATGTTTTTTTTTGTTGTTGTTGTTTTTTTCTGCGGGACTTTTTGAGAAGGAGACGTAAAGTGGACACTGTCTTCAAAGCTGCTGATATTAATTTTTATCTTCATCCTGGGTCACTGTTTACACTTTAACATACATCAATTAACCAGAGAGAATCACTTTATTTTCCATAAACAGACAAAAGGAAACTTGAATCACTCATAGAGAGGCACACATGCTATGAATGGGTTGTAATACTGCAGGATCCCCCTAACCATCGACTATATTTATGTGTTTTTGGTCTTAAATTTCATTCAAAGTGATGTTAAAAAGGTCTTAAAAAGTCTTAAATTTGACTTAATGAAACCTGCAGGAACCATGTTTTGGATGAAGAGGGAAATTAAATCTTTGCAATAAATCATTAAAGACACAACTAAACAAGTAAACAATAAAAATGATACCATCAAATTCACTTAGGGGGTCATAAATACTTCAATAGTTAACAAAAGAAAACAAGTGATGTGTTTGTGTGTTCAAACACAAACAGATTTTGTAATGTGGCTCTATTCAAAAACCTTTTATGTTTCACACTGATTTTTTTTTTTTTATACAGGACAGGGAAAAAAAAGCTACAGTTCAACATTACAAGAGCATAACAGCTTTATTTGCCAGTTGAGTGAAAACAAATGAAAATATTAGTTTGATTTGGACTCAGATACTCCTGGTGGATTTGTAAAAGAAAATACAAAACGATGGCGTCAGTAGAGCTCAGCTTTTACATCCCTAGTTTGTGTGCTGTCCTCAAAGCGAGAGCCTCAGCTGAACTTTTACCCTCGGCCATTAGTCATCCCAAACTCTAGTCTCTGTCCTATCAGTAAAAGCACGAGAAAAAAGAAGGTGGAGTATCTTTGAATTCAACTACCTTGGTTAATTTATGGAAACAACACATTTTTCAGTACAAAAAGCCAGTCTTTAAGAACAAAAAAACCCACAAAAATTGGGTATGTTTTCCTTAAACTAAGCAAAATAAACAGAAAATATGGCTTGTCAGGACTTTCCAAAACAAGTAAAAATATCTAACCTCAATAAAGCCAAAAATCTTTTCTCAATATGTTGAAAAATATTCTTATATAAAGTAAATGACAGTGCCATTATCTTGGCATGATAATACTATGGATAAAAGCCACTCTAGAAATAGGCTAAAAACATAAATACAGGATATTTTTGCTTGTACTGAGCAAAAATTCTGCCCATGGAACCCTTAAAATAAGACATTAGATTTGGACTTAACTAGATGAGAGAGGCCCTAAAAATAGCACGGAAAATTAATTTTAGACATATTTTTTTGTGTTGAGATGTTCAATGTCTCATAATAAGTATAATAAGCTGCAAATTTAAATCAAGATTGTTTTTATTAATGGTTAGTCTGTTTCTTGCAATAAACAACTCTGCAGCTTCAAAACCTTGTGACAAGTAAAAAAAAGCTTGTTTCAACTGAGGAATGACATAAATCAAGATTTTTTTAAGCCGTTTTACTTCACAAGATATTTAAGACGGTCCATCCAGAAACTAGCCCTAATATCTGACTGAAATGTTTCCCTTTTGGTAACTGTGTCTTATATTAAGTGTGATGAGATATTTTGACTGGAAATTAGAAGAATATATTTGGTAAGATGTTGAGTGTTTGCTGAGTGCAAATGTGCTCATGACCTATTTGTTAAGGTGTTTGTATTTTTTTTTGCTAGATTCTTCTGAGAGAAGGCTGTAAGAAGATCCTTGTTGCTGATTCCCTCTCCCTACTCCAAAAAATGCATCGCACACAGATGAGAGGAGTCAGAGTCGATGGTTGGAGCAGTTTTTTAATCTCATGTGTTGCAGAATTAGCCTTAGAAATGGTCATGTTTTCAACTTTACTCATGAAAGTGTTGCTTTTCTTTTCAGAGGAGAATATCTGCGAATCATGTCATGCTACAATATTACCATCAGGTAGGCTTCAATGTACTGTAACTAAGAGTTTTATCGTTGTGTTGCATTCAAAAGCAAACCATTGCTATATTTTTGGTCCCACACTTGTGTTTCAGACATGGCTAAAGCGTTTAATGTGGTGGTTTTCCACTGCAGACACATGTTTCATAAGGAATGTTTACCGTCTGCAGGGACAGTGAGTAATATCCAGCTCTTTATTCAAAACAGAGCAATACATCTTCATTTTTATCATCTCACATCTTTTATGTCCCTCATGCAAAAACGTGGTTATCTGATACTTTATTTTCTGTCTGTTACAGATCCCTGGAGTTCAGTTTTGTAACATCTGCAGTGCAAAGAAGCGCGGACCAGGAAGTGGAATCCTAGAGATGAAAAAGTAACATCCATTTATGCAATAACAGTTTCATTAGTGATGCTTTTCTCTCTCACCTCTGCTGATCTCTCTTTGCTAACAGATATTAGAGCATGGATCAATTAATATGACTTTACTGCGGTCACTCAACTGGACACTGGTATAAAAAAAACTTAATATTTATATTGAATCGTCTCTGTATGTTTGAATCTGACATCTGGAAAGCACTTCACTTGCATTGCTTGTCTGTATTTTTTGTCTGCAACATCTGTAAATAAAGACTGTAAAACTGGTGGCCTTGGTTTGAGTCTGGTAAGTTTTCTCCTGATTTAAGTCATCCCTGTCAGGTCTATATATAAGGAACAAATAAAAGTAATATTCTTAAAATACTCCCTGAGTTTGCTGTTGTATTTTACAGAAATTAAGCTTATGTAACCTATAAATTCCCTCTTTTTATAACAGAAGGTCCTATCTTAGAAAAGAGCTGTAAAATAACCCATTTGAGTGTCTACAAAATCAATTTTTGTGTAATAGCAGCTGCGTACTTCAAAAGTGCACATTATGTTTTATTTCTCTAAGATTCCTTTAAAAATCACTTCTAAGGGTAAGAATATATATTCCCCTTTCAGTGCTTAGGCTTTATTACATGAGAAAATGGTAGAAATTTAATAAAAATTGACAACCTAGACTGATAAATGTGTGACCAGAGACAGCAAATGAACTATGATCTTTTGAGAGCGCAGGGAAAAACAGACTCATAGTTTGTGCCATAAATATTTAATTGTTTTGCTCTCTTCACATTAGCAGAAGCTTTGAAGGAAAAGCCTGAAAATATGTGCAATAAATAAATAAAGACAAGTTCCCATGAAAAGCATTGACATCCAGCTGACTTTAGAGACCTGATTTAAACTTATGCATTCACTTCTAATCAGAAATATCAAAGCTGAACAATAATAACGACATTGATAATAGCTTTATTTTTATAGCACTTTTAAATACATAAGTTTATAACGTGTGGAAAACAGCAGAGAACCATGGCAGCTCAAGAATGGAACAACATAGACAGAAACCATGAGGACCAGAGGTAAAAATAAGTAAGTTTACCCTTGTATTTGCGTCAGATTTACTCTGCACTGTCTGTTCTGACTGCTAATAAGGTGCAAATTTTTCTTAAGTTTTTGTTTCTCCTTTTCAGTAAAGATATTTCCAACATATTCACATACATTTAACAATTACTGCTGTGATTTATGGTATAATAGACTTTATTTACATAGAAGTATGCATCTTTGTTGAGAAGAAAATACATTTTTGTTTAACTACAGTTATCATTAGAGGTACTTATGTTTAATTGCTATCACAGACAGATATATGTCAAAGTGTAGGCAGGATATTCTTTTAAAACCATGTAATTTTTAAGGCAGTAAGATGCTTTACATTTTTATAAACACATATTTTAACAAAATAGTCACTACCAATTTTACAGTATAGTATAGTATGGAACCATTAATACATTTAAGCAATTATATGAAAGAAAACCAACTTTTGAAATCAGGTCAAACTGACCCAGAGACAGTAGGATGGTTAAAGTAAGGAAACTAAAAAGATTGGGAAGATTTAAAAAAAAAAAGGAGATAGATAAGTAAAAAGATGATAAAAGTCATGTTGATGATAAACAATGAAGTAAACAAGAAAAAATTATAAAAAAAATATATACATAGAAGTGAAGAAAAACATGCCAAATAAAACAGTTAAAATAAATAAAACTGTATATTAGACATCAAGTAAAAGGCAGAAGGGAGGAAACAAGTGACAAAAAGAACAAGATGAATAATTTCAAAATAGTCCTTTAGGACTGATATAAAACTGGATAAAGACAAGCAAATTTTCTTCGTATTTAAATTTTTATTCAAAATAGAGTTCACTATGTCCTGGTCTGTAATTTATTAAAGTAACTCAGGAGATCAAACACAAATACTTAACGTTAATGTATCTCATTTGCATAACTTATCTAAAACTTATTTTAACTACTGAGAGGTATAATAAGATTTTTAAAAGAGTGAAAATCTCTCATTTAAAAAAAAAATTAAAACAACTATTTTCTCTTTTTTTTTTTTTTGGTGCCCGGAGGGTTGCTACGTCACATCCGCCGTTTCCCTCCGGAAGTACAGTTAATTTTTATTCACAGGAAAAAAAAACAGCTGTTGTTGAAAAAGAAAACATCAAAGTGAGTTTCCCCGGCGCATGCTTCATCTTTATCTCTCTGTAGACTTTATCAGTGTGAGAACTACTCTTCACACGCTCCTCTGTGTCTGTCTGGATGCTGTTTTTACTGACTTGAGCAGCGAATCTTGTTTCGATCATTTGTTGGGAGTTAGCCGCTGCTAACGTTAGCTCCACCGCTGTGGACTTCCAGCTTCTCTCTGCTAAACTAACTCACCCTTTCTCAACTCTTTAGGACACCAAACTCTGTCGACTGTCAAAAATTTTGAACGATTATTCACTGAAATGGTTAATACGTGAGTAGAAATAGGTCGTACATTGTGTTACTCGCTGACCATCTTTCCAACTACGATGTGTAGATGTTTATGTCAAATGTTAGCCTTGTTGCTCGACAGGAAAAAACCCCTCATAGTTAAGTTGATTGAGAAGAATGTTTTTAAAAATACCATTGGTCAAATCTCGCAAAATTTTTGTCACTTGCACCCAGATAAACTGTTTCTGTCCTGTCATTTCAAGGCGTCCTCTCTTGGTCACATTTTATTCCTCTACTCCCTCAATTTTTATTTATTTAGCACCATTCATAAATTGATGAAATACTTACAAAACAGAATTATGTCAAAAATCGTACATTAGGGAAAGACTTCACAGTAGAGACCAAAACACACCACTAATGTACTTTTACAAGCTAAAAATACTAATAATAGCCTTAGATAGTAAATTGAAATAAGATTTTGAACAGTCAAATAAATAAGAAGCAGTAAATATGATTGATTGAATAAATAAGAAGGGTAAGAATGGGGGTTGGGTATAAATAAAAGCACCAGGGGAAAAAAAAATACAGAGTTAATAAGATAATTCAATAATGAAAGAAATAAGCAACTTAAGGATTAAAAAATATTAAAGAAATAAAGTCACAAAATTAGAAAAACCCCACGTAGAAGCTTGGCTGATCAGATAGGTCTTTAGTTTACGTTTTATCAGGAAGGATTATTCCTTATTTTTTATTATATACCACTTTTCCAAAAACAAGCTAGAAATATTAAGGCTAAAGTTTTGTAACATCACAGTCTAAAAGCTTTTCTGTTAATAAAAACTTCATATCACCTTTGGCCTTTTATTTGAACCTCGGCAAAAACAGTAGAAACACTGCTAAAGGATCTCAGACTGTGTACTGGTTCATAAAAATTTAGTTCATTCAAATGGTCAGAAATACAGAGCCACAAGTCCTTTTTGGGTCATAAATTTCATGAAGATAAAAGGAATAAAACCTGAAAACAAGTATTTTAACATGAAGCTATTCAAAATGCATTGTTCTTATGTGCATTATCTAACTATTCTGTTTTTGTTTAATGTTTGAACAGCATGCCAGCCCCAAAAGGAGGACCAGCTCCTCATGATTCCCAGGCCCAGATGAAGAAGCTGGATGAGGATAGGGATGAAGAGGCTCTTCCATCCAAAACTGCACCAGCAGCCAATAATAGCTCCCTCATAACAGGAGAAAAGACAGCAACCCCACGGACTAAGATAAAACGTTCTGCCTCGGCAGAGCGAGGAATTATACCTGCCGAGTCGTCCAAACAGGGCTCCCCTCTAAGGGAGGACATCTCTGATCCACCTGTTAAAAAAGCCAAGCTCCTAACAGCCACAAGTGCCTCTTGCGGAGATGCTCCCTCACAGAAAGCCAACTCCAAAGCTCCACTGAAGCGAACAGCCTCCACTGAGTCGGAGGATGAGTTTAGCAGTGATGGGAGTAAGACTGACCCTTTTAGAGAGAGGGATGAAGAAGACAAAGCTCGCTGCATCCGGAAATATTCAAATCGCGTAAAAGCTAAACGTAAAGCAGAAGAGCCCCTGACCGACCCACAGGATGCAAGCCAAGGGTCACCAACGGAACCAGCTGGAACTATTCAGATTGACCACAATTATGGGAGATTTTCAGATTCTAAAAGTGAGACTTTTCATGAAGAGAAAAATGAATCTGTTACTGAAAGTGAGGGTCAAGAAAATGTAATTCATGCCACACAAGCAGAATCAAAGGACACTGTTGTCTGTGCTGCTGACAGGAAACCCGAGGAGTTTCAAACTTTGAAAAACCAGAGGCTCACAGATTGTGAAGCACCAGCATCTTGCAGAGAAATACTTGACTGTGACACTGCAAAAGATACACCTGGCATCACATCTGAGGCCAGGGAAAATGAAAAGAAGGGCTCTGAGGATTACAGAAAAAGTCAACTTGGTGGTATAACGCATGCTGCTCCTGTGGAGGAGCTGTTCCCTGGTGCTGGAGAGGAAAAGACAGGCACATCTCAGACAGATGTAAGCCTTGAAACTGAGAAAAAAGAAACTGTGGAATCTGTTTCTGAGGAGGTTAGGTTGGATATAAAATGTGAACGTAAAGTAGGAGAGCATGACGTGCAGGGAGTTACGAATGCCGCCAGTGTTTCTGAAGGTGTAGAAGAAGTGTTGTCTCCTGAAACAAACAAGGGTAGACACCCAGAGAGACAGACTGAGGAAAATGTAATGACAAAAGCAGAGTCTGTTGGCAACCCAATGGCTCAAACAGACCTCAGTTTCAAAATTCAAGTTACTTTTAACTCAAAATCCGAACATCTGGATGGAGGGAGTGATCACGTACCGGATACAAATACTAACGCATGTGACGTCAACAAAATTGTCCAAAAGTCAGAAGAAAAGCTGGAAGGCAGCGAAAGAAAAGATACAAGTCGGGTCTTTGACGGACCTTGCTCCTTAGTTAATCAACAGTTGAGTCCAGAGGAGGTTGAAAATAAAACCAAAAGCTGTATCGAAACACTAAAACCGGAATGTAAAGCTGTTCAAGAGCAGAATCAAAGAGAGGTTCTTGCTGGTTGTGTCACAGTGTCAGAGGGTCAGCTAGATGTCGACACACAGACTAAAATAACATCAGAGGAGAGGTCTGACTCAGCACAAAGATTCGAGAACCACAGGCTGACTCAGAAAACTACAGAAATACCTGTTGAAGTCACAAGAAATTCTTCTAGAGTAGAGGAAGAGATACTGATACAGGCTTCAGACACATTGAATCAAGAAGCTGCAGTGGAAATACAAAAGAGCCAAGATGTTATAGAACAGGGCATTTCCACAAAATCAAATCAGGATTACGTGGTTGATTTGAACACAACAGAAAATGAGGACAAAGTGGCAGAAATACAGATGACAGAGTCTTTACATCAAACGTTCTCAGTCAAAGTACAAAACGAGGGAGTCAGTGACTACACCATGGACATTCATAGTCAACAGGATATTGTGATTGAAAATGAAGACATGCAAAATGATGTTTCTAATTGTGGACATGAAGGTGTGACTACAGTGACATCTGTGGTTTACACAGTGGATGTACAAAGCTTAGAGTGTTCACAAGTCAGCGAACACGCATCAAACATGTCTGATAAGATGCTGAAACTTCCAGTTACAAATTGCCATGGCACTGAAAACGAAGGCAAAGCTCATGTTAATGCCACTGCTGAGACTCAGATAGAGGTGAGCAACCAGACTCCAGCAACATTGTCAGAGGTTTCTGATGTAGCACCAAGAATAGAAGCACAAGTCCAGCAGAGCCAAGACGCCACTGAGCCTGCAGCGGACGCATCTGGAAAAGTCCAAGAAGGAACAACTCTCCAGGCTCTTGCGGATTACAGAAATCAAAATATGGTTATTTCAGAATGTGGTAATTTAATGGAGAAGGAAAGAGAAATGGATGTGCAGACGGCAGGAAAGGCAGATGAGGCTCAAATGGAGATCCTAACTAGCCTGGAAGCCCCTGAACCTGTAATGGAAATATCTGAGAAAGTGCATGGAGGAAACATGGGTCAGACTCCTGAGAATAAAAATGAAAACAGAGTTATAGGAGGATTGAGAACAGAGAATCAAACAACAGCAGAAGAAACACTAAAAGAAAGCAGCCTGGATGTTAGTGAACATACACCAGATGTGAATGCACAGCAGGATTTTAACTGTGCTGAAATAGAGGGTGAAGACAACAAAGAAAAAGTCATTACAGAATCGGAGAATGCTCCTCAGAATCGAAAAGAAATGGATCCACAAGCAACAGCAACATTAGAAGGGATTCTTACTCCAACATTACCAGTAGAGATGCAAACCCAGGAGGAGGAAGAACTTTGCAAAAGACATTTTGCAACATCAAGTTTTGAGAGTGACACTTCCAAACATGATGATGCGACAACTGTTGTCATTACTATGGAAACCCCTGGAATGATACAAGAGATTTCTAATGATGAGGCTATGGCAGATGAGGAACCTGCTGTGACAAATGGTATTCTGAAGCCAGTTACTTCTGCGGACACTGAGATTGAAAAAAATCAAAGCATTCAGGCTAAATCAAGAGTTGAGGATGTCAAGGCAAATTTAGAGCTGATTAGTGGATGGAAAGGAAGTATTGATTCTACGTTAGAAGAGGGGACAGGACAGGAAGTCGTTAGTGAGGTAAAAAACAAAACTGAAGAAAAGGTCGGACATACTGACGGACACGGAGATGGAACTGGAAGCAATGAAGTTTTAGTTTTTGTTTGTGACCAACCAGATGACACTGGTGTTGTAATTCAGGCATCAGAAGAGCAGATGACAACACATAGCCAATCAGAGATTGAGATCCATGAGAACCAGGTGGTATATGAGCCCATTAGTAGTCCAGAGAGTAGTGATGGAAGAGAGATCTCTGCAGTACTAGAGAATCATAACGGTATGTCTTTACTAGATGTTCAGCTCAGAGAGACCCAGCAGATTGAAGGAGATTTCTCTACTCTTGAAGAACACAGGGAAGTTGGTCACCAAGAGTTGGGTTCTGCTGAGGAACAAACTTGTGCCTCTGACAGCCAGGAGGTTGAAATGGAAGTACAGACTATGAGTGTGCCAGAGAGTTGTGTCTCTGCACAGTTTGAGCAGGGGAAAGCAGGTGTGGATGTGAAACAAGAGGCAGTGATCAGCTCGAGCGATGACACCAACACACCAGATGGCCAGTCTGAAGCTGGGGCGATGGAAAGTGTGAGGAATGGGTATTCAGACTGCGTAGGTGTCGCAGAGGTTTCTGAACAGGTGCAGGAAGATGCCAGACTTCAAGGGTTTAAAGACGCAACAGTAACGACATCTACAGCCACAGCTGAAGTTCAGGTTGAGCCACCAGATAGTACATCCAAGGAGTTTGTGGTGTTAGAACCGATCCCTGAGAGTGAAATTCACTTTGATATCGTCACCCAAGCAGCTGCTGAATCAGGGTTGTCGGTCTCGCTCACAGAGCAGGTGAATCCAAATAGTGTTTTGGATGGTGATGAGGAGAAACAAAGGGGTGTGAATGGTTCCCAAGAAGCAATTGCCGCTTCTGAAGTGGAAGTTTCTCAGTGTCAAACAACTGGTCCAGTGGTGTCCAACTCTCACGAGGTTTCAGATTGGGAGACCAAACAACAGGCAGAAATTTCTCCTGAAACCGTTGTTCAAGATGTTCAAAATTCTGATCACAGTCAGCAACTTCTATCTGACATATTAGATGTTGAAACAGCAAACCATCACGTCATAAATGAAGATTGTAACACACTTGTTGTGTCTGAGAATTCTGAGAGTGATCCAGCCATGCAAGAAGTGCAAATTCTGGAGGACATTGAGATTGGTCGTGAGATTGTCGTGATACAGGAAGATAATGGAGATAGTGACATTGAAGAAATATCCTGTGAGACCCCAGCTAAGACTTTTGGGTTCAGGGTCGAGACAACGAAAGACAATGACTTCGACATAATCTGGAAGTCTGTAGGTGAGGAGGTACCACTGGTAAAACCCAAGAAACAAGAAATGAACACACAGGCCAGAACTAAAGCTCGCCTGGCAGCTCTAGCTGAGCAAAAAGCTGCAGCGGCAAAGAGACCAGCAAACAGACAGCAGATGAATCTCTTGGCACTGTGTCATGAGATTGCAGAGGACATTGCCACAGACAGCATGCTGCTGAAGAGGATTGAGGAAGAGAAACAAGCGGCAGCAGTTGCGGCAGTGGCAGCTGCAGCCAAGAGTGAAGCTACAAAGAAAGAAAGTCTGCCTGAGAAGACACAAGAAGTAGACAATGTGAATGTCGCTCCACCTGCAGGACCGGAGAGCTCTACTGCCTCTGTGGCTCCAGCTACCCAGGAGGCACCTGCTGCCCCGGTTCCCACAGCTGCTTCATCTGAGGCTAAGACTCCTGAAGAGGCCCCAAAGAGACGCTTCTTCATCTCTCAAGTGTCTGTGCCTCTCAAAGCACACGAGAAAAAGAAGCTGACAAGATATCAGAGACTGCGACAGGTTGAACTCCAGAGAGAAAAAATGTCTTGGGCGCGTATGAAGAAACTGAAGTCTGACCAGGCAAATCAGATGTTGTCTGACATGGATTGGCAAGGTCCTTTGTCTATGTTCTCTGTGACTTCTGCAACCGTGGATCCTCAACCTGCCGCTGGTCCATCTAAGCCGTCTCCCCCAAGTCCATCCACCACTCCATCCAGTAAACCCACAACACCCAAGGCAGAAGTTCCCAAGGTTGATAGTCCAAAAGCTGAGCCCGTTAAAATTGAGCCCAGCAAAACAGAAACCTCCAAGACTGATCCTTCAAATGCACAACCTGCCAAAGCTGAACCTACTAAACCTGAAGCTGCCACAACTGAGGCTCCTAAAAATGCAACCCCTGTTGTTGAAACACGAAAATCTACAAGGTTGAGTAAGGCTCAGACTTCTAAAGCAACCCCAACTCCAGGACCTGCTCCAAAAGTGAGCAGATCACCTGCAAAGAGGACCCTCCCAGCAGTACCTCCTCCAATGCCCAATGGACTTAAGGCTCAAAAGCAGAAACCTGTAGAGTACATTCCATACAAACCCAGACCCAAGTACACGTTTGAGGACTTTGAACTGGATGATGACCCCTTACCAACAAAACCCAGCCCTCAGATGAGGCCACCACAGCTGGTACGACCAAACGTTCAGTCAAACCCCACGGCCAAACCTTCTGTTACATCACAACTAGCCAATCAGGCAAAACTCAAAACTCAGACCACACCATCAGGACAGATCTCAGGTCAGCCAAAGCCCTCGTGCTCCTTAAATCCGCAGTCAAAATCTGTTGTGGCACCCCAAGCCAAGGCCACAGCCACTGCAGCTTCTTTAAAAAGTGTCCCTTCAGCTCAACCTCAACTAAAGTCTCCTGCTTCAGCAACACCTCAGCCAAAAGCTGCTTTGGCTCCTGGTCAGTCCAAGCCTGCTGCCTCTGCTTCCCCTCAGTTAAAGCCTGCAGTTGCTGGAGTTACATCCCAGATCAAGCAGTCCGCTCCATCATCACGTCCGCCTGCACCTGAAACAAAGCCTCCTGCTGCTTCTAAGACAGACTCTCAGAAACCCTCAAAGACAACGGCATCAGAAGACAGCAAATGCAAGGTATGTTAAAGTAACACTAGTGTGACACATCTTTAAAACAGTATTCATCTATAGATGTTAACTGTCCCTTTTTTCATCCTTACAAAGGAAACAGCCGATCCGTCTCCATCACCTCCCACTTCTGTTCCTGCTGAGGTGAACTCCACAGAGTCTGATGGCACACAGAAGTGTGAAGAAAAACTCACAGGTACTTGCTCTTTTTATTATTTCTTACAACCCATGTCATTGTGTTACATGTCTGAATCACAGCATCGAACTGTCCAGATTTGATAAAAATGTATAATATTCCTAAGCAAGTTTAACTAAGAGTGTGTAATAATCTGAACATAAAAATCATCTTCCTTTTGGGCCTTTCATAAAATTTCTGGAGTTTGGAGACTTTGACATGAAAGAACAAATCGATCTTACTCTTCCCAAGAAACAGTGGGTGCTGCCGTGAACCCCTCCCCCGTTCTAAAACACTCACAGGCGGACAAGTCCCCCTTGCTTGTGCAGCAGTCTCATCCAGCTGCAGCCAGAGCAGGCGACTGCCTGCTAATGATTAGTGCTCGTCTTTTTTGGGTTACGAAGCCTGGATACAGATAGAGGGTTGGTAGTTTAAGATAAAAAAGAATAGAAAGAGGGATATTCATTCCAAGTTATGAAAATATTCACAGTGGTTTTACTCATTTTTTGTGTCTTCTATGACATTATTCTTCTCTCCTGCTATGTCCTTTACAATAACATGCTAATATACAGTTATGCAAATTGGGAAATGAAGTCATTAAGCAGCTTCTAGTGGCTTCTAGGACAGCCAATACAAAATTTGCTTGTGTGAAAGACTCCTACCTTTCTTCACAGGTGCCGCCATTGATCCGTCTACTGAAGTTAAACCAGAAACAGACAAGACACCCGAGCCTCAAGTGTAAGAACTTTATTGTCATTTGTGTGACATGTTTTTATTTTTGTGAACAGAAAACTGAAGTAAATATGTGTTTGTGTCAAAACAGAGCAGTGAAGCCAAAAGACAGCGAGACTCCTCTCTCTGATGCTTCTCTGCAGAAAGAAGTGAAGAAGTTAAAGGAGGCAGATAAAGACGGCACACAGACTATTATTGTAAGTGGACTACCTGTGATGTAAACATATATAGATTGACTGAAATAACACAGATTGACAAGGACTCTTTCGTTTTCATCGTCTAACAAGGATGCGGGACAGAAGCATTTCGGAGCGGTGGCTTGCAGTGTGTGTGGGATGCTCTACTCTGCTGCCAACCCTGAAGATGAATCTCAGCATTTACTTTTCCACAACCAGTTCATCAGCGCCGTCAAATATGTGGTGAGAGGATGTTTCCTGAAATGACACGGCTGATGTTTGTCACTGTCTCATAATATTGACTCAGCAGGGAGATATGAGGATGTGTTTTCTAAGGACACGCAGAAAATGCAGAAGAAAAAAACAGAATGTAAATGCAGTGCGTAATGTGTGGGTCTGACAACAGCAATGTTCCCTAAAGCTGTTGGATGATATGTGCGAATAGCAAGAAACAGCGTAATGCATATATTTGCAAAAATTTGTCTACTTAAATGGTAAATAAGCACGACCCCCGGCCTTATAGGTGGCTGAAAGGAGGCTTAAACTCTCTGATGGCTAATATTCTGAATTTTTAATGACACTTAACCCTTAATTTCTTTAGATGACAACAAATTGTTTTACAGCGGTGATAATCAAAAAGAAAACATTGGAAACAAATATTTGTCAGGTTATGTAACTGTGTGAATGAGGAAAAAAATCTGTCAAGAACTGTAACAGTTTCATAAAATATGACTATATGGGTTTTTGTAAAATGTGTGAAGTAAAAAATGAGTGAAGATGAGGTTAAATTAAGCATAACAAAAGCTTTTGGTATCCATACACCAGTTACAAATATCAATTTAACATTCTCTGTTCCTCAAAATAACTCAAAGCTTATTAAATGTGGTGTGAGTAAATCTCCAAAACTAACAAGAGTTTCTATTTGACTGTAAACCACAGCAGTAGATAAGTGAAGAGCTAAGTTTTCACATATCGGAAGTTGCTGTCAGAGATCGTTTTTTAACAAATACCAGATTTGAGGATCAGATTGGTGCATCCCAAAAAGGAAGATTGCTTTAAAGTCTCTTTTGTACTAAAACTGTTTTTCTCTTTTCTCCCCCTAGGGATGGAAGAAAGAGAGGATTCTGGCCGAGTTTCCTGATGGCAAGATTATTCTTGTCCTGCCAGATGATCCTAAATATGCTCTGAAGAAGGTACAGAATGTTTACAGGGTCTAACATGCGTCTCAGAGGGAAATTAGTCATATTTAGTCAGAATCAGAAAAACTGTTTTGATCCAGGGAGTAAATTCAGTCATTGCAATTGTTCATATATACATAGTAAGTTAGAATATTAGAATGTGCTCTGAAAATAGAGGAATAAAATAAGGTTTAAGGTTACTTTATTTGTACCTTTCGGTAGATTTGGGTTACCATGGATGAGTAAGCATTTTTATGAACAGTAAGTAATAGCCATCACAGGTTAAGACATGGTAAGGTGATTAAAAAAACAGGGTAAATAAAAACAAGATATAAACCGAATACAGTCGGTAACAATGAAGTAAATGAAAAGTTAAAGTGTTATCAGTGAAAAGAAGATCAAAGGTCAAAAGATCACCATCCCAATCATTTATGAGCACGTCTGCTGTAAACTTTGAGACCAAAGAGAGTGTTTTTTCAATTTTCACTAGATGGGAAAGAATGATAAAACATATTTAAGATTTTTGCTTTCACTCCAACTTTTGCCTTATAACTTCTATGAGCTGAAGAGTAGACTTTGCTGATAATGTGATATCCATTTTCTCTGTACTCTCAATGAAGTCAGGGATTTATGAAGCACATGATGTCAATGAAACAGCAAACAACCATAAACAGTTTCATGTATTGAGCATTTTAACTCAAGCGAACAGACTCCAGTTTATTGTTCCTTTATCACTCAGCAATGTTTGTTTCTCAGGTGGAGGAGATCAGAGAGATGGTGGACAATGACCTCGGCTTCCAGCAGGTGGAGACCAAGTGTCCCTCTAAAACCAAGACTTTCCTCTTCATCTCCAACGACAAGAAAGTGGGTGGATGCCTTATAGCAGAGCATATACAAGAGGTAAGAGACAAAAGATTTATGTTTTAAAATGTAAAAACAAACCGAAAGACTGCATCAGTTTAGGTGAACTGATATGTCGGTTGCTTACAGGGTTACAGAGTGATTGAGGAGCCTGCACCGGAGGGTTCAGAAGGAGAGAAAGTGATGTTTGAGCGTCAAAGAGCTTGGTGCTGCTCTACGACTCCGGAGCCAGCCATCTGTGGCATCAGCCGCATCTGGGTCGTCAGCATGATGAGACGACAAGGCATCGCCTCACGCTTGCTCGAGTGCCTCAGGTGAGAGCTTTTCTAACAATGTGATCTCATATCTCTATAATAGAAAGGAAAAAAACATTAACACTTTTGCTTACGCAGAAACAACTTCATCTACGGTTCATACCTGAGCAAAGATGAGATCGCTTTCTCCGACCCGACGCCTGACGGGAAACTCTTCGCCACACATTACTTCAACACTTCTCAGTTTTTGGTTTATAACTTTGTGAGTGGAACGCCCTCGACCAAGCCCAAAACTGATGCAGTATGACGGTCTCCAGGATCTTTAACATTGGATTCAACGAAGACACTCAATGACCAATGAGACGCACCATCACTAAACGGTGTCTGACACAGAATCTTTTATTTGTATACATAAAAAAAAAAAGTAAAATTGGTTTAAATCTCAGGATTAAAACAACATGGTGTTGTTCACATACAAAATCATTAATTCACCCTTTAACCCTTCCTGAATAGTATTTTGGAAAGAAAAAAGTATTTTCTTTATACATTTTTATTGCTTTTATGAAAGGTTTAAAGTTTTCGTGCATGACCTGGGAGCAATAGGAAAAAGAGCATTTCATTTCTTTGAACCATCAATAACGATAAAGCCGATGGATCACAATATCTATTCACAGGTTAAGGCTGATTTTTTTTTTCCACCCTTGATTTCGATGAATCATCCTAACCAGGTGGCATCATCGCTCAGACTCATTTCAGCCGTCATGCGCAGAGATGTGGGTCAGATGAACTGTAGCTTGGGCATTAATCGTGTGCTCTAATTTCCTTAGATCACATTGCCTGTTTTCCAAGCTGAGCCATATACTGTACACCATTTAGCAGGGCATTGTAGCCTAAACTGTATGAGTGACCTCTTTTAATTTCACAGAGGCTGTCTATTGCTTTGTTTGTGCCTGAATGAATAATGTGTGACTTAAAAATTTGTTGTTTTGTTCGCCTGCCATATTTATGGCTTTTTGATTGCATTAGTCTAGAGTATCATCATGCTATTTCTTAGTAGAAACAAATTAAATGTATATCAAATTATCATGTAGATTTATGCATACTATAACAAAATGTCTAAAGAGATGATGTGCATGGGGAGGTTGTTACTGAAAGATGGTCATTCAGCCTTCAGGAGAGCAAATATGAATATTTGCTCAGTGGTAAAACTGCCTCTCACAACACGGATTTACAGCATCATGGTAATCCATCCTTTTATTTTTTTTTCTTCTTCCCTCTTTATGCTTTTAGAAAAAAAGGTGTGTCGTGTAAGAAAAAAACTTTGATTTATACGAAGCTCTTATGTAAATATTTATTTAAATAATAAACAGTTCAAAACACAGAGTCCTGGTGTGTTTTAATGGGAAAAACAACAGGTGGGTCTAGATACTTTACTTAATCTGGAGGTTCCAAAACGGGTGGAGGTGGAACATTGACAAAGGGTCCCAAAACGTCTTTCAAAATCCAAAACTATTTCCGTTCGTGCATTTCATCCATCGCTGTTTGAAATATGTACCAAACAAGTGTGAAAGTTTCCACAAAACCATGCACATAAAAAATGTTCGATCTGTTTCTGAGATTTTTTTTTCGCCATGAGACCCCTGAAGTGACTCAGACAGGAAAATGACAGGTACCAGTGGCAGAATATGAATACAAGAAACATTCTGGTCTCTAGCGCCACAATTAAGTGGACCAATTTTTAAGGGTTCCTTTGTATCTGGCCATAACATGTAGGGGGGTCTCTGGCACTATTTGAAGGGGTCACAGGCCTCAGGGACTTTTATAAGGGGTTGCTAGTCTTTAACAATGCTAAATAGTGGGTCTCTTGTCAATGGCAGCATCATTTGCTGGGCTCAGGTCTCTGGCACCACTGTTCAGGGGGTTGCTGGTTTGTCGTTTTGATGACTAGGGGCTGTTAATCTTTGGTCATGCTTATTAGGGTCCCCTGGTCTCTCCCACCACTTCTTGGGGGGGTTGCTGGTGTTTGTGCCAAGATTTTTGAGGGATTGCTGGTCTCTACCAATGCTTATTAGGGGGTTGCTTATCTCCAGCAACATTATTTAGGGGGTCTCTGTTCCCTGGCCCTAATATTTAGGGGACTTTATGTCTCCTCTACCCCTGTTTGAAGGGATCGATTGTCTTTGACCGGTCTCCAGGTCCTGCTATCTCATGGGCCTCTTGTCAATGGCAGCATCCTTGACTGGGTCCAGGTCTCTGGCATCACTGTCCAGGGGGTTGCTGGTCTCTTGCCCTGATATTTAGGGGGTTGTTGGTCTTTGTGCCTTGATTTTTAGGGGGTTGCTGGACTTTGGCAATGCAAAATGAGGGGTTGCTGATTTCCTTTTCCAGCTTTTTAGGAGGTTTCTTGTCTTGACACCGCTATCTAGTGGGTCTCAGGTCTCCAGCTCTATTTTTGATTTAGGGGGTCCCTGGTGCCTTGCTTTTTAGGGCGTTGCTTGTAACTGCTTATTAAGGGGTCGCTGGTCTTTGGCCCTGTTACTCAATCTAATCCCTTGTTGTAATTGAGCCTCTTCAGTCTTATTATGTTGTATTAACCACTTATGCCATCTAGTGGACACAGTTGTTGTAAACATTTGTGTGCCTGTAGTTTTCAGAAGATTTAAGCTTGTGATGTTTGATTTAATTCCCATCTACACTTTGTTTGCAGCGTGTTATCAGTGAGATGTATTTAAGTGTGAATGTGGGACTTTTCCTTGCTGTCATGTTTTCTCTTTGCAGCAGCAGATGTAAACACTCCCCTATTAGTGCATTCCTCCACACTCCTGTCACAACACGGGTCAGCTCGATGGCAACTTCTGAGAAACAAAACAACCTTAGAACAACACGGATACTTCCTTAGCGGGAGAGTGAGAAAACATGAGGCCTCTGCTCCTCCTCGGAGAGGTGATACCGATCAGCAGGAGAAAACAACTGAACCCAGCTTCCTAAAGTATCTTTAACTCAACAGTCACCTTGGCCTGTTGACTCTCACTGACACTGGGATCATCTTGATCCTCTAATTTACCCTTCAAACTCATGTCACAGCTTGTTTAATCCACTCAGGCTCCTTATGGATGGAGTGGTGTGAATTCAGTCCTTACAATGGGATTTAATGAAGAAAACGACATTTGTATATTCAAACTTTTATTCTTACACATCAATTTTAAAGAGACAAAATTGTCACAGCTGCCACATTGTACACCATAAAAACACCCATCCTTATAACACAGTCAGGTTGTTGTTAGAATACGTCAAACTATTATTACTAATTATTAAAAATCAATTTCTTATTTACAATTTACACAGCCAGTGTACAAAACATATCAAGCACCAAACAAAACTTATTACAGATCATTTCTACAGTATTTACATCACTTGTGTCAAATTCAGATGACTTTTTGATCTTAGGGAAAGAAACACAAGTGAGATTTTTACATGAGCGTGAGCTGTGACCACCAGGTGAACCGCCCTCTCAGTGCTGCGGGGATTGGCCTCATTGCGTGACATCTGCTGGGACTTGATCGGTTTTAAGAGTTTTAAGATAAGATTACAGTAATGCTCTAGGTGCTTGTTGTGTTGACAGGCAACCTGTAAGAAGAACGGAGCTGCTCTGGAGCACACATGGCAAACGGACCACAAAATGGCAAAGAATTATCGCTAATTTGACATAAAACTGACAAGAAACACATGTTTGTAACATAGATGGTGAAATGTAAAGGTTGATTTAAAGTGAATGCATTGCTTTTGCATCTGTATACTGGTACATGTTTTGTAGTTGGCTGAAATGACTTGACACATGAGTGTTTTACGCCAATGCTATGGCAACGTCAAAATTTAGGCACCAAAGACGTCATACTACATTGTAACCCACGGGTGGTTTTAGACAAAAAGTCCCTTTGTGATTGTCCAAAACAGCCAAAAAAGACATCCTCACAGGATGGGACAATTCTGACCACAAAAATCATACAATATGTCCAACATGTCTGGATCCTGAAGTCTTCTGTTCAAAGCACCTTGACCTTTTCCAGGCTGCGCAACAACAACGTTACCATCTGCAAGAGGCTCTACCAGTGGGTGCACTTTGTTATCCATCTTCTTAAAGTCAGTAACACCAACCGCAGGCAGTGTGCCATTCTTCTCTGCTGGAGTTTTGGTGTCCTCTGAGTTGTCCTTTAAATCCATGATACTCTCACTGATTATGCCGTCCTTGCTAACCACACTCAGATCATCTTGACATGCCTCTGAGTCACTGGCATGGGGCAAAGCGAAGTACGTGCACTTTCTTGTGAATGACTGCATCTTGTCTTCCACTTCGGACTTTGTGCCGTTCGGATACGAACCATTCTCTGCCGTGTCCTTGCACATTCCTCCCCCTCGAGTTGTAAAACTTTTATTTATCCCCACTGGGTCTGACACAGACTTTCTGATTTGTGAGTTCTCACTGAAGAGCATTTGTTCACCATTAACCGGAAGATTATGTCCAGGCACAACTTTTGCATTAAAAGCAAGGCATCGTGTTGCCTCAGTGAAGTTGTCAAGAGCACTAGTGGAATTGAAGTATGACAACTCAGGCATTGCTTTGGACTGAGCTATGTGGAAGGGGGAGTAAAAGCTTGGTTGTTGGACAGATGGGGGTCTCTCTCTCTGTTCGTCATCATAATTAGAATTTCTCATCCCGTAAAGTCTTTCAATCGTCCGTCTTACAAAACCTTTACTGATAGATTTCCGCGGTGACTCGTCTTCTCCACTGGACACCTCACTGGAGGTCTGAGACTGGTATCCGGCACTGGTTGACGTCTGTGCTCTTAACTCGGCAATCTCTGCTGAGTTTGGACTTTGGAAAGGTTTGTGACCTTGTGGGATATCCGTGGCACTCTTTGCGAGGAACATCTCCCTGATGGATCTGACTCTGATGCCTTCAGGCTCTGTGGTTATAACGCCCCCAGAGTCATAGCTGAAAGATAATGATGACTGAGGAGCTGATCGGCTGCCGGGTGTTGGCTGGGACTTGGCTGAATCCTCAACATCCAAATCAAGAGGGACATTCCTCTGTGAGAAACGTCTTTTGGGGGAAGTGTCTGTTCTCTTCTGGCTGTCAGCAACTTGCTTCTCCAGACGGGTGACTCTCTCTGCTACAGTCTGGGATATTGTCTCTATATTCGGATTCTTGGATGTTTCTACAGCCTTTTCACATTTCTCTTCAGACTGTATTGCAAAAGCTGGAGTCTCTTTTATATATGTAGTTGCATGTTCCTCCTCACAATCAGAGCCTTTTCCAAAGTAACTTAACTCTTCTTCATTTGAGCTGTTGGTGTGATCATCCTCTCTCCTTGGTTGGCAAACCTCTACGTGTTCTTCACAGCTGCTGTGGTCATTCCCACTGTCCTCATCTGCACTAAATGTAGAGCTCTTTGCCAAACTGACTGAACCCTGACTTTCTATCATGACTCCGACTGTATTTGGACTTCCTGTCTCATCACAAACCTCTCTGCTCTCATCATCCAAGCTTATCTTGTCCTCTCTTTCACCTGATAGAGATTTACATGTTTCTCTTTTTTCCATGTCATCTACAAGATCATCCATGTAGTCCTCCTCTAAAATGCTCTCTTGCTCTCCCTCATCATTAGACAAACCTCCCTCACTGCCAGCCTTTACATCCTCATGTTCAACCTCTTCCTCTGAATACGCCTCATCTTCATCTGAGTTACCTATGGTGTCATCAACACTCACACTCAGTCCAAAATAACCTGCTTTACTTTCCTGCTCCCTCTTTGAGTCAGATCTGGACAAAGTACTCTTGTTGCCCGTCTCTACATAACTGGAGCTCTGTTGCATATAGTCTTCCTCCGAGTCATCGCTTCCCCTCCTCTCCTGCTGCTCGTTCTCACATTCAACTTCTGCTCCTTCATCAGAAAGATCACCTGCGTCTGAGCCAGAACCAGCTACGTCACAGCTTGCTTTTAAATCTCTATTGGCACCTGACTCTTCCTCACACGTGGGCTCATTTTCACAGACAATCACGCTCTCTTGACTTTGCATCTGCACTCGACTATCATCCATGTCTTGCTCCTCTACCTCAGAGGTACAACTGTCCTGCTTTTTATTACTGCTACCTACATCTTCTACCTCATCTTTGCTTGATTTGTCTCGATCATTATCTTGCAGTTTTTCCACACTTTCCAGCTGCCCTACCTCAGGTTTAAGTGACGGACTTTCAGCCTCATTGCTCTGATCATGTATGGCTGCTTTGGTTGAGTTTTCACGTGGTTTGAGCTTTGGTGTCTCTTCTGTACATCTTGTCTCAATGACAGTAAATCTTTTAATAATGGAGCTCACATTTACATTTGCTTTCTCATCTTGAGACACATCTTTGATAGGGACAGTGCCATCTATTAAGGGATTGGCTATCGACGGTTCTACTTCTTCTTCGATACTGGCACAAATCTCTGTCTTGTCATCGTCGCTTTGGAGACCCACAGAAAGAGCAGCCAGTTCCTCCTTTAGCTTCTCAGGCATATTTAAGTTATCCATGAACTCATCAATACTGCAGTCTCTCTCAGGACAGGTGTCAGCTACAAGTTCATTGGGTGTAGGGCTACGGCTCTTGCATTTGTCGCTGAGTTCCTGAAAACCCTTCCAACTCTGCAGGAGCTGCTTGGAAGCCGACTCCTGCAATTCTGACAAACTGTCTTTCAACTTGTGAGAATCTTCGATATTGGCGATCTCCTTGAGCGAATCGATCATTTTTAAAGCCTCTGCACAGCTGACATTATTTGCATTCAGCTCATCCACGCTCTGGTTGTTCAAGCCTTCCTTTAGAGTCATGACAGCCAGGAAAGCAAGGAGCGCTTTGGATGAGGAGCCAAATGTAGAGGCCACATGAGAGGAGAAGTCGGGCAGGCTGTTGGACCTCTCCAAACATGAGGGGCGTTTGTTCTGTGTGATGAGCCTGATTGACTTTATTGAGAAGCAAATATCCTCAAGTACGGACGTAATATCTGGCTGATTGGAGCTGGTTAAAAGCTGGGGCATTATTTGTGTTTTAGATTTTTCTTCCTCTGATGTTGCCAGGTCTTTCGTCTTGCTCACCTCTCTCTGATTTACTTCCACTGGCACAGGCATGTTATGAGATTCAGTTTTGTCCAGGTCACCTGTCTGAGTTTGAGGATTCTGTCTCTTCGTTGATGTTTTCCTTTGGGTCCCATGTGATGACTCAGATGCGTCATCGGAGGAGTGATTTCTAGAGAGCAACTTTTTTCCTGACCGTTGCCTGACGGGTGGTGACATCACCTCCAAAGATTGAGAGTATGGAGAAAGTGTCTTTTGCAGTTTGGGTTTTTGATCCTTCCTCTCAGTGGAAGGGCTAGCTTGTCTTTGTATTCCTGCTTTTGGAGACATGTTTTTATCAGGGGGATGGTTTCGTACTGGGGACAGTTTTGGAGATTTATGAGAATGTTCAGGAGAGCGTTTCTTTGTTTGTGATGGACTTTCCAATAGTTGCACTTTCTTCACAAGGGGTTTTGGAGATGGTACTTCTGTCTGTGTTTTTGTTTCCTTAGATTGGACATCATTTGGTGTTAGATGATCATCTGATGCTATACTTGGTGATTGCTCCCTGTCTTCAGTTGTTAAACTGTTAGGAGATGCAGAGGTACAACAATACTGACTATTTTTGGACTCTACCATGCTGTTTGACAGCTGTGTGTCTCCTCGTAGAGTTTCTTCTTGCTGTTGTGTGCCTGTTGAATTGTCCACATTGTCCGCTGATGTTATCTCAGAAGTAGCATCACTACTTAAAGCGTATTTGTCCATACAAGCCTTTCTGAGAGCCATTGTCCTGCCAAAAGATAAATTACTGACCAAAGGAGCTCTTTTGACAGACGGGTTTCGTGGTAAAGGTGCTTCCCCTAATGTCTGAGGAACGCTGCTCTGAACTGATGGTGCCTTCTCCATTGTGAGCTCAGTGGGAGATGCTGCCTTTTCAGATGAAGGGCTAACAGATAATGGTTGATTATCTGACATTTGGCTGCTCACTGATGACAGCCGGTATAAGGGGCTGCTGGCTTGCGAGGAAACATCCATTTCACAGTATTCAGTGTTTGAAAACTCAACACTTTCAGCAGGGGGCGAAGGGGGTGGTGGGAAGTCCATGGAAAGGGTTCTGGATGGTGTTGCACTTTGAAGGGAGATTTTGACGGGCATGTCAGATGAGGCGCCTGATGAGGTCTTATTAATTGGTGAAGTTGTAGAAGTATTATCGCTTTCTGTGTGTGTTGGGGTTTGATGGACACTGACAGTTTGTGGATTGATTGAGTGCCTCTCAGGTAATGGACTTGCTTTGTTCTCAAAGGACTGAACTTTCTGCTTCACAGATGATCCAAGGATCTCAGGTAGTAGTGTTTTACTTGTTTCTTCTTTGGATCTATCCTCCTGGTGCTCCCCTTCCTTTGCCTCAGTTAACGAGTCATTGCTTTTCTGGACAACCTTCTCTGCTTTTATACTTTCTCCATCTGGCTTGGTTTTGGGTTCAAAATGGGCCTTTTCCAACCAGTTTTCAACATATTCATTGTTCAAAGCACTGGAAGAGTCAAAAGCAGGCAGCGACATGCTTTTGCTGATGTCATATGACTCGTTTTCGTTCCTTTTCTCCTGATGCATGGACGCCTGGCGTGTCAATATTCCTCGTGGTTGGGTTATTTCTTTCGGGGCAACATCCAGCCTGCTTTTTTCCGCTTCTGCTTTGATTTCATCCAACGCTGATGGTATGCTGGGATCCTTTAGGACATCTGTCTTTGTGTCATCTGACTGCTGAGAGCTCTTTTTTGTAATCCTTTTGTCTTTGATTTGTGCAGGCACCTTTTTGGTCTTCTTCGGGGTCTTTGATTTAGATGTACTCCCATAAATTTTCCTCAAGAATCCAGCACTGGAGAAAGTTTTCACTTTCTTACTTTTCTCAGTTCCTTCTGAAGGACTATCTTTTTGCCTTTTCTTTGGCGTCACGAGCCGATGAAGACGTTTCTTAATTGGTTTCGGTTTTGGAGACATCATCTTACCATTTTTTGGATCAGTTTGCCGGGACTTCCCTTTGCCTTTGCTAGACTTTGGCTGTTTTCTCAGAGAATTTGCTTCTGGCAAAGGGCGGGCCAAATCAGATGTTAGAGAAGCACTTCCAGCTCTCCACATGTTAATTGACTCGGCTGCTGTCGATGGTCTCCAAAGGTCAGCTTCTGACTCATTATTGGAGGTGAACAGTCCAGTTTCTGCAGAACCCGGCCTGCAAAAAGGAATCCCAGAAGCAGTGGTTCCCTGTGCATAAACATTTGCAAGATAATTATCTGAGCAGGTCTGCTGCTCATATATATGTAAGACGGTCTCAGTGACTTCCTCTCCACTGGATTCAACAATTCCTGCTGACTTGAACGTTGAGACATTTCTGCTACTTAAACAGTTCGTCTCTATTGAGCCAAGTCTTCTTGGTTTGGGTACTGGTCTTGTGCTACACTGTTTGACCATGCAGTACTGCTCTGTCATGGATCCATGCTCTGTCTGCTCTGTGTAGGCGTAAGAACCCATCACACCTTCCTGAATTCCCTCCGCCGTCACAGATTTCACACTTTCTATAGACGTTTGCTTTGATCTGATCTGCCTATGACCAGGTGTTTGAGCTCTTTGAGGGGATGCCAAACTTGCCTGTGCCTTTATATTCTCCTCTTCAATACTGTTCTCGCTGAGAGCTCCATAACATGATGTTGGTGGATCATCATCGTTGTTATCTTTAGTTCTGTCCTTGTTGGTTGAGCCGATGGAGGCAGCAGGACTTTGTAAATCAAGTGAGGTGGGTGAGCTGATCTGCTCCTCCTCCGGTGGTGGTGGTAAACTGTCTTCATTAAGCAGATTAGCAACACTTGACCGACTCAAGGTGGTGGTCCAGTGAATGGTCTCTTCTTCTTTAAGGGTTAGCCTCACCTTCATCTCGACCGTCATGCTTCCATCTTGATTCACTCTAAAGGACTTCTCAATGTCATCATCTGTTGGCAGTAGGCCTCCTTGACTCTCAGCTCCATCGCCGAGGCAGGTTTCACCCTCTGTTTCAGCCACAGACTCCAACATGTGACCTGACTCCCACCCCACAGAGTTTGAGTGGTTGCTGCGCAGCTCGCTTGATCTTTCGACAACCGAGTTGTGAATCTGATTCACGATGAACCTCTCAGATGAGGGCGAGAACGGGCGGGATGTTGAAGAATTTGTTGGTGACCTCTTTTTACCTTTTTGTTGTGTTGTAAAAAGAGCCATTGGAGGGCAGTAGAAAGGAGGGCAGTTGGAAGAGGAAACCCAGGAAGCATGAAAAAGAAAGAGAGAGAAAAAGTTAGACTGATAGTTGAACTACTACAGCGCATAAAGAACAAAAGCAGACAGCCACATAGACAGTGTATGTAGGTCATGTATGGCATTATAGGAGATATCATTGCCTCAGCACTCTCTTCATCCCATGAGTGCAGGTAGATTACAGCAGACACAGTGTGTCCCTTATGAGAGTTAGGTATGTGCTCATGAATTGCCCAAAGAATAACTTAAATTCCTTTGAAAACTTACGGTTTAAAAACTTGAGTCTTCGGACACTTTTCCGATTAGTTTGCAGCATCGTTTGGGCCGGGGGTTTCTCTGTTGTGTACTTTGCAGGCCTGAATGGCTCCCTTCCTGCAGCCACGACAGTCCCAGAGCACAATATCAGCCCAGGAAGACCCTCCACCTGCAGTGCACAGAAAATAAAACATTTCTCTTCAGAGACAGAAATAATAAGTTGCTATCTCAATGAGAGAAGTAGTTCAAATGCATTCATTGTGGGACATGCTGAATATAATTGGCAACTTTATTAAAATGGTGCTTGCATTATTGGTAGGCCCTGAATTTATAATAGATCCTTTAACAAAGCCTTCCAGTGCAGTATCCCAGAATGCCTCTCTACGCATTAAGGTGAGTAGCTAAAGGAGCTTACCACTTTCTCTCCTCATGTGATGGTTATTTATAAACCAGGTTTAAGCAAGTTTTTTATGGGTCAATAAGAATACCACAGGACTAAAACTGACAGGAACTCATTTGAACATACAATTGGATTGGTATTATCCATTTTATGAGGTTTTATAAGGTTGACATGGGGAAGATTTCAATTTCAGTCTCAATAGAGTTATTATCCAGTGTATTTTGAGATACCTTGGCCTAAGAAGGGGAGAGTACAGAAAATAAGCTTCTGGTTTATTATTGTTAAACTGGCATTCCTTGTTGGCAGGTATCAGAGAATAACACTCACTCGTTTTCCGTCAGATGTGAGTAACTTCACCACATGGAACTGGATCAGCTCTGAAATATATTCCAGTATGGACTCAAAAGTTGGCGTAGTCCTCTTTGAAAGCACCACCGTGTGCTTAACACTGGGGTCCCCATTGCGAAAAACCAGCAGCCTCTTTGGCGTGCGCAAAGCAACAGGTTCCTTCTTGCTTTGGCTGGGGAACATTCTCGCCTGCTGCACAGTCCTCCGGCGAGAGCTCACAGGCCTGGCGTGGTACCAAGGCGGCAGCTTCTTCCTGGCCCGTGCCAGGTTGAACGGTTTGACTTTGCGGCTGTCAGAGCAGATGTAGGATTTCCCATCCTCCAAATCATCCAGAGTGCTGACGGCATGAACGCCATGGGGAGTGGTGATGTTCCTCACTCCAAATGGCAGAGGAACCTTTTTGGAGAGACTGTCAAGGAGCGCGTCGAAGGTTTTGAAGGTGCGGTTGTTGATGACCATGCGCAGACCGTTGAATTGAGGGTCGCCACTTTTGTAGAAGCAGACACGCTTCGATAGGATGGGGTCGATGATGCTTGGGTGGCGCGGGGTGCCAAAGGTGTGGGCGCTCCCTGAGGACTGTCCCGGGAGGACCCTCCGAAGACCCGTGTCATTCATCATCTCTGTGTAGCTGGAAAAGTTTCAAAGGAAAAGGTTAGATATTTGATGGAAACAAAGGTTTACTGGTTACGCCTCTTTTTTCTTCTTAAGGGAGAAGAATTAAGTAGCATATGGTGTTTCTGGTGAGAGGCTTGGGAAATAATGTTGCTCATATTTAAAGTTAATTATCTCCACAAATTGGGCCCATTTGATCTATTTTATTGAGCATAAAGGATATAAAGTAATAGGATTGGTGTCAGGGATAAAGTTGTAGTGAATTATAGAATAGTAATGTATAATCTCAAACACAACAGTGTGTGTTATGGAGCTTTTGCATGTGGGTCAACAAACATCACAATACCTTCTGCAACACAACTTAATTGAAGATGTGCAAACAGCTGAATGACGTCTTGCAAGCATATGTTGTTTACATCCTAAACCCATTTCCATCAGGTAACATGACCTCACTCTTGGAGAACTTGCCACGTGAATCTTCAATTATTCGATTACCGTGGTTTCGACTACCCACAGAGGCAATTAAAACGTGAACAGAAATGTCAGCCAGATTTTTTCCTTTTAGCCACTTAGGCTTGGCTTTTTCGAATTCCTCGGCCGTCAAACTAGCAATATCTCTGTATTTCTGCACGAGGGTTTCAGTGTGGATACTTTAGTCAGTAAATCAACACATGACAAAAAGAAAACTGTGCATTTTAAATGACAAACAAACAGTATCACAGATGTTGCAAAAGGTTTCAAACCAATGTGACAAATATACTATAATTTTCACAAAAACCGTCCATTTCACACAAGAGCTGAAATGATATCTTACAAACTGTAGAACTTGAGCCTATCCATGAAAAAAAAAAATGAATTGAAAGTGCTGAGTGCAGCTGGTAAAAGAAGTAATATTGAGAAGTATATATGTCACTGAATTCGATTTTTTTTCCATCTAATGGTGAAATCTTTGTAGTTGTTGATAAAGACAAAAAATATCAGCTCATCACCACCCAAGTAGGTAATAACTCACATCGTGAAAAAGTGAAACCAAGGGAATAAAATAAAACATTGCTAAAAATGAACAGGATTTTCAGAGTGAACTCACCTATGTCGGCATCAGCATCATAAAAGTCCCAAACTGTCTTCACAGCATCCATGAAATGTTATTCCGTGCTCTACATCATGACTGCTGTTGCACTAACTCCACGGCAACAGTTTATTTCAGGAGACAGCATCGTGGTTAATTTGCTTAATCTTTGCTTAGAGTTAATCCCTTCTGCAAGTGAGGCGCTCGAAAATCCTCCCCTGAAAGGTGTGTCACACAGATGCATGTTGGGACGATGCAGCAAGGCGCAGAGGTGGACCAGGGAAATTGAATCTGTTCATTGTGATAGGGAAAGAATCAACAGGCCTTTCCCCTGGCTTTCAACCTACAATCATGGTGCTAAAATTAATCCTCTTTTAATTTATTTGAACATTCACATTTTCTGTCAAGTGCACTAGAAAAATCTCTCAAAATGACATTAGGACTGTGCATACACTTCTTGTTTGAATCCAAAGCTCTGTACATTCTGCAGAAAGTAAACAACTTGTACCACTTACATCTTTAAATGATTGTATCTATTATGATGTGACAATGTGAGAGTTTAAAAAGTAAGTCAGAGGACACAAGACCGGATTGAAGTTATCAAAAAGTGCAGAAAAAATGTTTAAGATGAAGGATAAGAAATATTTAAGGCTTAAAATGTTGTTTGCAGATCAGAAGTGCTGATGTTTACGCAGCACGTAACTCTGCAGAAAAACTGACCATTTATAATCAGGTATCAGGAGACAAGTGGGGGACAGGTGAGGTTTGATTTCATGAATCTGTGACGATGGAACAAGGATTTTTGACCACATGTACTTACTTATATTATCTATAAATCACTTAAAGAAGTTAATATAAAACAGAGCATTTATTTCAGGGTGCCATGTTCATTTTTTTCAGATTATAAAAAAATATGATTCAATAAGATGCAGGATACAATGGAGGATTAGGGCCACACTTAAAATAAAAAAAGTTAGTTAAAAAGATTAATCTAATAAACTTATGAAAAAATGTCTTAAAGTTACGAGAATATAATCATAAATTTACAACAAAGAAATAATCTATGAGAACAATCTTGCATCAACTGCACAGGCTGCTTGTCTTTGCTTGCATTTGTTTTCTAACTTTTTTATGTTCTCATAAACTTATGACTTTATTCTTGTAAATGTATGACTATATTCTCATAAATTCATAAGATTAATCTTTTAAATTTCTTAATTTGTTCCGTGCGGCTCTTATCTTCTTTTGTAGCTGGATCTCCATGATCATTTTCAAAAGATTAAACATGGCCCTCTTTCAAAAGTACTGATAAACTCAATTTCCTTTCAGCACTTTCCATAGTACATATAGTGTTAGTTATTCATTAACAAGATCATTTCAATAGATCTCGCTACTATTTCTGCTTAAACAAGAGGTCACACTGCAAAACCTGACATCCAAGCAAGTTTAACTCTTATTTTATTTTTTTTAAATGGCCTAATAGACTTTATGTGAGACATATTCACTTGACAAGTCCAGAAAGTGTCTTATTTCAAGATATTTTAGAGCAAAAATGAGACCATAATTGCTTGTTTAGGGGAGAAATAAGTCCACCCATGGAATAAGTCCTGACAAGTTCATTTTCTCACCAGATTTTCAGATTCCTAAATTGTTCACAAGCAACACAGATCTCATTTGAGTCTTCGACTATCCTGAAACAAGACAATTCTCAGGACTTTCCAGGTTAATGTGGCTCATATAAGTCTAAAAAGACAATACTTTTTTAGAAATAGGACATAAACAGTGACTTAGACCTCAGTTTTTGTAAGGCAGTGCTCTATCTGCAGAGAGACGTATGAAAACAAGAGCAGCACGTAGCAGCAGATGGTAACTCGTGTCCAGTTGCAATATTCGTGCGAGGTTGTAATCTCATTGAAGACGTTTTAAGATTATAGGGATTAAGGAGCTCTTCAAATTAGCCCCTCAGGACCCTCAGAGAGGAGATTTTTATTTCAATGAAAGGGGTTTACATCCATTTTAATCCCTTCATGTGTGAAAACTTAGTCAGAGGTAAAGCTCAAGAATATGTTTAAATTCTGATCTGGAATGAGGTATTTAAAGATGAGTGATTTTTTTTTAGCCTTTTCAAAAATATATTCCTGCTTGTTCCAGAAATACAATTAAGTTTAGAGGGGTAGTGGAGTCCAGTAGATTAGGTTTAACCGTATTACTCGCGGGTATTAGCTGTGGTCATGTATATGCTTAACCATGAACTATCAAGAGTTGCATAACCGTGACCAAAACAGGAGTGGAGTGGGTCTATTTCTGTAGAGAAAGAGATTAGTGGGCAAGGGATAACTTCATTCCACAGTAAAACCTGGGGCTGAAGTCAAGGAATCAAAGGAATATACAAAAGTTATCAGGTTTCAACTCTGTTTGAAGGAATGAAGTGATGACACTCCGTCGTACAGTTTAGTTTACCGCCATAAAAATATCTCAGGTGTGTTCGAAAGAGACGATATGTGCTGTAGGAAAGAATTCCTGCTGAGCTCGACTAGACAGAGAATCAGGAATGCCGCAGGAGGCTCCCATGTGCCAAGCCTGTGACCTGTTCCCAAAACAACAACGAGTACAAAAATGTGAAAAATCCTTCAAAGGAAGCGTGAGGAGGGGGGACAATGGAGGAAGCCCCTAGAGTAAACAGGTAGGCCTGCAGCCTGCATGCCCCTCATTCCAGCCCTCCACCCTGGAGATAAGAGACAAGCAAATGCTGGGTAGGAACGTCTGGCCACACTGATACAGCAGCGCGGATCCTGCCAAACATAGCCGAATCTGACTGAAAATAAACCGTAGCTGAAGTTCGGCACTTGAAGCAGCATGACAGGTAACGAATGTCTGAAGCTCCATTTGTCACATAACCTTCCAGTCACAGAGTTATAACGAACCAGCTGGTGATATGAATACTGTTATTTTTCCTTCACATGATTACACGTGAAATCACACGCCGCCACGACAGAGATATCTGTCTCCGCGTTCCGAGTGTATTGTCACCCCTGCCATGCTCTATTTTTAAGTCCTTGCGCCTATACTGCAACTAATTGGCGCCAAGTTAGATTCAAACCTATGCTGTTAATGGGAAAAAATGTGTGATATGTTTTGGCCCTTGTCCCCTTTCTATATTTGGCCCAGCGTCCTCCATGCAGCTGCTCCTCCAGATCTGTCTGCCTGTGTTCCCATCAAACACCTCTCTCCAGTCTGCATGTATCGCTTCGATTCCAGAGGCAGAGTCGCTGCCTGCGAGGGCCTGCAGCTCCTGTGCACGAATACTTCATAAATGAAAGCGTTCTCTCTCAGTGTTGTGCTAAATTTAGCTTTTTAAAATGAAAAGCGTTGCTTGTTTTGCAATCGTTGTAAGAAGGGTGTAAAATTCCAACCACTGCAGCTGTCAGGAATTCAATTATGAGTGATACAGCTGCACCGTAGTCCACAGCAGTTTGAGACATTCACTTCAATTAAAAGGAAGACAGCTGCTTCTGGAAATACTTCTGTCAACTAAAATCCTCCAAACTGTCCTAAGCTGTGCATATTTGGTTTGTTTCCTGATAACTGTACTCTTTCTAAAAGAGAGAGGGTAATGGTGGACCAATGTTTATTACAGGCGAGGCGTTCAATTGCACTCTGTAAGTAAACATATGACATCCTTCTCTTGGCTGTTGGTTGAAAAGAGTTATCTGCAAGTTTGACTCTAGAAAAACTCACATATATGGTTTTAAAGAAGGCTTCATAATGTGGTAAAACTTTGGAGGTTTTCTTTGAATTAGTTAAGAATGCTGACTTAATCAATGAACTCACTGCGGAAAAATGAAATGTAAGCAGGTGTTTGTGCCTTTATATTAGTGTAAGTTGTCTTATTATACTTGATATGAGCCACATTCAACTGACAAGCTCAGAAGTTTGTCTCATTTCAAGATATTAAAAAACAAAATAAGGTCTGAATTGCTTGTAACAAGTCAAAAAATCTGCCAATGGGATACAAATATATAATCTTGAAATTAGATCCATGTCTGAATACTAGAAACTTTTTTCTTACTACTTGTTACAAGCAATTCAGACTTCATCTTTATTGTTAAATAACTTGAAAAAAAGACATTTTTATGGACTGGACTGGTAAATGTGGCTCGTGTCAAGTCAAAAAAGACTTTTTTGTTTCCCAAAGTCAGACATCAACACTTGCTTAGATTTCAGTTTTCACAGTGTTGAAAGCATGAGGTATGGATGAAGAACATTTTTATATAGTTTAAGTGTTACCAGTATGAAAAATACGAGTTAAATATGACTGATGTTTATTATTTAAACGATGTATGTGTATATATCTGTACGTCTTTATGTATGTGCATTATTCATTTATTTCGTCTTTCATTTGAGTAATTCTACAATTTACTTTCATTGTTCTTGAGTTGTTAGTTTACTGCCCCTTGTTCTGTTGTTTGATGTCATATTTTAATGACATGAAAACATAAATGATCATTCCTTGAAAAAATCTGAAAGTCAGTGTGCATTCACAAAAAAATACACTTTTATCTGTAAATCTTTTTTCCTCTGGTGGCAGAAAAATAAAAGGCCCAACAGGCGTGGAGCCACAAATGTGCTTCGTGTTTCAAATTCCATTCAAGCTACATGATGTGACATTTTTTCCCTTCCCTTCACTTCCACTGGAATTCCCAGATTTTGAATGAATCGGTGCCAAACAAGACTCATAAGGTCACACACCGCCGCCCGTCCCCTCCCCTCTAAAACCCCCCCGCACAGCAGTCAGAGGTCCCCACCCCATCCATTTCGAGCACTTCGTATCAGCTGTGCCAAGCTTTTAATCTGCCCGGTGACATCCCAGTGTTTCCTGCATGGGACACAGGGAGAGATAAGCACGCTCCTCTGTGCGGTAAATCACTTCACGCTCCCTCTCGTTCGCTGATATGACCATTATTCAATTAGGCGGCACTCAAACTGACCACCATTCTGAGTAACTGTAATCAGAGGTGGGTTTTTGCTTTTCCTCTTTTTGAATTCATCTTTTTCTTATCATTAAAGCATCCTCTCAAAATTTCCAAGAAACATAAACTTAAGAAATTACCTCATGTAGGCCGACGATCCACAACACACAATGCAGGGACGAAAGCTTGAAAGAACGCTTGTGTTTAATTTGGTCAAACAGGGATCGATTTATTAACTGAATAAAGACAATTAGTACTTTTTTATTTGGCCATACAGTTGAATTTTTAAGCGGCATGAACAGAATACACATGATCAAAGTGGTTTGTAAACTGTTAGGTTATATTCTCTAACTCTAGCTTTGTTTTCACATAATGTGCTTGTGAAGTTTTCAGGAGAGTCTTCCCATAAAATGATCCATAGTTGCTTATCCTTGTATTAAAGTTTTGCATTGGTTTGCAAGGCATGTAAAAGCCACATAGTGGAAATTAAAGGTGGCATACTGAAATTACTCTTTTGCTTCTACACCATCCATGGATGCGCATGCATACACTGCCTGGCCAAAACAAAAAAAAAAAAAGAATCGCCACCTAAATAAAAGGTCAGAACCTCTAATGTTTCGTTGGACTGCCTTTAACTTTGATTACAGCACAAATTCACTGTGGTATTGTTTAGTTAAGCAACCCCAGATCATAGCACTGCCCCCACAGGCTTGTACAGTAGGCACTAGACATGATGGGTGCATCACTTCACCTGCCTCTGATCTTACCCTGATGTGCCCATCACTCTGGAACAGGGTAAATCTGGACTCATTAGACCACATGACTTTCTTCTATTACTCCAGAGTATTACACCCCTTTTTTTCTGGTTAACCTTACTGATAAGTGGTTTTCTTAAAGCTACACAGCTGTTCAATCCCAATCACTTGAGTTCCCTTTGCATCGTTTGTGTGGAAATGCTCTTTCTTTCACTATTTAACATACTCCTGAGTTTTACTGTTGTTTTTCCTTGATTTGATTTTACCAAGTCTTTGGGTAATTACTGATCGTGGTCATCCACATTTTTTCCTGACAGACAATGGTTCCTCACCATCCTTCCAGTTTTTAATAATTTGTTGGACAGTTTTTAACACAGTTTTAGTAGCTGCTACAATCTCTTTAGATGTTATCTTTTATTGATGAATGCCAATGGTTTGACCCTTTTTAAACAGACTGACATCTTTTACACGTCCACAGGATGTGTCTTTCTCCATGGTTGTTTAAGAAAATAGGAGGTACAGATTGCAATAGCTGGAGTTAACTAACTGTGATTAATGAATTAATGACTGAACTGGCGTAGTAAAGTTTATATGTATTCAATTTTCTTTTTTTTTAAAAAAAAAGTAGGCTAGGCCTCAAGTGATTAGCTGGAGTAACTTTCTTTCTGGCTCTTTCCACTTGGAAAAGAGAAATTCATATGGAAAATTTGCATTTTCACGTGTATTTGATGGCCAAACTTACAAATGATTTTGAATTTTCAAGTTCTGTCATGGAACAGTTTATCAGCTCATATCACAAAAGATGAAAACTATATCATTATTATGGTTGTTTAAGTAAACTTCACATTAACAAAAACATGTTAATAAAGAATCCAATCTATTTTGTCAGCAATATTCAAATATAATTTAAAACAGACATTTTTAAAAAGACAAACTTGACATTTCGATACTTGCACCACTGTGAATTAGCTAGATATATTCATCTAAATGAGATACGTGATCAGTTTGACATTTGAGAGTGAACTTCTGTACTTAGATTTAAAGTCTTATTTTAATAGTCTTATCTCCTTTTGAATGGATTAAAAACAGCAGCTCAGTAAAGAGACAGACTGAAACAATTCAGTATCTTTTCAGGGATGTGGGACCAGGTCAGTGTCTCCATAAGAATAAAGCATGAAGGAACAAAAGCCAAAATACAAAGGCAGGGTCAATGTCTTTAAAAGTGTAGATTGTGATGATAGAGTGTATCAACAATCAGACCTCTCAGCAGCAATAGAAACTCTGATATGCGCAGAATGCGGACCATTATTCTCCAGAGGGCCGTGGCAGGCGGGATCCTCCTCACCAAAGGCTTCAGTGCCGCTGCGTGGCTGTTAGCTTTGGAGGGCCGGGCAGAGGGCCAGTCTGCTGACGGGACAACCTGGCTGCTCGCAACCAAGATAGCAGCCTGGGGTGAGGAGTGATTTATCCGCGCGTGTCCGCATCAGACAACCTTCCTCTGATTAAGGGTCAGTCACTGAGCGACAGGGCTGAGTGCAGTGGAGAGGGCGAGACAGGCGGCCTCCCGGTGTGAGACACTGGCATCCTGACCGCCACACAAATGGACTTTCCAGGCTCGGCGCGCAGCACACACACTTTACTGTATACTCTGAACACACACATTCACATATACACGTTTACCAGTGGGCATTGACACAGGAATGTGCACGTAGTCACTCATTCTCCTCTCATTTTCACTCACACACCGTCTGACTTAACACACACACACACACTCACACACGCATACACACACAGCAGGGCCAAGATAAAGACTTATTGAGCTGGCCTTGACATTCGCTTAACCCAACAACAAAAGGATGTGGTGAATCTGAGTCGCCCACGCTTTGACTCGTCTCTGTGGGCTGTTAAAGACCAGGGTTCCTGCTGCTTGGAGGTCACGCACAGGTTAACACCTCCACTTTCAATGGAAATCGTGTCTATTGTATGTACAACATGTTCGGGATGAGGCAGGGGTCACAAGAACCATGTTAGTTGTTTTTAAGTAAATTTAAACACATGTTGTATGGATTTTCTGAACTGAATAGCTGAAATATTCTACTGCTGTTGCAAATAAAAATTTTATCTTTACACATCAGAAAATTTCTCATGAAGCTGTCTTATACACTTAAAATTGGCACAAATTCAGTGAAAGCACTTTGATAGGTTAGTGAATTTGAATCATGAGCTCAGATTGAATTATATGTTGCTAAATATTGGTTGATTTTGTGCAATAATTTCAAATAAGAAAAAGTAAACTTGACAGGGGTACGATTAAATAAGTGTGTACTTCTTCCATCCCCTTTTGAACATATAAAATGAGAGAAGAAAATGTTGATTTAGGATACTGTCTTGTTTTTTTTTTAATTTTGATTATCACTTATTGTAATTCTTACTGCCTCTTTCCTTTTTCTATCACTTATCATAAAAGTATCAACTCAAAATTCCCAAGAAACATATGCTTAATAAATAACCTCATTTATGCCAATAATCCAAGACACACAAGTTCAAGGATACTCAAAGAAAGCTTGCATTATCAAACAATGAAGATTATCAAAAAAATGAAGGCTTTATGAAAAACTGATAGCTACGCTAAACTGTTTGTGATTTTTTACAAATCAGATTTTTTTCAAGAAGCTGTCTTAAACATGTAAAGTTGGCACAAATTCAGTGAAATGACTTCATTTGGTCAATGAATTAATACAGGTTTAGTGAGCTCATTCGTGTTTCAGCCATTTCTCCAACATTTTATACACCAATGAATGTAAATCCACTCTGTGTCACAGTGAGTTTTAATATCTGTCAATCAGCTCGGTGACGTTGATTCTTCCTTTCCTCCTTTTAACCTACAACATCCTGTTTTTCCTCTCTTCTCATTGCTGTCTGAGTTACGATGGCCATCTGTGAATTACCTCATTTCCACTGCTTTTGCTGTTTCGTGGTTTCATCTACTTTTTTTCACATGGGGCCATGTGAACATTCATAGATTTGTAGTTAATCGCATAAAACTGTCCTGTCACTGTCTTCACCAACATCAGTGTATTGTCAGCTGCAGTTGTGGGTGTTGCAGTTTGCATATTCTGCGACATGTTGATAGAATCAAGCGGTAACCACTGGTCTAAAATTATGAGGCAATGGGGAAGTGCAAAATCTGCAGTTCATTGATTGTCCCCTCCAATGGAACCAGAAACCACAGACACACCAAGCCAAAAGAACAGCTGGTAAAAAAAAAATCTCCTCTGTGCTAATCACTAATTTCTCTAAAGGCACACACTGTTACAGGGGATGATTTTTTGCTGACTTGGCAGTTTAGAAGATATAAAGGGCACAACTTCACCCTGTTAGAGAAACAACTCAACTGATGGACAGTCTGGCGCCCCATGGTTGTTAAAGTCAAACACCATTTCCAAAATGGCCTCCATTGAAAATACACTTCAAAACTGTCTTTTAGGAACAGATGGGAAACATCCATCCATTTATTATTGTCTGTGGGTTCAATAAATGAATTGACTGCATTTTCTTTGGGGGTTTCTACAGTCATTATGTTGAAATTCTAAGCACACAGAAAATAGAAATCCAAGTTTATTCTTCCGTTTACTTTTTGGCTCACCACTCCTACAAATTTTCACTGATTCTCACCGTTCTAGTAATAAGCTGTTCAGCTTGTTCATGAGAACAGTGTTGGTAAATGTAACATGTCTAACCCTTGTACTTTATAAAATACTCAACATTTTCCATTTTTTTTCGGCCCATCAAAATGAATGTAGATGGTCCATCACCATGGAAACTACTCTTACAAATATCCACCAATGCTCACCATTCTAGTTATAAACTGTTTAGCTTGTTAATGGGAACAGTGCTCGTAAATTTCACGTCTAACCCTTTCATTTTTTTAAATTACTCAACATTTTCGAATTTTTTTGGCCCATCAAAATAAATGGAGATGGTCCATCACCATGGAAACCGATGGAAACCACACAGCTGATGATGTCATAAAGGGTTAGGGTTCGGGATACGCCTCAGCATTCCAACATCAAGCATTTGCTGTAGGGGAATGCCTCCCATCCCCAGTTGAAAAATGGAATCAATATTTTTTCGCCCTTCTAGCAAGCAGGAAATTTTATGATGTTGAAAATGATGTTGCCCCAATTTAACTTGATTCCCCTGTGGCTAGTAGCTCTTAAAATTCTAGAACAGAGAAATTTATGTTAACAATTATTTTTATGAATAACAAAAGCAAACAAAACCTATAATTGATCTGTAACTTTGTTAACATTTTCAAGTTTTCAAGGGGATGTATTCAAAGCCTTAAAATGCTGCAAAGTGGTTGGTGTGAGATGACTGACAATGGAAACCAGCAAGAAGATATTTGTTTTTCAGAAAATACATATAGGCATAAGCAGGAAAAAATCTGCAAAGAATAAGATAGTCCAAAAGGTGTGCCAAAATCAACAGACACCAAAATATCTTCAGAGTAGCTTTAAGGACACATGGAAAAGAAACATGGACAGCTACTTTCACACAAAATGAAAACGTTACTGACATCCAGCTTTACCTCTATCTGTGTTTGAAAACTATTAAAAAACATCTTTCAGCTGTGGTTTAATACAAGGTTTTTAAACTTTGCTTCAAACGGGAAAAATGCCATCCAAAGATAAGTCCAGAGTTTATCTATTCCTGTTCAGAATACGGGTGAAAGAAGGCGAGGGAGAGGTCCAGTGAGGTCGAGATCAGCAACAACAACAACAACAACAACAGGCTCAGTGTTCCTCAAAGACCCTTCAACAAGCAGCCTGATCTTAAGTCATATGAGAAGGACGCTCTGCCTGATCCCCCTTAAATAAAGTTGTTTACGTGTCAATTCTTTTAAAAAAGATTCTCTTTACCTGGCAACGATAGAGAGTTGATGTAAATACTACGGATTTTTATACTTAGAGGCATCAGCAGGATTTGGTCCAAGAGGTTAGCTCAGGTTTTCACAACAGATGGACTGAATAATTAGTAAAGGGTTAAGCTCACTGGTGCCATTTAAAAAACAAACAAACAACGACTTAACTGTGAGAAAATTCTTCAATGGATTTCATGATTGAATTTTTTCTAATTTTAAGTTTTTCAACAAATAAAGGGGTCATCTGAAAATAATCATTAAAATCCATATTTATAAAACTGAATAAATTATATTCTACTTTTAAAACAGAAACTGACACTAATTCACACTCACACTGTAACGCCACACAAAAACAGCCTACCGTCCTGACTGTAGATGAAGCGGTAAATGTCATCACACAATAATCAGAAGCAGCTCGAGTATGTTCTCACACACACCCTGATACACACGCACACGCATGTCTGAATATTTCAGATATTACATTAATAATTCAGCAGAGCTACTGTTTGATAAATGCTACATTGACTTCTCTTGTTTTCTGACCTCTCCAAGCGTTTTTTTTTTTTTCCACACCACATACAAACAGTGATGACAGAAGACGAGGAGCATCAGGATTAATTTATTTATCCTTTTGGTTTGCATTTGAAGATGTCTGACTTTTATCCGGGAGCATTTTATCTCAGCAATTTAACTAAGGTATGTGAGTGCAAGAGTTAGAACTGAACTGTTTTACTTTCATTTGGGAGAATGCTGACTTTACCACTCAGCCACAGCTGCCAATGAACAATAAAAGTTGAATGTAAATTTAAAAAAACACTGCTGTGATCTTATCTGCAAACAAATATTAGATTTTGTAAATATGTATTGAAAATATAATAGCAATAAAACACTTTAAAAATATGGCACTTTTCAAAACATGGTTACAAAGTAGAGATAAAGAAGAAATGTGAGTGGGACACAATTCAAGCCACGGATATAACAACAAAAAAGGCTAAAAATTAGAACCAATTAAAGAGAAGTGTAAATTGGCAGAAAAAGAAAAAAACAAAGAAGATTCATTTTTGATTATTCCAGCAGAAAATATCACCTGACAAAATGTTTTTCAAATGATTAAGAGTTAGTCAGTCTTATATAAAGTGCAAACACATTGATTAACTTTTGTAACAATATGTAATAACAGAGAATAATAAGAGTGTAACAATTTGACTTTGCTAATAACAGTTGAAAAACTTGATAACTTCATAACAGTGTAACAACAATGTAATTACAGAGTAATACTTTTATAACAGTAATAATTGCTGATAATGTTACTTTGTGTTATAATCTTAACTTACTATGCTCCTTTTTTAATTTGCTGCATGTTTGGTACAACCTTTCTTTACTCCCGAAAGGAAATTGAAGTTTTCCTAGTTTATGATTAACAAGATTAAAAAACACGAACAAACTGAAATTTTTCCAGAATCAGAATCAGAATATGACTACTTTATTGATCCCCTGGGGGAAATTACTTAAACAGTTGAGATAGTTACAGGTTGAGTCACAGTAGTTGGAAACTAAAGTCTTAAACCAAACTCTGCTAAAGTGGAAAAAGTGGGAATATCAAAAAAAGTTGGAACGATAACAACTTGGCAGTAGAGAACAAGCACGTCACATAAACTGTGTTCAACTTACAACTTATAACTTACTATTTACTGCTAAAGACACTGTTATTTAGAACAAGATATATGAATGTCAAGGTTACTCATATATGCAGAGTATCTTTATATTATCATAATAATCATTATCAATCATCTGTTTAACTGTTATAAAATATAGGACAAGAATACTTAAATAAATTTCTTTGTAAAAACAGACCCCCCCCCCCTTTCTGTGACTTAATCATACATAAATACATATTCAACAGTAATTTATAATAATAGTTTAGTTTATGTTTGACTGTAAATATTCGAGCTATGGTGTGACACTTTCCCGTGGGTCCTGTTGAAAACGACTCTAAAGTGTTGTGGAGTGTCACCCCAGCAGGACTTGTGTCAGGGATTAGCGGGGCCACATCAGCTCACCTGGGTCCTTATGTGACTCTCAGCAGGCTCACGTGCTTTCTCTCTGTGTCACACTCTCTTAAATATTACACAGCTCCAAAGTCACAGCGCTGTGTCATCAGGAGGTAAAGAGAAACGAAACCAGAGGAGGATTTTTAATGCAATTCACCACAATTTGGATTTTTTTTCTTTATTCTTTGTGCAAAATGTTTAATTTTTACAGGATAGTTACACAAATTTTCCTCTGAGTTACTCTGATTTGTTGGTGTGGTCAGTGAACTTGTGTTGATAAAAATACGTTGGAGCACAACTAAATTTAAACTGAAAGCAAAGCGTGAGGTAAACAGGGCAGAAAAGCCGGCTTAGACCCTGTTTATGATTCCCATGACAGGTCAGTGCCCGGTTCACGGAAAGGGCAAAATATTGTGTAAACACTTGTTATGTAATATTTAGTTAGAATGACAATACTAACTCTTAAAATATTTTGATAAAGAATAGTTAATACATGTATAAACTCATGTTGTAATATTATGTATAAGACAATCTGAAAGAATAAAACATACAACTCAGGTGGCAGAGTCAATAACAGCTTTGAATCTGTTTTCAAAACTCACTTTTATAGACTTGCTTTTATGTATTTTTTACCCTTTTAACTGCATTTAAACTTAATGTCATTCGTTTAACTGTGTTTATTCATTTATAATGATCATTATTTGCTTGGTTGCTCAATGATTTTATTTCTTTCTTATTCTCTCACAGTCCTTTACCTTTCTTGATGTCATCATTTTATTCATAGTTGAATGCTGTTTTATCATTCTATCTTTTTATGCTGTCCGTACTTCTATCACACTAGTTCATCAATAGCCACCCTCTATCTGTAATTCTGTCTTCTTATTACTTCACTTTACTTTACATTACTTTATACTTTATTCCAGACCCAAAGGTCCATATAAATGCACAAAAACATACAAAAACAATGGATAAAAATCCCAACTCAGAGTGACATTATTAAAACACAAAGAGATATTTGTACCAATGTTTCCAATAACAGCATGAGAACCCAGTTTCACTCATTGCGAGCTGAGAAAGTGACATTATTATTTCATTTCTTGAATCAGTCAAACATTGATTGTCTGCTATAGTTTTAACTGTCAAGGCACTTTGTAAACATGTGTTTTGAAATGTACAACAAAAATAAAGTAATTCTTTTTATTAGAGTTTGAAAATCATCTGAAATACAGTTTCTGAATAAAACTGAATTAAAAATTAAAATGATATGTTAATCAAACTAAATTGTCTTTATTCTACTCCTAAAATTTGCAACTCAACCACCCAGTAATTAGACTCTGTGCAGCTCCACACCTGGTGCACACTGACCCACCTGTAGTCCTGTCCACAGCTGACCCCTGGTGGCAACAAGCGGCACTACAACACATTTCAACAGCTTCTAGAAATCACTTCAGCAACTTTTAGTTTAAGAAAACTTAATAGAATTTCACATTCAAAGATGTAAAACACATTTTGTGTGACTTAAAGCTTGATAAAGAGTTTTTTTTTTTTCACAACCACACACAGACACACACACACACACACACACCTCAGAGGAGACCGGCGCTGCAGAGGGAGGAACACACTGTCAGCTTTTGGGGAACTGGAAGTAGACTGTTTGCTGTTTCAGTAGAGATGTGTTTGATATTTGTTTGAAGTTCATAATCCAATAACATGAGCATAAATACACTTCCTTTGTGAGAGACAGCTCTCAGACTGATTGTGTTGCTGAAAAAGGAAAATACCAAACAGTGTCTAGACATTGTTCTGGCTGTAGGTTGTCTCAACTTAAACATTCATCTAAAAATATTATACTCCTGGTTGATTTTTCTACATTTTTGGCACTTTTTGGTCTTAAAAACTCTCACAATAGTGGATTTCTTTACGCATTAAAGACTTAAGCCACACAAAAAAGAACAAAACACTGATTGAGAAAACCCCCTTATCTCCATGTCAAACAGCACAATTATTAAAAAAATGCAAAGGGTTAGAGTAAAATAAAAAATTGTATACAAAACAGAAGTTTATCCTATATTTTCTTGCTATACTATGAAAGAAAATGTGTCAGCTCCTCCCTCAGAAACCTTCAAACTCATTCACACAAACCAATTCAAAGAGACAACAAAGGGTAGTTGACCCGGGTCATGACACTCTGCCCTCTCCGTTCCTTATTTAGACGATATCTTTATGTATTTTTATTCTTTAGGAAGTCCTACCGGTGATTCCCAAAATGGTGTGAGTGGTGTGAATTTCACAGAGCATGGTTTCCTCTCGAATAGAGGATGTTCCCAGCCAATCTTTCATGGATGGAGCAAACAGGAGTCACTGGAACGAGGAAGCGGGGACAGGTGCTCAGTGGAAGATTCAAAGATCCACAGAGAAGAAAACACAGACAGACAATGGTCCACATTTATCTTGTGCTGAGCCTGTGAGTGTTTTTGTCTTCAGTGAATAAATTTAGTTTAATTCATTTGTCAAATCCCTCCTCAACAGTTCTGCATCTCTAAAATTTCTTCTACAGTTCATTCATTTGTTCAGTTTTTCAAGTTTTTTTTTGGTTATCTAGTTAAAATATGTTCCTTAAACTGATAATGATCCCAGAAAAGCTAACCAAATGATACACCTTTAATCCGTAATTTCCAATATTTCTAAAACCACTTACAATCTGATTTACCTGTACTACTGTTTTTATGTTTTAACTTCTGTTTTAACCATACACTATTAAAATATTTCATTACTAGCTTGCAAACTTCTCTTTTTTTTTTTTCCAAACCTGGCTCTATAAACCACTTTCATTACCTTTTACTTACTATTCAAACCACTTGGTACTTTATATCTGTTTCACACAGTTCATCCTGATAAAGTCACAATGTTTATATAATGCACTTAATGCTTACCGTGTACTCACTGTTTATACTTTTGCTTATTTTAAAACCTCTATCTAATTTATTTTCTTGCTGTTGTATTGTATTAAGAGCTGTAGTACCATAGAATTCCCCCCTTAGGATTGATAAAGTGTTTCTGATTTTTTAGCTGCCTGTTAGCATGGCTTCAAGCTAACTTTTCCATATTTCAAACTATCTATTGATTTTCGATTCAATTGTTACTTTTCTCAAACATACTTTTTAGACCACTAGCTCTCATTTCATATTTATAAATATTTCTTACTTTAAGCTAACTATCTGAAACATCGACATTAGCCACGTTTAGCTATTGCTGTTTGTATATAAGCTAAGTATTCAAAAACAAAAGAAGTATCTTTTCAAAAATTCAAACCATTCATTGACAAAATAATTACTATTCTTCTGTTTCTTTTCTCGAGCACTTTATTTAAACTACCTACTTGCTTGTTTAGTTTGCTACATCAGCTGCTTGTTAGCCTGCTTTTTAGCTCACTTTTGCAATTAAAGCTATCTGCTAATCCTCTACTCTTCTGTTACCTTTTATAAGTGCACTTTAAAAAAAAAAAACTAGCTCTGATTTTATCTTTCTTACTTCAAGCTAATAATCAGAAACACTGACATTAGCCACTTTTAGCTACTTCCCTGTTTGTACTTTCAGCTAACTATTGCAAAATGAAAGAAGTAGCTCTTAGTTAACTTTCCCAAAAGTCAAACCAATTGTTGATTTTCTTTTGTTACTTTTCTCAAACACACCACCTGTGAACTGTTAGCCAGTTTAGCTTGCTATCTCAGCAGCTTGTTAGCCTGCTGTTTAGCTAACTTTTGCAGTCAAAGCTATCTGCTAATCATCTATTCTACTCTCATGTTTTGTAAGTGGATTCTTTATTTACCACTAGCTCTTATTTCACATCTCTAAATATCTCTAGCTTTAAGCAAACTATCTCAAACATCGATATTTAAACCATTTCCCTGTTTGTCTATTGCAAAGCAAAAGATGTAACTTTTAGCTAACTTTTCAATTTCTTTTTACCACTTCTAGCTTCCTTAATCATTTATTTATCCCTTTTTGAATAGTTTTATTCAATACTTGGAATAAAAGTAAGTAACATCAATTTTGTTGAAGTGAGTAGTCTCACAATCTCTGCAGCTCTTTTGATAAAAACTGAAGAGAAATTGAACACCTGGTTATATTTCATTGTTTGGTTTAATTATTCTTGTTATTCAGACAAAGTGATTTATCATGCAGTGTTTCCACATATGAGAGAACACTTCTTTGCAGTGTACAGAGGATACTGCTGTTCTTTTCCCTTTTTAGTTTTCCCTGTAATAATTAGTCATAATGATGCTGAAGTTAGTCAGAACGCCTCGTGTGTTTTGTTTCTCAGCATCATTGCTCACTTTCCTCACAGGTTTCCTCAGCAGGGACGCACGCTGCCGTCAGGGAATCCGTTAAAGACAGGACACGGCGACTTAAAGGGAGCAAAGTGTGTCCGTACTCTGTCAACACCTCTTTGCCTCCTAAAGAAAAACAGAGCAGAGAGAGGAAACTGACTGCTGATGTAGTCATCTTATACTCACTACCCGCCTGGACGTGAGCTAAAAATTGTCCTGGATGCCACGAGGGGATTCAAACAAAAGAACGGAGAGTGCTGAGCTGATCAGGAGAGGCCTGGAGTTGATTCAGCTCCCTGACTCAAATCCTGGCTGTGAAACAAATGTGCCGGCGAGTGTGAAAAATGTTCTCTGGAGCCAGAATTCAGGTCTAGATTTTCTTCTTTCTTTTTAACCCTTTGAGTCACTATGATGCACTGAGACCTCTTTATATGAAACACTGAAGTCAACTTGCTCAAACTTTGAGTCCTAATCCGTGGCAAAAATCTCACTTCTGGGTCTTTTTCATGTCTTTTCAATTTCTCATTTGCTTATACTTTAGAAGTTTTGCTAGATCTACTTATAGTTATTGAAGCAAACAATGTCACAGTGTTGTGTGTCTCCTTCTGGTACATTTTCACATTTTAAAAAAGAATATTGAACCATTTTTTAGTGGAAAATATCTTGTTTTTATGTTTCCAATTAGATTTTGTGTTCATTTCGGTTTTATAGTTCTTTTATGATCCATTTTAGGAAACCACCCATTATTTTTACAAGTTCTTTGGTTTGAAGTATTTAAAAGGCTTCAGCTGTGTTTGGGAGGGGAAATTTTTGTTGCAAAATTTTATAGAGAGAATTTTTTAATTCGTAAGTTAATGAGCACATGTAACAGTTTTTGCATGACAAAGTGAATTGAAATAACATCTCGAGTTTCTTCACATTGTAATGAACCTGACTGGGAGTTTTTAAGTTGAATGAGGTCAAATTCTCTATCTGAAAATACAAAATGAAGCACTAAAGCTGTTGAACTGTGTTACATTTTATCTCGCAAACTATTTGACAACAATCCCTGTGAGTTTTAGCACAGCAGCTGACATCTTTGTGTGACAGAAAATGTGGTGGTACCTGTTTAATTTCTATATTAGGCTGAAAGTGTGATAACGTCAAAGCTTAAATAAGAAGAAAAATAAAGCAATGAGTCAAAACGCTGCGTGAGGATTGACTGGATCCACTATATATAGTGGAAGCACAACTGGACGGTGGTGTGACAGGCAGAGATCATAAAAGCGGGCCTGAGAGGGACAGCATATGCCTGGGATTACGAGCGACCAGGCCTGCTTTAGGCGAGGGCCACACCTTCTCCTGCAGCTGTCTCACATGCTGTATTTGCAATCTGCTATCAATGACTTAATCAGTTTGGGCCCTCGCTGCCTCGCCGCGTCTGTCCCTGGAACAGGACGGGACAGAGGGAATCTACGGTCCGACCAGTTCGCACACACGCTTTTTATTTATGTGTTTGCATAACTGGGATGAAACCGAACACTCTGCAAACACAGATGCAGATTTGGAGGTTGTTTTATGTGCACGTGTGTTTTGTTGTCATGGTAATTTAAGACCAGCTGTGTTGACACTATCGCATAACGCATTAATAACTACTAAATGTCTTGAATTATTTGCTGAAAGGTCTTGTTATTTGGAGTAACAGCTGCAACAAATCATTACTGACACTGCTGTAGACCTTTTTTCTACATAAAAGACAATTCAAGTGTTTCATTTCCGGGGATTGAGGAATAGATCTATTAACCTGGGGAACAATTTCAAAAAAGAAATTCTGTTGAGTTAGGTTTTCATGCTGATTAAAACTAGAATTGGCATACTGATTCCAAAATTGCACGTCAAGCTTTTTCTCCACAGCTTACCCTCAAGATAAGCAAATAGTGTACTTTTGCTTATCTGGAGGGTAAGCTGTACGAGGAAAAAAAAACTCAGCATGCTAATTTTAGTGTTAAACAGCATGAAAATTTAACCCAACAGATATATTTTACAAATGTTCCCCAGTTTTTATTAAGAGAAATGGGATCCCATAGTTCAAAAACTTGACATAATAGAGAATAACTGAGATCAGTTTTGGATTCTGCACCAAAAAAAGAGTTAAAGCAGCTGTCAGACCTAACGCAACAAAAATTTTGTCATCCAGTTTTATTTACAGCATTTACAGACCCTTTAGATTCTGACAAAAAAACCCAAAAAAGTCTACCTTTGCAAACCAATTAAACAATTAATTTTTAAATTCACTATTTTTGAATGCTTTGAAAGTAATAAGCTCTACATGTCACCTTGAAAGTGACCTTGAAAGTTGTCTAAAGACTTTTTAGTGGTTTTTCTTCTCACCGATTGAAGAGTAATGGAGCTTTTTTTCTAGGAAATACATTTGATAATAGTGCCATCATCTTATACTTGGGGGTCAACATATAGATGTCCATTTCTACATGTCACCTTGAAAGTGACCTTGAAAGTTGTCTAAAGACTTTTTAGTGTTTTTTCTTCTCACCGATTGAAGAGTAATGGAGCTTTTTTTCTAGGAAATACATTTGATAATAGTGCCATCATCTTATACTTGGGGGTCAACATATAGATGTCCATTTCCAGCCATTGCTCACAACCCCACAGTACCAGGGGGATGGAAAACAGAGAGACACATGGATCATCTGGAACAAAGAAGCTCAGAAGTGAAGTCAAGAAAAGCAATAAATGAAGCTTTGGTGATGTTGATTTAAAGATGATGGGTATGAACGCATCACAAATCAAAGAATGGACAAGCTGCTAAGAAATAAAAAGCGCAATGATCGACTGAGGCCAGCCGCTGCTCACAACCAAGTGGATTTGGGATGGAGAGACACAGCAATCGTCGGTAAAAGAGTGCAAAAAAAGTTGCCAAATTTGTGCAACAATACAGTAAAGACATTAGACAATCACCAAGTTGAAAGACAAAAAAACAGTATCACTAAGTGTTTATTGCATTGTGGTCAGATGTTGCTCACAACTATAGAGTTACAGGGACAAAAGATGTAGAAGCAGAGAGGCAAAAAGTTAGCAATCAATAAAAAGATAAACTTTATTTTTATAGCACTTTCAAAATCCTTAAAAGTTGACTTACTTGAATTAATGGTCATAAATGCAGGAGAGACAATAGATATGACTCTAGTTGCAAAAGAAAAGGTGTCCCAGAATGTAACGTTAGATTGCACACCCTAAAACATTTTTCTCAAAAAGTAAATCCTAAAAAGGAGAGTCATGTAAAAATCAGAGTTGTCTTCTATTCAAGTCAGTACGATAATAAAAGCATTTTTTTTCTCCCTGATCTTCTACAGATAGAGTTAATAAGGTTTAGAGTGTTTTTTTAAAAGTCAGACATGCTGTGAAGTCATGAGCTTATTATCACAAAACACCTGAGATGCCCCTTATTGTCTTCCTCTGTTTCTGACGGTAGTTGTGAAAAGCAGAAATCAATCAGATGTAATTGCTTTCACCTGGACTCACCTCACACAGAGATGCTGTATGATCTGTTTATTCAACAAACAGTAATGACTAATAAACCCTCTGACTGTTGGTGTCTCAAATAAAGCACACGCTGATGTTTCGTTGGAGGCTGAATTAATCAAGCTGTGTGAGAAATGAAACCGTGAGTGTGTGTGTGTGTGTGTGTGTGTGTGTGTGTGTGTGTGTGTGTGTGTGTGTGTGTGTGTGTGTGAGCATGTGTTTGTGAGAGAGACAGGCAGCTACCTGAGATGAGATTAGGGCAGTGCCATGATTAAGTGCTGCTGTGTTAATGTAACCGGCCGGACCGCTGTAATCTCTGAGTGGCTCTGCAGACTGCTGCCAGCGAGGCCCCGGGACACACACGCAATAACACACACACTCACACACACACACATACACACACACATACTTACAGCGTACAGCGGCAGTGGGAACACCATGAAAGCCCTGATTTCCTGAGCTTTGAGGTGTTCTCTCTTTGCTTTGGCTGAATGTCTTCCTTCTACCTGGAAACATCTTGATGCTGTGTGCAAATATAAACATGTAAGGAGTCTCAGAAGCACGGAATAATAACAGATTTATTGGATTTAGAGGAAAAATCTGAGTTATATTTAGAAATATGTGGTTTTCTTAGTATTTTTAACGTGCAAAAGACATTTAATCCTTCAATACATATGGTAAAAAGCAAATAAAATAAATAATACAGAGACGTATAAATTCATGATGATATACTGGCCGTCCTTATGTTCATTAATATGCACTGTTCATTTACATAAATAGGGGGATATAAATAAAAATAATACAAAGCTTTGGTCTTGATCATTAAACTATTGCAGATACCAGAAAATTCAGCATGTCTTATCACCCTGCTGTTTTCAATATTTCAGAAACGAGCTAACTTACCTGCTTGTGACATCCATTACTTCAACTATACACTAACAAAATATTTCAGTACTAGCTTGCTAACACTTTAAATTGTATCCAAACTTGACATTTTCAATCACTTCCTGCTCTTTAAAGTGACTATTTAAACCACTTGTTTACAGTTAGCTAACTTAGCTTGCTGGGTCAACAGCTAACATACTCTGCAGCTAACTTTTTTACAACTCAAACCATCAGTTGATTATATATATATTTTTTATTTGGTCCAAGCTGACTAATTATTAAACCATTTGCTTTTGTTTTGCATCTATAAACATTGCTAACTTTAAGCTAACTAACTAAAAAGCATTTACTGTGACGTCTGCTGTAACTTACCTGTGAAAATCTTGTTGGTGCATCACTGTAAACAGCAAAGAATGATGGGAAAAATATTGAATAATGACACTAAAAGGAACCGTATACAGTGGAGACACTCAATAGTATTTCTTTTATTTTAAAATTTTCATGGGGATGAGGCAAATAACTGATATTTTATCAAAATTAAGGGATATCATTTTTAAATATTTTGATGCTTTGGGCCTTTTTACTTTGTGTTTTCCTGCATTATTGTACTCAGGGAGGTGCATAATCTACCATAAATACATCTAAGTTGTGACACAAGTTTTAAGCATTTTTTCTCTCACCCTATCACAGTCGAGGCTGATGTCTGTCTAACATGAGTCTGGTTCTGTCTGAGGTTTCTACCTGTTAATGGGAAGTCTTGTTTTTTTCTTGCCACTGTAACTTTCTAAATGCTGCAAAGTGCTGTACTCACTGCGGGTTAAGATGAGACAAGACTTTTTATCTTGTCTTGATCTTAGTTAGTACGATACAATTTTATTAATGTTAACTGGTCTTGACTTGTTAATGATTTGTAAAGTATCTTGAGAAAACATTCACCACGATTTGGGGCTATATAAAAAGAATGACAAAAAGAAAGAAAAGGTTGTTAACTTTTCAGCATTTTCCAACACACATTGTGCATCTTAAGTGACCAAAAGAATAAACCTTCTTTATAAAGCCACAATTAAAATTTCTCTCAACTAGGAAAAAGAAACACTAGAGTTTAAATCGTACTTTTATTGAAATAGACGTTTCATAGGAAATCTTAAACTTCTCTCTCAAATCTTCAAAATCAACCTTAAAAATGTAGAATCCCTTCACTGAGCTCTTCCTCGTCAATTAGCCCAGATCAATTAGCAACTGTTGATAACATCACGGCTGACGTGGGGGGTCTGCCTCACCCTAAGTCTGTGCAGGTGACCCACCCAGTCTGCTGCAGCCTGGGGGGCCCTCGAGGCCTGAGCCTGTTGTTATGCACCCATTAGCTGCAACAACAGGGAGGATAAAGCTGCCACTCAGCTGCAGGATGAATTTAAACACATCCACACCAATTAGAGTGGATTCTGCGTGCGTGGCCTGAGGTGAGGAGGGGTTGGGGGGGAGAAGTCAGATTTAGGTGTGACAACTTACGACAACTCCAGCTCAGAAATACGTGTGGGAGCTGAAAGTTTCTAAGAGATTGCTGGATGAACAAAGCGTCCAGACATGTAAACCTCTGCACCGTGTTTCCTCTCAGGTGCTAAAAATGGACTCTGAGGTCAGGGTGATTGACCCCTCTGAGAAGAACCTCTTCCTTTAGAAATCAGGAAAATCTCTATTTATAAAGCACGACTCTTCTCAGCTATAAATACCATGAAATATCCTCCAGGTTTGATGTGGTCTTGTAAAGATTTTTGCCCTGGTAAATTTAAAATATGATGAAGCAACACAGTGGTGTGAGTGGTTAAATATATCTCAGGGTATTTCAGTATACCCACCAAAATAAAACCTGATGTCACTGCTGTGTTATTATCCCACAGCAGGAGGATGGATGTCGAAATGTGCTGTGCGTTGAGACGCACAGAATGAAGCGTCACCATTGTTTCACAGAAGGGTAGTAGGACACGGATCATTTTAATGGCCCCTGACATTAATCAGAAAAGACTGAATCATTTACAGGCAGGATGTCCGGAGCATGAAGCGCGCTCACATGCTGCGAAAACAAGGCGCTGTGTGTAACGCGGACGGTGAGGCTACCTTTGCTCGGTGTGGGCCAGGAAGCAGGGTCGCTGCTTTGCTTCCAGGTGAGCAGCGGGGAGAGTGTTCAGCTGTGTGGAAGAAAAAACAATGAAGTCGAGTGGTAAAAAAATGAATGACTGGTGGAAAAACAAGAGAGTTTTTTGTAATTCACACAGTATTGTACCTGCAGTAACTTAACGTAAAAGTCTTTTTTGTTCATTACTGTACAATTTACAGTGATTTTTTTTTAAGTGTGCACCAATAAATACAAACCAGGGTGAGTATTTGCAACAATTTATTTCTCAAAAGTGCAAAAAGTATAAAAAAAAACACCTTCAGTATTTACACAATCTTTAAGATAGTGACTGTACAATATTTATCATGACAATACAACGTCTGTCCCTGCAACAGAAGAGGGAAAAAGTTCAACCCAGTGTTCATCTTCAAATATTTTATGGCTTTTCTTGGGCACATACAGTACACAGTCTTCACTTTTTAAATTTCATGCCTTTTCTTCGAGATGTGAAGAAAAATTACAAAAATAAACACGTTTCTGTTCAGTTTTAGCTACAGAGATTTGAGGTCAGATGCAGTCTGAGTCGGTGCAGCAGGAGGTTAGGAGTTGTTGTAGCTGCAGTAATACACAGCTGTGCTTGCGTCCGACAGCACAGAAGATATCAGGCTCTCAGGTCCCTGCATGCCGGACTCGTGGGGCCCGTACGACAGGCCCGTCATGTCCGCGCGTGCTGAAGAGGAGCTCAAATACTGCTCAAACTCACTGCGGTCCACCTCACCGAGCAGCTCCGAGTGGTGCATGTGCTCCACTCCGTCTGCAGGGTGAGGATGGGAGTCAGGAGGAGGGGAGAGCTGTCCTGCTCCTCCTGGGTGTCTCTTAGGGTGGCTGTGCTGCGTGTAGTACATGGCGAGAGGATTTGGGTGTCCCATGTAGGACGGAGGGAGTGTGGCGGGCTCTGCAGCAGAAGCAGAGTGGCGATGCAAGCTGGCGTGATGGTTGGAGACGGGGTCCTGAGGTTGGTACTCTGCGGCCTGAGAGTGGTAGGCGTACGTGGGCATCATGTGGCAGTCCTCCTGGGAGTGAGGAGGGAAGAACATGGAGTCCGACTCCACCGCATCCAGAGGGGAGGTGTCAGGAGTGGGGAGGCTGTAGCTCTCGTATGAAGGACCCCCAAGACCCTGAGTGTCTCTGTAGTGACCAAGTTGCTGTGGAGGAAGCTGGAAGCCGTGCTCGTGGTAACCCAGGCTCATGCTCTCCATCACCGGCGCCTGGTGCTCGGACACGCCGTGGACCAGAAACCCAGAGTCCAGCCGCTTAATCCTCTTCACCTGCTTCCTCCGCCGGGGTCGGTACTTGTAGTTGGGGTGATCTTGCATGTGCTGGACGCGCAGCCGCTCGGCCTCCTCTACGAAGGGCTGCTTCTCTGTAACAGGAAGGGCTTTCCATGATTTCCCTGCAGGTCATAAAGAGAATGAAGATCAATGATACGTCAGCAGATAGTGAACACAGCCTGGACATGCTTATAAAAATAGCTTGTTGCCATTTTAGGGGGCAGGGATGGGTTTTTTCAGGTTACATGTGCAGCTAAGTTGGGACACAGCACCTTTTTTACGCATTACAACATCACATGCTGCTCCAAAAACTGAATAAACTGATGGGATAAGACGTTTTCATGACAAATAAAAGCAAGAAACTAACAGACCAGTGCGTAAAATTCAGGAAAATTGTGAAAAATCTCACTGGATATAACTTCACATGACGTTTCAGGTTGGTGCGTAAAGCGATATGAAATTATGAGATGACTTACCGAGCATTTTGCTAAGCTCCGCGTTGTGCAGGTCCGGGTTTTGCTGTGCCAGCCTCTTGCGCTCATCCTTCGCCCACACCATGAACGCGTTCATGGGCCGCCTGATCCGCGGCTCGCTTTTCCCCCGGCTCTGGTTCCCGGAGCTCCCGGCGGCGCACGGCTCGTTCTTCACTTTAGCGTCCCCGAGAGGACTGAGAGGGTCGGCCCACTGGCAGTGTCCCATTCCAGGCATCATGACTGACATCGTACACCTTGCCTGGGTCTGATCGTCGCTGGCGTAACCCGCATCGGGACTACTCATCTCTGTCCGGGGGAGGTTTGGAGAGGCAGCTCGCAGGTGGCGTCAGCGCGGAACAGTCGGAACTACACGAGGACAAGTCAGAAAAGTGACTGGATTTTAATCTGGACAATAAAGTAACAAGTCACATCCATTGGCTGCTTCCAGGAGGCGCGTGGACTGAACGATACAGACTACTCAGAGCTGGATGTGAAGGCTCGTGAGCTATAAACTCACAGGCAGCCAATCACCATGTGGGGGGAGTGCCCACAACTACAAAGGTGTAAAAAGTTTGGAGCTCTCCGCCTCCGAGCCTTGTGTGAGGAGCTGGGACCCTCTGAGGACAGAAACAGAGACTGCAGCAATTAATAACGATTTTAATGATTTAAAAAAGCACAAACGTGCACAAATTTGGATTAAAACTATTTTTTATACACAAATAGAGGTTTAATGGCGCGATTCTTATGTATTTAGTTTAAAGATTGGAGTTCTGGATAACTTTACGCACTTTTGGAGCAGATAAAGTGAAACTGCTTAACTCTTAAATCCACACTCACATTAATTTAGACTGTCAGATTAAGTTCTCAGACTGACACTAATAATCGGACATTTATAAACTCCACATCAGCCTGTGTATTCAGATACTTCCTCGTGCTAAAAATCTTGATTATCAGGTTTACGCGTGGAGTTAATGGCACCTTCATTACGCACGGCCGTCTCGGTGCAGCCTCACAAGAGTCTGCTTAATAAAAGGCGTTAATTGATCACTTCAATGCTCCTACAAGTGGAATTAAAAAGACAGGGGGGGAGAGATTAAATAAACACCCATCATGAACCTGTGAAGTGAAGTGAAGTGAAGAGGCCTCTTGCGTAAGAAAAGGTACGTTAAACATGGCGAAACTGCTGCCTCAGGCTGTGACGTCCAAACGTCCAAACCGTGCCTGACGAGACGTCTCTGTGGGATTAACGACCCAAACAAACAGCTGATGGATTAAGCTGAAAGCGGAAAACACTCTTTCGGTTTCACATATGTGGAGAGAACAGAGAATCTCCTTCACATATTTTTCGTCTTAATTTATCTTTACTGCAGTGACACAACATGAGGAGTGAGCAGGGACGATGCCAGGCCTCCCAAGACTAAAAATATGAATGCACATTTGGAAGTAATTATGATGAACCCTAGATCTTATTCCTAACTATTAAAAACCTCTCAGCAGCTCACACAAGGCTTAAAAAGGTGGATTTCACTCAAAATATCTAAACTATTTTGTCTTAAGTAGATAATTCTACCTCATTAGATGCTCACTGACTTCACTGTGTGCTTTAAAAAACTTGTCTGGGTGAAAGGCATATTTATAATCTCCTAATAGCATGTGTAGTTTCCTGTGGATGAAACCAGCCAGTCCAGTGTGTATCACACTGACTCTGTCACACATGTGCAAGCCACAGAAATGTGTGAAAAAGTGTTTCCTTGTTTTAAGAGCTGCTGTGTTTCAATAGCAATGGTGATAAAGAGGTGAAAAAAGGTTAAAGCAACCTGTTCCTCCACATATATCCAGACTTTGAGTGTTTAGGTAGCAGAGAATGAAGCCCCCCTGTTTGTGGCCCAGGAATCCAAACACCACGGAGCGACTGCGGGGGTTCTTATCAGAGCCGGCAGACCTCAACCTGTCAGCCCAGTCGTTTTCTTGCACTGTTCCCATCTCTCGTTTGTGGGTTACCGGGCTTGTGACACGTCAAAGGGAGCTGACAGAAATATGAGAGATGCTTATGCAACCTTTTGGTGCCCTAGTACAGACACCAGCGGGACTCCAGAGCACGCCGGGTGACCCTCAGGGGGTCGTGGGAGGGTGATTTGGATGGAACGACAGGATTTGGACTATAATACTGTCATCGTCTATTTTCCTGCCGATGACCTGATAAGGGTTCCCCCTCAGAGAAAGGAGAAAGAGAGAGAGAGTGTGTGTGTGTATGTGTGTGTGTGTGTGTGTGTGTGTGTGTGTGTGTGTGTGTGTGTTAACATGGGCGTGGGCCTGAGTGTGCCCCGTCCTCATCGCTCTCTCTTGCTGTGTGGGAGTGAAAAATCCTGGCGTTTGATGGGAGAAGTCATAAAGTCTGGAGTCGTAGCCACATTTCCTCTACAAGGTGAGGTTCAGAGTCAACCCAGCAGAGAGGAGGGGAGGTGACATGCCTTACAACCCCCCCTCTCCTCCTCCTCCCTCCATTCCTCCCCCCTCGTTCCTCCACCCCGTGCCTGGGGAGTCTGGGGCTGGGTGGGGGCCAGGGCTCTCGACGCCAGCTTCTGGACTCGGCGCTCAGGGAGAGGTCACTTGGCTTGCTTACACAATGGCATTATCTCAGTTCCAGCCTCGGCTACTGCAGCGGTGAGCACTTCCTGTCCCTCTGCAAGCACTTCCTGTCCTTGGCGTAGCAGCACAAACTGTCCGCCTTCCGAGCGAGTTCAGAAACGCGATGGAGCTGCTGGTCGCCAGTCTCGCTGTAGAAACGTCTGTGGGTGGCTTTCTTGGGAATTGCACAATGTGTTTGCTGGCTCCTTTGTGCTGTGCTGTGAGGCTGTGGTGTTAGTTCAAAATCACAGGGGCGGAAGGTATATATGTGTTAGCACTCTGCAATGATCCCCAGAGCTGCTGCAACTGCTGAGGCCTGAGATGGACAAGGCCGCAGAAGAGGAATGTGTTTTTAGGTTTATCCATACTCATCCAATTAGCAGCAAATGTTTGGGTATCCAGCCTAAAGCCTAACCTCTTATCATTTTACCAGAACTTCCTGTGTATTATTTACATGATCAATGAAAAAAATATTGTTTGACTTTTATCAGGATGATCAGAAATTAAGATTTGCACTTTTTTTCTGACTATTTTGGTCACACTCCAAGAATTACTTGATTAACAAAATGCACCATATATACTAACACATTTTTCTGTTAGCTAATTCTACCCTTTATTCAGGGTTTTGGCCAACTTTTTGTAGCTTTACGTACCATCCACCCAAGCTGTGTAACCAGCAGCGTGACAACCTCCCAACCTTTCAAGCCAACATGAACACTGAGCAAAATACGTATTTATTTTGTGTTAAGGTCACGTCCACTTGATGTTCGAGAGCCAAATACTCACTCTTCTTCCTCACTTTTGTCTGTTTTTGGTCTAAACCAGTTCTCCTTTTTGATTTTCACAAGATAAATACCCACCTAGCTCACCTTTTTTTATGCAAATCAGACAGTTTCAAGTCAGTTCATTAGCCATGTGAGCATTCAGTCAGAACAGAGCTACAGCTGCTGCACATGAGTGGAAACAATGTGAAAAAGAGTGGAAGGACATCACTAAAACACCAAAGTGTGGGTTTGAAATTCAAAACAAAAAGCTTAAAGATGCCAAAATCAGCTTAGTTTGCAAGCTAGTTGCCAACTTTGTCCATAGAAGAGAGGCATAAGTGGCGGGACAGTGACAGGAAAGACAGAATAGAAACCAGAAATCAATGCCAGGACTCTTAAATAGTTTGAAAAAATGCTGAAATGCTCATGACATAGGGCATTTTACATGAAAATGGCAACATTTTTCAAAGTAGTGTGTGTGCATGAATTTAAAAAAATAAAAGTACTTGTCTTCTGTCTCTGATGACAGTCTCAAAAAGCCCCAGTTTACAGGTTCAGTGCTCCATGTAGCTCACTAGTTTGCCAACAACTTTACTTGCTAGGCAGGCGGCCGCTTATTAGCTGCATTTGACAGGAAACAGTGTCAAAAAGAGTGGAAGGAGGATATAAAAACATCAAAGTGTGTGTAGGAAATCAGAAACAATAAGCTTAAAGATGCCAGAATTAGCTTCATTTGTAAGCTAGTTACTAATTTCTCTGTTTGCACTGAGAAACTGGTCAGAAAAAACATAGAGGCAGAGAGTTTAAGGATGCTGAAATGCTCCTACTCTAGCCCTAAACTTGATAGTTTTACATTAAAAATTGTGATTTCAAAGCTAAATGTGTTGAAGAAGTGTTGGGTGTAGATGCAAAGAATAATGAAACATTTTGCTTTAGAAGCTTAAAAAGGGTGACTCATATCTCTGGAGTTACATATGATTCATAGTTTTTTAGGTCACATTATTTGAAGATTACAGCAGAGTTAAAGTTGAAAACTCATTTGAAGCTATGCAGCTTTGAACCCACTTTAAGCGTGTAGACATCTGTCATTATCAGCAGTGAGATACTGATTGTTTGGATTGTCTGATTAGGCCTCGGCTTCCTCCAACACCTGCTCTGCAGAGCGGGAGGTGTTCAGGATGGGGGGAAGGGGGAGAGGATGAGGAGGTTAAGCAGGCAAGCAGATAACAGGTGTGCGGCAAAGAAATGAGGAGAGAAGAAACGTCTTCTCTGAGATCGATTCTCTAAATAGAAATCACACCTTTTTTTATCGAAGCTGGAACATTTCGAGTTTCAACCCTAATCATGTCAGTCAGTCACGTTTTTCTCTGCCATCAGCTGTCAATCAAACTCTGAAAACAGCTTAGAGGATCTTTGGTAACCTGAAAATCACCCCATGAGGAGGATTGCAGATATGAGAGATCATGCACAGGTTAATGCGGTTAATAACACTCAAATAAAGGATGTGAGAGTTTGTGCTCGGTCATGCTTTTTCCTTAGGTCACGAAACATTATAGACTTGAAATTCTAGTGAATGACATGAGAAAAAAAAGCTTGAAGCTGGTCACGTACTCAAACTTTAGGGTTGAAAATCAAAGAAAAAAAGGATGTAAAAAAAAGATCCTCTACCTTAGCATTGCCTCACACTGCTGCACATGCAGATGTTCTTATGCATTGTGTTGGTGGTATAGTCTTCCCCCTCCCCCAGGGGATTGCTGGGAAAGTTCACTTGCCCGGGAGCACACACCTCAGCCCTGCTCGAAAGGGTAGCACAGGGATGTTGTCTGCCCCAGACAAGTGGGGACACAGAGGAAGCCGTCTCCACTCTCGTCTCATTGTTCTGGAGGCGTTAATCTGTCAGGGATCTGCTGGGAATCAGGTGGGAATCTACTTTGCCTTGTTTAATGTTTATTGGCCAGCTCATTCCAGAAAAGAGGACATTTGGATATCTTCACGCTGTACCCCACGCTGCACCATCCTGCCCCCCCCGCCTCGTGAAGATGCTCTGATGATAAAACTATTTCTTGTTTGTGTCTTCAGCTCCGTTTGGAGATGAGCACATCCGTCCTATCTCCTGGTCTCGCCCTCTAAAACGAAGCCCGCGTCCAAGACAGATCTTAAATATGCCTTTAGTCATGCTAACACGAGGATGTTTGGAAACTTTTCACCACAAGTTGTGGTGACCTCAGGGTTTGCACACTGCCAGGGGTCAGCCAACAATAAAACGGAAGCAACAAGTAAAATAATCAAAGTCTCTTTCCTGAGAACATCCATAGAGCTGTAGTTTCACTCAGGCGACCCAGAGGATACAGTGATACAGATGCATGATGTCATGATTATTGTTTAAGGCTTTTAACCTGTGTATCAAAAGAGAGAGAATTATGTCTGTGATATTAAACCTTTAACATAAAAGTTTAAAACAGGCCATTTTTGTCATTTTGGCCATAAAAGAGTCAAAAGTCATGCCCAGAAAGCTCATTTTCTCCTCTTTCAGGAAACACTTGTTTTATTTCTTCAGCACAAATGGTTGAAGAGTTACAGTGATGAGAACAGCTTTCATCAGTTATTGTTTGTAATTGGAACATCATTGAATGTGAACTCTTTTGTGGTTTTGAAATACCCCAAACATCCCAGCGAAGCTTGTCTTTGATTTTCTCACCAGCCCAAATGGTTGAGGAGTTATGATAATTTGAAGAGCACTCATTAAATGAGGGTGTCAGGGCTTCCACGGGTCTTAAAGGGGTTAAAAAAAAAAAAGTGGATGGAGTGGGAAACAGGACGACAGTGGCATTGTGGTCTGCGAATATGAAACCTATGCAAAAGTGTGAAGACAAAAAGTTGCAGTTCCTCAAGTGTCCACTGGAGGCTCGCTTCAGAAATGCACTGAACCACATACACAACAATTCAAAAAAGCTGATTTTTACAGCAAACAAAGAAGCTGATGGCCAACATTTTGGACTGAGTAGCTCATGTTTCTATCATCACACACCGAACAAAAGGTGATACATCTCTTTTTTTTTTTCATTGTTACAAAATGTAGGAGTCCTGCCTCTTTGCTCACGATAACCTGGACAAAGCTAGGTTGAGTTAAGCCTTTCTAATGTGGCTCCTGTCAACAACTGATCTTCGGTTAAATACATTGAGCCAATCACAGAGCTCACAGCCGTTCTCATACACTCTGTCTGGATGTCCATTGAAATGCATCGCAGTAAGTTGGCTTTCGTTAATTTTTATGAGGTTTTTCTGAGATATGAAGTTACAAATGGTCAAACAGTGTTCCTGGGGTACATGCAACTATCTTGAGAGGCTGGTATTTTTTTACCCTTTCCTAAGCCACATCTCTAAGCTCTGATGTATCTGTAACAGGTAACGTTAGTGAATCCTGGTTTTGTCCTACCAGTGCTTATCTACCAAGCAGAGCAAACATAGCCTGGCTCTTCATTTTATTTACAGACTCTAGAGGGGTATAACTGCTGCATGTGGGTTGAAATAAACATCATGACAAACAGAATAACCCATGTTTTAGCCTTACGTTTTCTTCTGCTCTTTTGTCCCTTTTCTGTCAGACAATCCAGCTCCTGTGTCCACTATTATTATTAAATAAATGCAAAAAATTGTTTTCAGCAGAAAAAACACACAAATCTCTCTTCTCATTGTCAAACTTTGTCAGCTGGTGTGATGTTGTCATAGAGACTTTGACTCACCATCAATCAATCTGGTCCAGTCCGACCCAATCAGGAAGCTGAGAATTACCAATTTGAAATAACCTATTTTAGGGCTGATAATCTCATTTTCGTTGTGGGTAATAATCAAACATTTATCTATATTTATTTACTATTTTGAAACTCTGAGCTGTAGTAAACCAGAGCTGACTCAAAGTCGCCCTCTCACTCTCAGGAGCACTTTCACTTATTCATAACTGTGTTCCCTCGTCTTTAAGTCAACACCTAAGGGAGTAAAAAACAAGTCTCAGATCAAAGGTCAGTCACACAGGACACCAGACGCTTTTATCTCCTCACTTTCACTTACCCGACCCGAATCCTCCCCACTGGACATCAGCACATTTTCCTGACGGAGGCTAATTGAGAGTCGTGTTTATCATTTTTATGACTTTTCATGAAGACAGAGGTACGGTGGGCTTCCTGTTCTGCCGGTTTCTTCACATTATTAGGGTCAGCGTCGGCTCCCATCTTGCCCTGGCATTGTTCTTACTGCTGCTAAGCCCATTCCCAAACTGATAAGAGTTTGTCTATTTTGGGTTTGTCCTTGAAACCAGTTTGAGCCATGAATAACTTTTTTAATTCCTGAAAAAAATCAGAGCCACTTTTACGCCCTTTAACACATGGAAAATAAAGCTGTTAAGATCAAAGGGGGAAAATAATCACAAACCAAAACAATAACAAGCTCACTTATATGTGAACAATAGATTTGGCAAAGTAATGATTCTTCCTGCACTTACTCTCCTCTTTGTGTGGCAAATAAGAAATAGCTTTTTAAGTATTTGTGAGAAAACAAATGACAGATTATGTACAAGCGGCATTATTGTTTTCCTGACATCCTCCAGCCACATAAATACTGCTCTCCACAACTTGACCTGCCTTTGACCCCGCCGCCCAGAGAAGTCCCTCAATTCATCTGATCTGTTTCACAGCAAGTTGAAGAGATTTATCTCCAAGTGAAAGGAAATCAGGACGATATCTTGACTATAAAAATCCCATTTGGAGTTAATTATTGATCAAACTCTGCACACGTTTTTTTTCTGGAGAGACAGTGCAGCCTTTGTGTTGGACAATCAGGGTATGAATTGATCCTTGAAGCAGTCAAACACTCTGGATCCTTTCATGTCTGGCCTTTGCCTTGTTGGGGCGCTAAAGCAACACCGCAGAAAAAAACGCAGACACCCCCGATGGTGTTAACAGGGCGCCACGTTGACCCACGGTGTCTCAAAGTCGATCAATACCTACTTGCGTGTGTGATCTGGTAAGAATCTGGATCAATACAGTCGAGATAAGAGACAAGCTTCTGGATCCTGAAACTGCATCATAAGACTCAAATTGAACTTTTTAAAGTGTTTTCTCTTCCTGTTGAATAATGCATAATCATTTTTGGAGATTACAGAACAAATACTCCAAAACTCACGGCTGGAACTTCCTCATAGATGCAACAACTTCTCTTTTACTGGATTGTGGTTACAAGCTCCTTCAAACTGTCTTCCCATATCAGCTCTGATCTTTACACTACCCATTAATGATGTAACACTTCTCTTTTATCATGTGAGCCCTATACAGTTCGCCACGCATTTTTTTTTTCTTGTTACAGTTTTATGTTGTCTCCATACAGGTTTGGTGCAGTTAGATCGGTGAGTGAAACGCTAACCACTGATGACCCTTGTGTCCTTTATTGTGTCAAAGTGAGAGAAACAGCAGAGGAATGCACTGCATGTTGTTTTCACACAGCTGTGGTTTTATGGAGGAAATGCACTGTGTGTGTGTGTGTGTGTGTGTGTGTGTGTGTGTGTAAGTGCTTCCTCTCCTGTCTTGTTCCCTTTACACCAACGCTGTGTAGAAAAAAAGCAGCTCTGATAGGAAAAGCCGACCCACCTTTTTAATAAAATTCACACTTATTTTCTGTCAAACTGTTTCTTTGGGGAGATTGAAAAACTTCCCCTTATTTTCTTGCATCATAACATTAACCTCCTCAGACCCTGCGCCCACATTACAGTTTTGCTTCTCAGACACATGATATTTCATTTTCTAAAACATTCACTGCCTGGCCAAAAAAAGGCGCCACCTGGATTCAACTAAGCAAATAGGAACAAGCCTCCTATTGGATAATTACAGCAGAGGTGATTATCTTTCAGCTGGCAACAAGTTATTTAAATGAGTAACTTCTTATTTCTTTAGCAACCATGAAGAAAGACACATCCTGTGGTTGTGGAAAAGATGTAAGTCTGTTTAAGAAGGGTCAAATCATTGGCATCAAGCAGAGAAAACATCTAAGGAGATTGAAGAATTTACTAAAATTGGGTTTAAAACTGTCCAACGCATTATTAAAAACTGGAAGGATGGTGGGGAACCATCTTCTCCCGGGAAGAGATTTGGCCGAAAAAGGAATCCTGAATGATTGTGATCTGCAATTACTAATATGTTTGGCCAAATCAAATCAAAGCAAAACAACAGTGGAGCAAATGAATATGTTTAATAGTGAAAGTAAGAGCATTTCCACATGCACAATGCGATGGGAGCTCAAGGGATTGGGATTGAACAGCTGTGTAGCTTTAAGAAAACCACTAATCAGTAAGGTTAACCAGAAAAAAGGCTTCAGTTTGCCAGGGAGCATAAAGATTGGATTCTTGAGGACTGGAAGAAGGTCATGTGGTCTGAGGAGTCCAGATTTACCCTGTCCCAGAGTGATGGGCGCATCCGGGTAAGAAGAGAAGCAGGTGAAGTGATGCACCCATCATGCCCAGTGCCTACTCTACAAGCCTGTAGGGGCAGTGCTATGATCTGGGGTTGCTGCAGTTGGTCAGGTCTAGGTTCAGCAACATTGTGACACCCCCAAAAATGACCAGGTTATTCAATCAATGGATTTTTTTCCCCCTACTGGCATGGGCATATTTCAACATGCCAGCATTCATGGGGCTCAAATTGTGAAAGAGTGGTTCAGGGAGCATGAGACATTTTTTTCACACATGGATTGGCCACTGCAGAGCCCAGACCTTAATCCCATTGAGAATCTTTGGGATGTGCTGGAGAAGGCTTTGCGCAGCGGTCAGACTCTTCCATCGTCAACACAAGATCTTGGTGAAAAATTAAGAACGAATGAAAGGTGGTCCAATGAAATATTGGAGTGTGAGACCTTTTTTTGGCCAGGCAGTGTAAATAAATCCTTTCTTAACCTTTGCAAGAAAGTCACTTCTTCCATCTAATGAATTTCTTTTATAATGTTAAACCAATTCTGTACTGTGGGTGCATCTGCCTGTAAAAATTAACAAGTAATTGCTTTTTTGTAGCAGCAAAAATACACATTGTCATGAGACATTTAGTGTCTCCTAGCTAATCTCCTAGCCAACTAATTGCTCTAAAATTTCTGTAAGTTAAGTTATTATTCTTATTAGGTCTTACTTTTCCCAAATGCAAGGAGGAAATAAAATGCACATCAGACAAGAGCTCAGGTCTCAGGATGCAAAAACTATTAGAATGTGAGATGAACTGGTGTCAGGATAACTACGAAAATCAACCTCTGGTGTGAAAATTTAGCTTTCACCTTTTTTTTCACCTTCCTCTCTGAAAGCAAAGTGAGCAAAGTGATATAAAAGTGATATAAATGAGGAAGACGCCTGATGGCTGATTCGGGAAGAATTATTCATGTCACATTAAAATGTTCAATCATTCGTTAAAAAGTGCATTACAGTCTTTAAAATGCCCCTAATGAGAACATTTCATCAATATCACACATATTTGACCTATCTCACACTTCAAGGAGTTCCTGTGTTTGACTAAACCTCACAGTGTCTGAGTTCACCTGATGCAGATTATCTCCTTGGTTCATTTACACACAATGGATCATCAATATCTCCTCTGTGCCGACCTGCAGCCCCAGAGCCTTCCCTGCAGCCTCATGTTAAAGGTTTACTCTTGAGTGCTTGTGCTACAATGCATTTTATCCTATGGGAAGATGTACAGTAATTTCATATCAGGCACTACATTATCTAAGGTTTGCACAAACACAAAATTAGCCAAGATTTGAGCTGAGATAGTGGATAAAGAAGTCTGAACACACTCGTCCCTTTGTATGACTTACAGGAGGCAAAACGTCTTCACACACAGAGGTAGAGAGAGCACATGACTACATTACTTCACTGCGTCAGGGTATTGAAACTTCTGGTCAAATGTTACTCCAACGTAAGTGAAAGTTAAATAACAGGAACAGTTGTAGGATGAACCAACCATAAAATCAAAAATAGCACTTACACTACAACAAGCACAGACAGCTATGTTTGAAATGGTCAACTGTTATACAACAGAAATTCAACTACAAAGCTCAGTAAACTTTCCAGGTGAGATGGAGTTTTGTTTAAAACAATTAGGTCATTTTTTGCTTCAAAAACCTTAATTATGGGCTTCAGATGTGGTCATGGGTGCTCATGTAGAGAATCATTATCCTCTGCTGCTGTCATGATGTTTACTCAACAGCTTTACACTCAACCATTCAGGCCCAGAAAGTACAGGTATAAATAATGTACTGAGTAATGATAACCTTCATGGAAATGTAGTGGAGTCAAATGTGTATTTGTATTTCAAATGTAGCGTAGTGAAAGTAAGTTTCCCTCAAAAAGGCTACACAATTAAAAATTTGATGAGTAAAGGTGAGCCTTAGTGCAAAGTATTCTCCTGTCAATTTGCTTTGTTGCTGTCCATACAGGACTGAACCAACATGCTGCTGTTTTTTCCCCCTAAAGCTAACAGTTTGGTTAGGGTTTCACATCAAATCACCTGGAAAAGTATGGGGCACTTGAGGAGAATGCAATGGTATAGAGCAATGTTATTCTGTTATGCTATGTTATGAAGCAAAGTGCTGCCATTAGGCTCAGTAGCGCTGCAAAGTTAAGTGACCTTACAAAGCTAAATCACTTTATGTTACAAAGTGTGACGTAAATTCTGGAGAGCATTTGCTGAAAGAAAGCACTAAATGATGAAATGGGGCTCAGCATTCCAACATCCTGCATTTGCAGACAGGAAATGCAAACCCCCAGTTTAGCTGGAAGAACTGTCAACATGGAATTTTCATTCATCGTCAGATTCAGTCCTGGTGACACTTTTGCAAAACTTGCTAGAAAGGTGACTTGATCTTTTTTTTCCTTAATGTGTTTAAAAAATCACTTACTAAAGAAAAACAAATCATTCAACTCAGCTAAAGCATTGGAGCTTTAGCCAAAGAAATGGTGGTTTTATTTACATTAGATATCAACGTTCTTGTTGTTTCAAAGTGGCAGTTGAACAAAACAACAAAATGTAATATAGATATATAAAGCTGTATTTGTAAAATTAGACTCTCCTGATTTAAACTTCTTTTTATGCTAAGGTACAAGCCTCACACAGGTATCAAATCAGTCATCTCACTTTTATAGCCCAAACATTCACTTCTAAGAATTCTCTGAGACAAAAATCAAATGTAAGCATTCCTAGTTCAATCATGATCAGATTATATCAAAAATTAGATTTATCAGTTAGGCCATCTGTAACCTCATGATTTTGATTTCCCTTCCAATCATGTTCAAGCAATCAATGTCAGCTGACCGGCATATCTGCTGTGATTATTTCTCGATGATAACATGGGAAAAGCTCATATCAGGAAACTGGGGGGAAAGTCCCCCCTGATATCATCACTAACTGCATGCAGACAAAAGCCTGCGACTACCTACGCTGACATGCTGCAGTGTGTGAAACAATGGAGACCCAAGAGGACGCTATGCACAGCTGAAAAATGGTATCCACATATTCTGATCAATGCCCACGGTGGGTACTTTGAACTTTGCAGGTTATATTCTGTGCAGCAGCAGGTTTGGGGTATTTTGGCTTTGTACCATCCAAAACATGAGTTATCGCTGCAGGCTGCAAGGCATGGGGCTTTATCTGATGGCCTTGTGGCCTTGAAATAACACAGGCTCTATCATGCCTCAGCAGACATGAATCTGGCAGAGATGTCACAGAATAACAATAAATAAAGTCGGCAAGACATAAACAAAAAAAATCACTCAAGATGCTTCTTCGGGCTGAGCCAAGCATCTAAGAAACTGCACCAGCTGGAGCATGATTCTGCACATTTTTACCACAAAAGAGAAAAAAAGACACGCAGCTTCGCCCACACTCAATCTCCTGCCGCTAATGTAAGGCACAGATTTACAGAGTAAATCAAAGCAGGCGATTTCCTCCGCTCAGAGGAAAACCCCTCGGAGGAGAATGAGTTGATAATGTCCCAATGTGCCCCCGGTTTCCTCTCAGATAAATAAATACATAAATAAAAACACGCCTGGCCACTTCAGCTTTATTGTTCCTCTGTAGGCTGTGAAATAGAGACTATATTGTTTATAATAAATAAACCTATTAACAGATTTGGCCCAGGTGGGTGACAGGGCCTCTGTGATATCCCCCCTATGGTGCTGTAATACTTCCATTTAAGGAAACGATGGCTAAGGAAAAAGCAGGACTGCAGAGGTTAGTGGTGGTTTGACTGGGCTGAGACCGTGTCACGTTTTCTGGAGTGATAAGAGCCGGAGCAGGAAGCTGTGAGAGGCCAGGAAGGAAGAGAGCTAAGGTCTGGAAGGAGAGAGGGGAGTCGTGGAGAAGAAGGGATGAGGGTGAAGAAAGCAAGGCAGCAAAATAAGAAAATATATCAACCCTTGATGTGCCAACAAATCTTCTATAAATACAGCATCAAGTGTTGATAAATACAACTAAAGCTTTTCAGGTAGAGTTTTTGTGTGTCGTGTGCTGGAGGGAGAGCTCTGCTCGGAAACGCAGAGGGAACCTGGGGTCCAGGAGGAAGTGAGTGGATGACTAAATTTGGTCTGAAAGGCCACACTAACATACACCTGCTTCCCGCAATCAAACAGGCCTCAACTATGACAATATCAAGCATCAGGCTTCAGCTGGAAACTGCAGACTGAACATATTCACACTCATTAGTTACTGTTCAACATGATTAATCAGTTAAAACTCCGGAGGTTAAAGCTTGTTTGACACTTCATCCTTTTGTCCAGGGTCTGTGTGGCTTTGAGGATTTCAGTTTCTCGTTCTGACTCGTCAAGTCTCAAGATATGAGAAGCATTCCTTCTAATTCACTCTCTAAATTTATGTGTGTGGCTGCATGCAGCAAGAACTACCTGAAGTACAAATTGATAGATGAGTTTTTAAAATACATAATGCAGTTAAAAGCTTACTCTTTGAGCGGCAAAGTCTAGAAAAAAGTGTTAAGCTGTTGATGAAATGTTAAGATATTAGTTTACATTAGCAAATCGCCGAAGCCTGTCATGCCTAATATCTGTATTTTTCTTGAACTAAACGTTTCAGACTTCTCAAACCTTACACTCTTTGTCCGACAGGTCTTTGAATCACAAAATATTTAAATAACTGGTCCATATCAGATTGCGTCAGCTCTCTATTCTGTGTTAAGTGCAACATTTAAAAATTCTTTTTTACCCACCTTGATTAAACTACTAAATGGCTGTTATTGATACAGGGGTTATTGCGCCGTTTTAGGCTGGGGGCTGAAAGGAGTGTGCTAAAAAGAAATCCCTGTGTTTCTATCTCAAGACTTAAAATATTGGCATTGTAGTGATTATCTGATATCTTAAGTTTCTTATCTGCATTTCTTAAACGTACTTATAGCTATTAACCACTCCTTTTCTACTCAAATCAAGTACTTTTGTTTGAACTAAGACAAATTTCTCACACAATAATAAAGCACAAATTATTTAATGTAAAATAGCGCTCAAAGGCATCATGCAATGAGGGGAACTGTTTGTGTGTGTGTGCGAGTGTGTGTGTGAATATATTACTATGCCCTCTATTTATTTATCTGTTTCTGTCCATCTATATGGGCAGTACTGTGTCAACACAGAGTCTGTGACAAATTTCCTCAAGGGTACGATAAAGTTTATAGTATTGTATTGTAGGCCACTGTGTTTTATTGTCGTGTATTGTATTGAATCATATTGTATTGCTTGATAAGACAGAGTACTATAGTTAACTTAAAGATAGCTAACTTATAAATATGCAAAGCTAAAATTGCCTCGAAGTAGTGACACACAAAGTGCGAAGCTCAAGTTTGTATCCGTTTATGTTCACAGCTTAGCCCGTTGTGTATGCTAATGCTAATGCTAAATTAAACAGCATGTTTACCCTGAGAACTGGAAACTGTCACTTAGCTCCTAACAGGTTTGAATCTAATGTTGAAAAAATCGTTTGGGTGAGTAGTCTAGCTAGCTAGCTTAGTACCTTACCACTTTTTTTTTTATTCTTGCAAATTGTTTGTTGCATTTAGAAGCATTTTTAGTTTGCGTTGTTGAAATTGCCCCATAAATTCAGTGTTAGGGGCTAAATTAATCATTTTTATGTCTGTCCAGTAAAAACAAAGAAGCAGATAGCAGCTTGTAAGCTTAGTTTAAGATAACTGGGAATCAAAGAAAGAAAATTCAGCTTATTGAAAGATAAAACTCCAGGGTTCGGGTTAGGATCTTTACGCCCTAAAAAACAGCCCTGTTTATCTCTTAAGTTCTTCTTTACTCTAAAAAAAAACTGTTGACAGTTTGTGTGAGGTTTAAAGTCTTTGGAAAGTTCAGGAAAGGAAAGTTCATCTAATAACACTTGAGTCATAAGCTTAAGCATATAAAGTTATGAGGATAGAATAAATTGGTATTTATATTTCTTGTTGTCTATCTTTTGGACAGAATGCTACTTCAAGCTCAATTTATACAAAGCCGAGCTAAAAAGTTAAGCCAAGTTTCATAAAAGAACAGAAATGGGCCATTTAAATTTCTCTGTGTACAAAAATTAAGATAAATCTACCATAAAACACTCAGGTTTCACTCGTAAAAACGTCTGGTTATGAAAATTTTCAGCACCAAAATATAGTTTCTGAAACACCCCATAAAGTTTCCCACCAGATTGCCTCATCAGAGTGTCATGATAAACTCTAGTTACAAAGTAAGAGACAAAAGAGCAAGTTATTTCCTGGCCGGTGTTATTATGCTGTCTGGTTTGAGCAGATGATGGACGAGTCTTGATTTAAGTTAACATGAATCTGTTTGCCTGTTTTCAATGAGCCGCTGTTGGACTTTCACCATCGGGGAACTCCCAGGTGCAGCTCAGTTCCACCACATACTCATCTTTTCCTCTTTTTAATCAATCTGTTCATCTAAAAAGGATTTCTCTATTTTGAGATTTTAATCCAGTGTCTGAGTTAATCTCTGAAACTCAGGGATTGGTGGAGGGGACGGACGGGGCATCAAAGCCACTCAACTTCAGCCCTGCTCTCACAATTACACCATCAAGGCGACCAATAAATCACTCTCTCATAATGCCTCTCTGGAAATTAATTCTCTGAGGCTCAGGGCTCCGTCATGTAGGTCAGTTAGTCAGCCAGTGCTGATTTGGTCGATTTCAACAACATTTTTCAGCCTCATCAGAAGGTGGGAGAAGAAATCTGAATGACTGTAACTTCTCTGTCAGGCTGCGTTTAGAAACAAGTGATGAGCTGGATTTCAGCCGCGAGGTTTGACCTTCAGTCCAAAACTCTGCAGAGTTTCACACCGTATGTAGAGTTTAGAGAAGAGTGACATCACAAAGTAAAGGTGACTTCATTCTCATGGTGAAGTTCTGCTTTACTTTGATAACACTTTGTCCATGAACTCTGTCCTATTTGGACTCTCATGTGTATAACAGAGAGCGCCCTCCGATGGACATAAAAGGTACTGCACCCAAATCTGACAGGCTAGAGAGGAGACTTGTTTTCCTTTTGGTTTGACATTTTATGCACTGAAGTCAAGTTTTTTTAAAGGTTGTGACAAGCTTTAAAAACAAAATTTTAAGACATTTTCCCAGGATTATATTAAAGTTTCTCAGAACATACCAACAAAAATATAAACTTCAACACATTTATGATGCAAATGCTCACAATTATTTTGTCAATCATGAATAAAAATGCGTTTATAGCTGGAAAAAGTTTTCTTGGTTGTAGTTTTTAAACATTTAAAACAACTGTCTTTTAGAAGAACATTTTTGTTTGAGAGGTATAGAAGCTCATTTCTGCTAGTTACAAAAATAAAAAAGGAAAAACTGACTGTATTGAGACCTTTTTTGTGACAATTTTAAGTTATACCTATGAGATATAAAGACAAAATAAAAAGATTAAAAGTTGAAATTATGAGATAGAAAAGAAGAAACCTAACTGAACAGCTTTACTTTGGTACATTGAGACTTATGAGAGTCATGAATCTCATGATTTCCATATTTTAAATCATAATTTTTTGACTTTTTATGGGCAAGAAAATCCCAGAAAAGCCAGTTTCTCATTTTAATTATTATTTTTTACCTGGCAGAAGTGGGATGCTATAGATGTGAGTTTAAGAGTCTGTGTGTTTAAAGGAAGTTTTTTGAACAAAATAGCAAACATAGATGGAGTGTTATTCCTCTTGTTTTGCTCTTTCTCAAATCACATGATGACGACTTGAAGTTTTGAGAAGAATTTTGAGTGTGGGCGAGAAGAATTGCATTTTATTTACAAAAAATAAATCCCAAACATTTCATGAGAAGCGGTAGAAAATGTGTCATCCCAACTTTGTGGGTAATAATGTGACTTAAAACACTACTGTTTGTCTTTTCATTTATTTTCTAAGTTTTAACACTCACATTAATTTTTAGGTTTGTAATCCAAAGAAAATTCCCACCAGCTCTAAAAACGTCATTTTGTCACAGTGACGTTTCCAGTGTCCCGGAGCAGAGTCAGGGAGTCTGGCCTCTACTTGCCCTCTGAGGTCTTTATTAGAGGTCTATTACTGTAAAGCTGCTATCAGCTATTGGAGAGAGAGAGGGGGGGTTCTCCCTGGCTGCCACTAAGCAGTAAATAAATATGAGCCTATTGTATTCTCATTGCCTCACTGTCCTTGCTCTTCCATGCTGAGTAAACGCTCACATACAATGGGAGGCCGGTCTGCCTTGTCATCCCTGATCCCCGTAGATTGCTCCTGGAGGTCCTCCGCCTGGGAAAGAGGCAGCAGAGAGGAGGGGAAGAGGGGATCTGTGAGAAAACTGTGTTACACTTCAGAAATTATGACACAAGCTGATCGTAAGATCTCTGGGTATTCTGTGAAAAACTGAGGAGGTGGGTGCTTGTGTTTGCAACTTTATCTCAGTTTACAGGGTAAGAAAATGTCACCTTTTGCCCAAATATGTCCTTCTTTTTGGTCTCAAAATTATATCTGGGGGATTTTATAAAATGCCCCAAAATATCCAGGTTTTAAGCAAAATGTTTAAACAACAACAACAAAAAAACCCCTCTTAAGATAATAAAGTTGAAATTTGGAGATATTCAAGTTGAAATTTTAAGATAATAAAGTCAAAATTCCCCCCCAAAACATCAAATCTTTTAAGTTAAAAGGTCAAAGTTAAGAGAGGAAGTCAAATTTTGAGATAAAAGTTTTTTGTTTTTTTTTAATAATAAAGCCTAAGTTTAAGATCAAAAGTCAAAATTTTTGAGACAATAGGCAGGACTCTTGAGGTAAAACCAAAAATTGAAAAAAGAAAAGATTTCATCATGAGACAAATAGTCAAAATTTTGAAGCCAAAATGTTCAAATTATTATTTTTTTTTGAGATAATAAAGTCTTAGTTTTGAGGTATATATAATGAAATTCTTATTTAGGGAAGTCCAAATTTTGATATAAATAGTCACATTTTCAGCGAAGAAGATGAAGTTATGCAAGAAAGTTGAATTTTGACTTTTAATCCCAATTTTTTTTCCATTTTATCTCAAAATCAAAGCCGTTTATTTCATTTACTTTGTTTTTAACTGGTGGAAATGGGCTTTAAAACATAACTTGAGTTTACATCTATGAAATTTTTACTTCTAACAAAAAATTTTAAATAAATGTATTGTTAATGAAGCTACTTTGTCATCTTTTAGTGTCTTTGGATGTTTTTGCAGGATCTCTAAGAGGGGGTCCACTTTTTGGGTTTTCGGAGTATGGTCACCTTTTCTCGGCTGTTACTGTCAGAGGTCACTGACTTAGGTAAATGCTTATGCAGAACTCTCTGAAGTATTTTGGCTGTGTCTTTTTTCTAAAGCGAATGATCAAAAAACTTCCTGTACAAATGATCTTGGCTGCAGAGTCATTTGAGCGTGTGTGTGCTGAATAAAAAAAGATAAAAGAAAGAAATTGAAAGTCTTGCAGGTCTCTGGCCTCCTCAGGCAGCCGAGTGTCGCTTCCTCCCTTGTTTCTCCTCAGGAAGAAGCTGACAGAGCCGTGTGACCTCTCAGAGCTCCTTGCATGGACGCAGAAGTGAGTCCTTGAGTGAGTAAGGGTGCAGCATCACCCCCACGGGACAACATTATTCAGGTCAGTCCCTGCCCGGGCATGAGGCGACCAATAGCAGGCGCAGGCGGGCGCTGCCGTCCTGTAATCACCGATGACATACATGAAGTACTTTTCCAGATCGGTTTTCCTGTCCTTCCAGCTGCGAGTGGGGCAAACAGCACAGGAAGAATAACACAAGTCGCAGGCCGGGCTCAGGGAATGTGGCCTTAACAAACAGAGCACAAATAAAAAGTTAAAAGGCACACTGCGCTCCTCCTGAGAGCCTCTGAGCGAGGGAAGTGAGGCTACGTCCTGAGAGAAGGTCCAACCTTCCTCAACACCCACACACTAACAATAAGCTGCCAATCAAACCAAACACTGTTTACAGGGAGCTACCTGTCAGGGCTGGTGGCTGAAATCAAGACCAGTTTTCTGACATAACGGGCCGAAGAATTATTTCATTAAGGGTGTTGAATCAGCTGTTTCGCACAAAAGACACTTTGATTTCCAAGAATATCTTAGTAAGAAACAGAAACACATTATCTTTGCTCTTGTTTAACCTTTCTTGAATCACATGTTTTTAGGTTTTTTCTTACCATGACTTACTAACTAGACGGAGACAATCTGCATAAATAGTCTAACTAATTTTAACAGGTCTTAAAAGGTATATTTTTTGCATTGCTTTAATAAAAAGCATGATTTTGTAAATTCTCTGGCTTTTACTTAAAGCTCCTTTAAACTAAAGATTACAGGAGAAAAGTCTTAATCTTGAGACAAATAGTCAAAAATTTAAAGCCAAAAAGTCCAAGTTATGAGATAAAAATAATATTTTGAGATAAAAATGTCTTAACTGTGATGTATATAAAATAAAATTCCGACTTCAGAAAGTCCAAATTTTGGTTGCAATGACTTTGGCGCCTTGTAGATTCCATATTTATTTGCTGGTTTTTTTTATTTTCCAGCAAAGAAAACTGTATTGGCCATTTTTTGCCACTCAGAAAATCTAAAGCACTAGCTGTTTCTCTGACTTTAAGCTCATAAATTCATCTGACACCTACCCCCTGACAGAAGTTTTAAACATCATAAACCACTTTGTGGAAATAAACATTCTCATCATTGATGACCTGAGTTGCTTTGTGGGTCGTATAAAGGCAGCAATATCATCATCAATCTGTTTCACATAAGGATTAAAACTCCTCACAGTAGCTTTAATTTAACCAAATCAACTGATTTTGTAAGTTATTACCAATTTATTTCAACTTAGACCCTGCTTTACTTGTAATCATCCACATAAACATGTTTTTACAAGCAATTCTGATGGAGGGAAAGAGACATATGTGCCTTCTACTATCATGAAACATACCCTTAAGAAAAAAATTGCGAGTCCTTGTGAAGGCTCTGTTTGTAAATGATGGATTATTGTTGTAGCCAGAGCATTATATCCAAAGTGATATCACAGCAGTAGCTTCGCACACAGTCTACATCCCCCAGGTGCTACAGCGACATCCTGCTGCATGCATATAGTCTGTTACCTGCTGAGACACCTGAAGGGCTGTTAGGCTTAAACCTGTGAAGACAAACAGCAGAGGTGTTAAAGACATCAACACTAAGTAACAGGTGCTCTTTGCTCTGACAGGGAGGGAGAGGAGGACACTGATGACATGAATCAAATCAGCACTGTGTCACTTAAACTTTCTTCTGTATGAAATAGTCACAAACTCATGCAGTGTCCCATTACAATCATTAAAAATCTGCATGATGGGCTTTGATACTATTTCACTGTCAGGCTCTTTTTCTGGATTTGGGGTTTGTTCACATTCTGGATAACCCGTCATAAGATTCATCATATGTTGCATATAGAACTGTATATAGAATGGGCAGAGTGGCTCCGTCTTTCACCGTTTTAGCCAGCAGCCAGAGTCTGTGCCGTAGAGAATTTAGGTGGAGCCGGGTAAAAATAAAGAAGCAAAAATTGTATTGTTTTCTTTTCTTTAAAAGTTCTACTCTTGGTTTGGCTCTCTTTCCCGAAGTTTCTTAAACCCCGATAAAAACTACTCAAGAATGGCAGCTGTCATTCGTTGTAAAATGAAACTTGAACTCTGGTATTCAACATCTAGTAATTAATGAAAAACAACTCCTCAGAAAAAGAGGACTTAAACACAGCTAAGGATGTGAGAAACATTTCTATGTAAATAATTTTTTAAAGTTTTACCACCTCTCATCTGGAATGCATTGGGAGATGAAGATTTTGACCTATACTGCAGCCAGACACCAGGGGACGGGCATCTGCTGGAAGCTTCAGTTAGAGCCGAACGTCATTACGTCCGCTTATTATACAGTCTATGGTCCAGACAATACAATTACCTGTTTTCAGTTTTGAATTGTCAGAAAAGCTAGAGAGAACTGTTAAGTTTTGTTTCATTCATTATTTACAATTAATCAATCAATACATGTCGACTGTACATTTCAACTGTATTTCTCTGAACCAGAAGACAAATGTGTTTATTTGTCAGAAATAATTATTAACTAATGTTAGGTAATTCTAACCAAAGCTAGCCAGCATAAAAAAAAGTTGTCATTTATCAATTTATATCGCAGGTAGCAGCTTCTGTGAACTGAAACCTACAACGCTCCCATTAACCGCAGGCAGCATGATGAATTGTCGTTTTCTGTAAAATGCTGAGACACACAGCTTAGCTTTCTAAATCTGCCAGTGATGATTGTTTCTCTCAGGAAGGCTTTTATTTTTTCAAATGTCATAATGTCGTAATGTATTTTTCTTTATTGGGTGGGCGAATGCAGAAACAGGAAACCTGATAGGAATTACAGTAGTTAGGTGGGGTCAAAGGTCAACAGACATGTCAAGTTAATTTGGGCTACTGTTGTGTAAAGGCCATTAAAAGTAGGGAGGTAGCTAAATAGCAGTATGCCAGAGCGCTGTATCTGGAATAATCATTTTATTAGGATTTAAAAAAACATCCTCACTTTCAGAAAACACACACACACACACACACACACACACACACACACACACACACACACACACACACACACACACACACAGATAAACCCATTGACATACTGGCAGGCTGAGTCACAAAGCACCAGCAGACACAAAGGAAGAAGGTGTGACGTTATTTCCACAAAATATTCTGGTAGGAATGACTCTGAACGACACGCGACATTTATCCGCCATCTACGCATCATAGAGTAACATACCTCAGGAAATGTTTATGAAACAACCTGAGTAACACTTCTCACAGGTCTGAGTGTTTGTGTTTCTCATCCTCTGAATGTTTGTTGACAGTCTTTTTGCTTAGAGACCTCATTGAGTATTGTATCTGCTCAGCAGGTCACAGGGACACACCCAGACGCTCTGTTCTCCTCGGTGAGTCTGTCCAAGACGTTAGAGTCATCACCTGTCTGTCTTTCTGTCTCGCTGACCGTCTGTCTCCTTCAGTGGAAAAATGGCTGAGACCTAATAACAAACAACAGTTGCTGTTGGCTGCAGGTTTATTGAAACATCATTTCACTCATGATACGGACTCGTGGTAGAAGTCGTGCGCTTTATTTCTCTTCCGTGCCTCTTTATTCTCTGATCAAATTCAAAGTAAATGAGCCCAGGAACCACATGATGTCACATCAATTTGTTAAAAAATGTCTGGTACAGTTTATCCTCATGTCCTCTTTTGCCCAGACATATCCTCCTTTTTGGAGGTGAAGTTATATACCGGGGGATTTTATAAAATTACCCCAAATGTCTGGTTTGCTCTCAAAGCTTGTGCTACGCTCTCAGACAGAAAATGCTGAAGTTGAAATGCACTTTTACAGATAAAATGCAGATATATGGAAGTATTCATCTTTGCTTTTGCCATAATCTGTGTTGAGGGTTTATTTTTGTTGTTGTTGTTGCCCATATTAAGTCAAATTTTGACATAAAAGTCAAAATTCTGTGATTGGAAGTCACACTTGAAAATGAAAAGTCAAAATTTTGAGCCAGTAAGTTAAAGTTCCAAGATAAAAAGTCATTGTTTGACTGAAAAAAAGTCAAAATTTTGGGACAAAGTCAAAATTTTGGAATTAAATAATCAAAGTCTCAAGATAAAAGGTCAATTCTATGCGGAAAAAGGTGAAAATTCTGAGCTGAAGCATCAGTTTTGAGATGAAAAATTATTATTTTGAGATAAATAAAAAAACCAAAATGTGATATTTAGGTCAAGATTCTGAGATAAATAGCTTAATTTTTTGGGTTCAAATGTCTTTATCTTGTTCTTAAAAGTCAAACTTTGAGTTAAAAAATAATCAAAGTTAAGAGATAAGTAGTCAAGATTTTGAGATATAAAGTGAAAATTATGAGGTCAAAAGTTTAAATTTTGACTTTCTATCTCAAAATTTTGACTTTATAAGTAAAAGAAAGGATTTTCAACAAGGCCAGTTTTTGATTTTCTTTATCTTTTTTACTGGCAGAAATGGGCTTAAATACATTATTTATGTGTCACGATAGAAAATCTTCACTTCTTTGAAAATAAGCAGTGTTCTAAATAAATGTATGGGTTATCATGCTCCTTCCTTTGTCTCGTATCCTAGTGGTTCCTCTTTTTGGACTTTTAGAATATGCTCACCCTAAGACGATAGGATGTTGGTTATCTTGAGTGAATAGGAAAGGATCCTGGCAAAGATACAGATATGGTCTTAAGACTCTTTCTTCAGGACCCCAGCAGGCCTGTTGACTGTGTCTTAAAGACACAGGCAGCATTTTTTGGCCTCATTTGATGCTGCAAACCTGTTAGACGTTCACGTGAAAGCAGCTTAAACTCCTCTGCAGAGCTGTCGTCTGATGAGGTCACACTAATCTGATCGACTAAGTTAGGGCTTGATTAGAGGCTGAGCTGAGTGACGCAGTGACGTGATCAGAGAGAGATCCTCAAAATCATGCAGAAATTCTTCATATTGATGTTGAAGCAGCTTGAGCCTTCGTTTTAGGGAAAAACACTTTCCAAATGCTAAATCAATGAAACAGTTTTGTTTTTTCATCATGTCTTGAGGAGAAGAAGCTGCTGAGTGTTTCACTTTAGGGCTTATCCTGTTGGAGTTTCCTCCAGACAGCACACTTTCCTGCAGGAAGAAACTGTGTTGAGCACTATCTGCACACTGCACACCAAAATTTACCCAAAATTGCACTCTGGACAGGAAGCTATTGATAACCTCCATGAGGGAGATAAGACTGGAAAACCCAATTATGGCTCAAAAAATCTCAAAAATGCAAAAAGTAGTGCAGCTTAACGGTATTTTTAGGTTTAATATAAACTCCAGGAATTTATCAGATCAATATTATACAACCTGATTAGATATACTTACATATTTGATGTCAAAGTAGGAAAGTATTTTATGTTTGAGGAGAGTTTTTCCTGCATGTTTGACATGTTAAGATTCTTCACATTCTTTGGCAGTGATAAGCACAAATGTGGCACAGCGAGCTCCAGCAGGGTTTTTTTTTCATACCAGCATACATTCTTTGAATAACAGGGAAATAACTCTGAATGAAGATGACTTTGAATCAAACAAGAAGCTCTATTATTGTACTTTTATTGTTGATAATGCACTTGAAGAATAAACAGGGGCCAAAAAAAGACTTCTGGAGAAAATCTAGCCATGATTCATAAAAATGTAAGATTGTAATATTTAGCTTGGTAGTAGAACAAAAAGCTCAAATGCTTTGCTGTGAGGCTCCCAATTCCTTTCAGTTCAACTTTTTCTTTCTGCAGATTCCTGGAAACAACCAGAGCACTTTTACATCCTCCACATTCACTTTTTTTGTTTTATTACAATTAAATAAACCCAAAGTCAGGAAATCCATTCTTGTAAATATTTGACAAACCCAGAGTTTCATAATGCAATGACGATATCTCCTTTTTCCATCTGTCTTTTCCATCACTGTTTATTGTTGATGATATTTTCACCTGAAACTCTGATATCACCCCCTTGTTTTTCCTTCAGGAAGTTCCTGCGACTGCTCATTAATTGTTGCTGAGGGGCCACACTTTGAGAAAAACAAGTGAGAATAACAGCTTCGAGAACCTAAAGGAAAGAAAAAACAGGGACAGGGAGCTCACACAGCCGATGTTATTCTGTTTTATGAAGCTAAACTCATGCTTTGCACTTCAGATTATTCCTGCATTCCATGTTGCAGCGTGTTTTGTAATATTGTCCAGGGAATTGAACTGACGTCAGATTTCTTCCGCTGATTCAGGTGCAGTTGGATTGCCTCAGATCCTCACTTTCCTAATCAGCTCTCAGGTCATCCTTCCCTCCGCTCATGTGCTCATCTGTTTCCTTCCAGCATCTCGAGCTTGAACCTTCAACACTGAGTCAGAATATTTTCCCTCTGCAGACTCATTACTGACTCCACTGTCTGCTGGAGTGCATTTGTTGGCATGTGCCAATCCCTCAAGATGTAATCTATTAAGTGTCACTGATTGAATCCCAAAAAAACCCAACATTTTGAAATCACCTATTACATTGTGAAGGTCTCACAGGTTTGTTTTGTTTTTAGGGGCTTAATTGAACATATTTTGACAATCAAAGCTCCTGTGAGGATCTTTGAGTCTGTCACTGTAAACAGGTATACCAAAGTTCATACCCTGATTCTTCCAACAGTAAAATGTTCCTCTCACTCAAACTCTGAGCTGCGCAAAACACACTCACTTTGAATGACACCTACCCCTCACCTAAACTTTTAGACATTAAGAATTATTTCATTGAAACAGTCAACCTTTATGTGGATGATCTTGATTAATTTTTTAGGCTAAAAAGACACATCTGTGTTGATTTCAGTCTGTTTCATAAGCGACTAAAATAATTCACAGGAGCTTTAAAGGATGTTATTGACATACTAAAACAACTGAATACTTCCACAGACAGCGAACTCATCTGGTTTTAAGTCATTCTCTGAATAATTAGACAACAGGAGCATATCCAGTGATGCCGTGAGCCCTCTTTGAAACATGATTGGCCACCTCATGTGCCACCCTAAAATGCTAAACCATCATTGGCTAGTTGCATTATCAGTGGTTTTGCACATTTCATTTATTAGAGCTCTAAATCAGGACTTAGGACAATTTTTTTTTTTACTTTGTGTGAGAATTTTTTGGGAAATGTTTATACTTTAACAATTTCTTGTTACTTTCTAAGGGGCCAAAATCCAGGAATGTAGCATCTTGAAAGGTAGTAGTCAAAACTGAATATTAACATTACTCAACTGAATGTGTTGAAATGATAAAGGAGTACTGAATAATTACATCATTATAATTTTTCTGATTAAAATGTGATTAAAAGATTAAGAAATCTACAAAACTTAAATAAGTTTCAGAAAAGTCAGCTATGCACAAATGTTCATGTCTGGTTTGACGTTTCCAGTGCATGTCCATGGAAACAAAAGCTAATGGTAATAGTCAAGAAAATCAAATGCACACACATAAACTTGATTAAACCACAGTTTTGTCCATTAATCTAAACTTAAATTTCACAAAATTGAATTTTTACTTTAATTATTTGACAGCTGATTCATTTCAGTCATATCATCATTTTTATTATTATTAACCTATTTGCTGCTTCCCTCATCTATCAGACCAGGACTGAGTTTGACCCCGAGGCTGTGACACAGAAAATACAGAGCAGAGAAGTAAACATTTTCCTAAATGGGTAAACATTTGGCAGCCAAAGTGGAGTAAGTTTGAAGATATGTGGATTTTTGGGCATATTTTTAGAGCCTTTGTGAAATGTTTTAAAATGAAACAGGAAGTGTGGAAGTTTATGCCCCTGGCGCCCACCCTGCTTCCCTCTCAGAGCTGAGAGAGACGATGGAGATAAAACAGAGCGTCAACAGTTTGACTTCTGCCTGGGGGAGAGGAGAATGGTTTACAGATATTGTAATGTGACACTTAAAAAAAAACGTATGGTCTAGTCCTCTGATTTAACAAGTTACAGTTTATATTATTCATTTTACTTCATTGGTTTATTAATCACCTGTTTTCAATGGCTCTTGCTGCCTCAGTGGTTCGGGCCATGACCTCATTTTAACATCACAAATTTCTGGCAACCCCTGAGACATTGTTTTTTTCTAGAATTAGTTGTTATTTATACTGTGTTGTAAATACAAAGTAGCCAGGGTTAGTTCACTAAGTGACCATTTCATTTTCCCTGATCAGGTCAAAGGCTACATTCACATGGCTGAAAATGAATGCTGAACAAATAATAAAGGGAATAATGGGGAACAAAACTACTCCAGTGTCGTCGCTGCAGGGAAGATTGTCTCTCCCAACTCATCACATTTAATGGGATGGCTGAGCATTCACATCTTGCTAGATCTCTGGTGTTATATATATTTTTTGTATTATTTTTAATTTTTTTTTCATCAATTACAAGACATTTCAGTGGACCCCATTTAGATTCCAGTTGACCCCATGTGGAGTCCTAACCCCAAGGTTGGGAAACACCGCCTTGTGGTATGAGGGTAATCATGATTTCCTCATTCTATAAATGAACAATAAAGTAAACAGAAGAAAAACCAACACAGATTAAATAGTTTGAAGATAATAAGGACATGAACATTGTAAGTTGAATTATTTATTTATTTGTGCATCATAATAAAATTTGAAGACATTACAACAATATTTTAAGAACTTAACATGACCTCAGTGTAAACTTTCAGTCATCAAATGAAACACTGAGATGTTTTAAATAAATACAGCTGCTGTGGTTCTGTTAGGACAGTGTGTGTTCCTCTCTGTGGCTGCTCTGCTCTGTGTAGCTGCTGGGATCCACAGACTCCGGCCTGTGAGCGCTCGGACCCAGGTACTGTTCAAACTCACTGCGGTCCAGATCATAAAGCATGTCCAGCTGAACCTGCTCCAGGTAAAACTCCAGAGAGGGTCCAGATGGGCACAGCAGGCCCCCGCAGATCCTGGAGTCCCCTTGATCTACATGTGGACTCACAGGACTGGGGAAGCTGTACTGCATGAACCCGTTCTGGCCGCCAAAATACCCCTGAGGTTCCACAGGGTACACAGACGGGTACACTTCGGGTTTGTTTTGGAAAGCGTCTGCTGCTGCTGCGTGGTCGGGGTACATTGGTGTGTTTGTGTAGCTGCTGAATGTGGCTGGGGTGTTATGGAAAGCAGGTGTGCTGGGGTAGTTTGGCTGCTGGTTCTGGAGCAGGTAAGAGAGGTTGTAGGGCATCGTGACGCCAGGGTTGCAAAGCAAAGGCAGCGAGGAGGAGGATTCTGCACCAGGAGGCTTGTTAGAGCTCTTCTTCAGCTGCTTCCTCCTGCGGGGACGGTACTTGTAGTTGGGGTAGTCGATGGTGTGCTGGACCCTGAGGCGCTCAGCCTCTTGCATGTAGGGACGCTTCTCAGCCAGAGACATGGCCTTCCAGGTCTTACCTAAAGGAACATAGAAAGGTTAAAGCCCTGTATTGTAATTTGGCTTTTTAGAGCATATAAAAACATACATATGAAAAATAATAAACTTTTTAAGAGCTGTAACTGAAATATTTGAGAATAATTTCCATTTTTGTTCAGCCACTTTTTTTTTTTTACATTTCAAGGATAAATCATCAAGAACTTTTTATGCCAACTTTAAAACTTGCAACAGTTAAGGAGCTTTAGAGTCAGTCAATCAAATTCTTACCAAGTATTTTGCTTAAATCTGTGTTCTCCAAGTCTGGGTTCAGATGAGCCAGCCTCCGTCTCTCCTCTTTAGTCCAGATGATGAAGGCGTTCAAAGGCCTCCTCACCCTCTGCTGCACTGTGGTGGATTTGGCCTCGGGACTCGTGCAGCTGGAGTCCGAGTTGACAGACTGCGGGCTTGCAGGCTCCGAACTCGGGGAGCGCACCTCCGTCATCTGTTCCCCGTCTGCGGAGGAGCCAGAGTCCTCACTGTCGAACATGGCGCTGTTTGCGCAAAGCTGGAAAGCTGCGGGATCGTGGCTGAAACGCATGGCTGTGATAGTGGTGATGATGCTTTAGCTCGGCTGCAGGCCGGTGGCATCCTCTCGGTGATGCGTGGAGACGGATTTATGTGGGCGTTCCGCCAATGGGAGGCCTGGAGGAGTGGATTTGAGGTGTGAAATTCAGGTGTTTTCTCGGGTCAGTGATAGGCCCATCTGACGCCCCAATCAACGACCTCACGAAACCTCAGATACAGAGATGCCTCACCATAAGTGTTTAATAATCTAAAATCAAACCAGAACTTCTCCATAATTAAGGGGTTTTTTCATCTCCAGATTGAGACAAATATATCAAACGTTCTTCCTTTTGAAGCATCATCTGCGTAAAATAAAATAAACCAAGCCCTGTTTTACAGAATCACACAGGAGACAGTCTCTCTTTTTCAACTTTTAAATCAACATTTGTGTGCATAGGAAGTAACTTTTTTCGAGTTTTGACCATTTTTATTGACTCTGCTCCGTGCGTAAACTCAACTTTTACGCACGGAGCATGTGAGACTATTTAGCTGGATAAAATTCAAGGTTCAGTCTTGATCTTTAAAGAGACTTAAAGACAAACTCGGACAATCAGATTGCAGTCGGGGAAGAGAGGGAGAGGGAGGGAGAGAGAGAAGGAATCTAATCAATAGGTCCTGAAAGGCAGGCCCGGTATTGATAGGACAACATCAAAGTTTTCAGCGGACAGGCCTGGTTGATAATTACATTGTGGCTCTCGGTTCTTATCGGCCATCCACTGTCTCTATCAAAGTACGTTTTACAGGACTGAAACAAACATGATCAAGGCGCGTTTATTACACGATTACTGCGCGCAAATATTTACCACACACTCACACAACAGGAAAGATAGTGGGTACAAAGGCACGTGATGGTTCACCCTCCCCAAAAAGTTAAAATACATCAATAATAGAAGATCACAAAGTAAAAGAAGCTACACATGAACCATGAATGCAAACTGCAATTGTTCTTTCAATTAACATGTTCTCTTTTTGACGATTTTGGGAAACATTTGAGCTTTGGTATCATTCTAAAAGACAAAAACTGCTAGAACATTACAAGAAAAATAAAATAAAATATCAATTGCTCGTAATTCGAAATAAAATTATAACTGCAATTTTAGAATAAAAGTCACTTTACCTCCCTAAGACCCTGCGTCCACATATAGTGACATCACATTTCTGCATCTTAGACCCATTATGCTTCAATTTTCAAAACTTACACCCATTAACCACATTTAGGGACACTGCCTACATCATTCTTTGGTGTTTTTATATTGATTTCAGTGAAAAAAATGTGTAGTTATCAAATAATTAGTATGGTAACCAGTAACCATCACTTCCTGTATAAAGACCAAGCTTAGTTACTTATTAAACTTACCAGGTCTTACTTATCCCCAAAAGCAAAGAGAAATTTAAAAAAATTTGCACCAGACTCAGGGGGTTAAAGTTTGTTAAAATGTTATTAACATAAAGAAACACACTTAGTTTGGTGGATTGTTTTGTTTTTAAAAGACTTCCAAAGGGCAAAAAGAAGGGAGCAACACAGCCTAAGTCATAAAAATCTACTATAATTGAATGTAAAGTTATGCTAAATGTTGTGTATTCACCATAAATGAAACTCCTCGGGCGTGTGATCCCACTTCAATATAATAGGACACTATTACAGGTGCTTTCTTCCCCTGTTTAGTTTCAATGAATAACCGTCTTTGACACCGGCGACCAGCATTACTCAGACAATAGATGTCATTACTGTGACAGCGGCGAACTTACATCTGCAATACACGGACTCTGTTACCTGCGGTTTTACCTGCACCTGCGCTGCTTTGAGCCGCAGACGAGTCACTTAAAGCCGCCACTTTACATTGCTAATACTGGGTATGATGGTTCAGAGAGGAGAGGGTCAATACACAAGGAGAGGCACTTTGGTTTAAATGTGGTCTTATTTTGAAAAGTCATTTCACATTCACGATAGAGGTACTTGGACTCACGCGCACTTTTCTGTGCAAAAGGTTACAACAGTAGAGTGACCATAACATCCATTTCCCAAAACTTTTTATCTCATAACTTTGACTTTTTAGCTCTAAATTTTGAACTCTTATTTTTTCTTGTTCTACATTTTGACTGTTTATTTCAATATTTTGAGTTGTTGCCTCAAAATTTGACTTTGATATCTCAAAATTTTGACTCTCATCTCAAAATTGGAGTTTTCATCCCATAATCTTGACTTTTCGTTTAAAAACTGACTTTTATAGATCAAGATTTGACTGAGATACCTAAAAATGTTGACTTTTCAGCTCAAGAACTCAACTTTTTAATTTCACAGTTTGACTTTTTGTCTCAAATTTTTGACTTGTATCATATTTTGACTATTTCTATCAAAATGTTGACTACCCATAACGTTGACTTTATAGTTTAGTTTAAATTTCGTATTTTAGTATTATAATTTCTACTTTTGGCTTTACAACTCAAAATTCTATCTTTTTATCACAACATTTTTTGAGGATTTTTTTTTTGTACCTCAAAATTGGACTTAAATATCCAAAAATTTGACTTTATCTCAAAATATGACTTCTTCATACATTTCAGCCCAAAATTTGACTTTTTAGATAGATAGCTATGGATAGGGAAATTTGTTTTTCACAGACTGCACAGAGACATGGACATAAACAATGAACATCAGACAAATCTTTACATCACACATAGAGCATCATAAAACTCAGACATTCCTTTTAACAGACAACAAGAAACATTATAGATTTTATCTCAGAATTTTGACTTCTCTATGTCAAAATTTGATTAAATATGGACCAAAAACAGGGCACAGCCACGACAAGAGAGGGGTAGGGTACAGTTTATCTTTCTGTGTTAGAGGGTCAATTTGGAATTTGTTTGATTTCCAATATACAAATGACTTAATGGAGCTAGATACCTTGATCAAAAGCCGGATCAATACTTCATCACTGACGAGCTCAGCTTTGACTGGAGCAGGAACATTTACCTGACACCAGTTACTGACAATAAGCTTGAAACTTCGACCTTAAATGTTCGAAAACAGTGTGAAAAACGTGTTTGAGAATAATATCTGAGTTTTTGAGTATGTTGTTGTGTGTATATGTAAGCTGCTTTAGTCGAAGTGGAGGGGGGATTTTTTCACAGGTTGTCAGAATTACAGCTTGAATCCACATCCTCGTGGTTAAACGGGACGCACGCGTCAAAGCACTAATGGATTTAATCAATTAGCTTGAACGACGCAGCGTGAATACAATAACGTTGGTTTCGGCCGAGCTCAACTGTGAATTCAGTCTCCCTGATATTAGACAACATTTAGAGGAAGCTAATAATTGATTAGATGACTGAAAAAAGACTTTTAGGAAACACTTTTTAGGCCTTCCCATGCGTCATTACAATCTTATGTAATTTATTTACTCTGATTCATCCATTTCTGAATCCTAATCTGTGAGGTAACACAAGGGTATCACTGCTTTGTCTCATGGCCAAACAAGCTACAACAGAATGGGCACTGTACTGTCTGAATGGGGATTGTTCTTGGTCTCTTTCTGATCACAATGTGCCATTGTATTGAACAGAACTCATATATGGGACACTCCTCTGCGTCTTCTTCACTGGGAATCAGTGACAGGCAGACTGGCACAGGTAGAGGACCTGCAGGATAACAGTGAAGGATTTACTAATGATTCTGGGAGACGAAATCAAGTTTTTGTTGGATTAATTTTCTTTTTGGGGTTTGATTTTCACATGTCCACATCTTTAAGGAATGGACTGTTTTCTTCTGACACACTTTTCCTGTTTTGGATTCTATAAGAAGGATTTTCTGACCACTTGAAGAAACCCCTGTAACCCAAAAGGCCTCTGTTAATGGAGCTCTGTATTCCAACTTCAAGCTCCATCCCACCATCTTTCCTTACAGTGCTTCATTCATAAAGAGCAGCTTTGTTTCATAGCTGGAAGGTGTGAAGCCTGGATATACAGCAGGTGATCTTGGCAGCGAGGGTCTGTGCTGCATTGTGTTGGATTGTATGGGCACAGCAGGCCAGCATCAAGATAGACCCTGTCAGGATCCAGACAGCATTCAATGCAGTGGTCCGTGCCCCCTCCTCCCCTCCCTTCCTCACCTCCCTCCACCTCTACTTTATGTTTAAACAGTAGACCAAGGCCCCTGGTGAGCTGACTGGGTGCTAGCCTCCACACTCCCAGAGTAAACAGCGCCCTGCCCGACCGGCCGGCCCTACGTCAGCCCAGCTGAGAGGATTACATGCCCCCTGGTGTAGACAGGCTTAATGTGGCCTCATTAGCTGAACACAATGATGCCCCCACCTCTGAGTGGAGATAAGAGGCCGGGCTCAGCCGAACTTCAAACATGGGTTGGATCTTACAGAACTCAGTTGGTGCTGTGTGGGGTTTGAAATTCAGCCAAATCTGTCACATAATTCCAGCCTGGAAATCAAAGTATGCAACTGCTTGATGTTTTTTTTACTTGTCATACATGCATCACTCTAAATCTCATGTGCTTGTATTTCAACTTTAAACGTTCATCTGAAGGTGTTTGTCTTTAGACTCATGTTCAAGTCATCCTGAGAGCAGAGAAAAATGAAAGAAAGGGAAGGAAACCAAACAAACAAGCAAAAAAATTCAATATTCGGTCCAAATAAGCTTGGTCTTATTGTTAGATTTTGACTTTTCAGCAACATGTTAATCCAGGATGCACTTTTTAAAGTTTTTTTATGGATTGAAACGATTCTGGTGAAATGAAAATGGAAGAAAGAAGACAAACTAAATTTCAGAGTGTCTGCGCATCCTTATTAAGTCTTAAAAGGTCTTAGAAAATGAAAATGTTAAATTCCTGTATCTCAAATTAAGGCTCAAAATGTCTTTAAAAATGTCAGACGCTGGTCTTAAATACATTACTCAAAGCTCTAAAATTTGTCGGAGCAGGACTAGTTTCTTTTCCTCTGGGTACTTTTGGAGAATGAGATGTAGAGAGGCAACTTCCCTATGTCCTTGGTATAAACTTTTATTTATATGCTAGCTTGTCATTGAGTGACTCACATGCTTGGGTTGTTATACAGCAGGGTCCCCCAACAATCCCCAATATTTATAGTGTTTTTGGTCTGAAATTTCATTCAGATGGCATTAAAAAGGTCATAAAAGGTCTTAAATTTTACTTGCTTAAATCTGTGGATACTCTGAAATCAGAATTAAATAATAATTAAGTAAAAGGCTGAAACAGTGAGATGTTGTGAAGTTGAGGCGGTTAACTTGACACAGGTATTAGAAAAAGCAATAATGAAAAAACCCCAAATAGCTCTGATATGCAGTTGGTTTTTTTTCATTCAGATACAAAAATATAAACAAATTTTAAAAGTTGACGTCTTGCCAGGTTAATTGATTATATAAAAGCATTTACTAAATCTTTTGTCTCCCTCCTCTTCTTTTTAATTGTCGTCACTCTTCTTTCTAATTGTATTTCTTCTGTCTGAGACCGACTAATGAAGCAAGGGTCCACTCATGCTGAAAAACTATTCTTTGCAAATTAGGAATTGTATTCCACTGATAAGACTCTTATCTTATAACCAAAAGCAGTTCCTCACTCTTAATGTGTCCATTTTTCCTTTTGCGGGAGTCCATTCATTCACTCATATCAGCATGTATGAACTTTGTGATTTTTATCTATATGTCTACCATGAGCAGACAGAAAGAGGAAGAGTGTGTGAGAGAGAGAGGCCTGCTGTAATTAGCCTTCATTATTAACTGGAACTAGACTCAGACCTGTGAGACACCATGATATCTGTGTCTGTCTGAAACGGCTCATTCAAGGAGGCAGATAACCAAAACAACCAGCTCCAGCAGCTCCAGCAGCATGTTTAATTAAATAGTGTGAACTGGTTAGACTCAGACATTAGATTATTTGGAGCAGAAACCCTCTTGACCAAAACAGACTAACAAATCGTTTTAACAAAAGTGATTTGTTTTGGGGAGAAATTACCTGATTTGATTTTTTTTCCTCTCCGTTTCTTTCTCCACTGAGTTTTCTGAAGCCACACGATCACAAAGCCGAGCGACACACTCTCTTTTGCCTCGTCTGAGACCTGATACAAATTCAAAAGGATCTGCTGCTTTGAAGATAAGCTCTGTAGTTCTGCCATAAACAATGATTGTGCTCTTTCTTTCCTGTGGCGTGATTTATTTAAAGTATTATGCTGTAAGGATTTGGGCTGGTTTTCCTGACAGGGGACGGCTGTGTATGTATCCACAGCTTGTGTAGTTTATTGGATACTTGAGATTCAGGAAAACACTCGTGGAGCCACCAGAAAAGTCATCAAAGTGTGACCTTTGCCTCTGAAGGTTTACTCCGTTTCAAAAACTGCTAGATACAGCCCAGAAATTAAGTTTTCTTAAAAGTAAATGCAAAAGACAGGACATTTTATTCTAAATTTGATTATTTTTTTCACATTTCTTTTCCTTCTTGCATAATTTTGAGAGTAGTCTGCCAGTAACCCACATGTCAGAGCAGACTTTGTGTAAGAACACAATGCTTGCAGCCTTTGCACACACACACAAAAACATATGCTTCCTTTGATAAAGTGTTTTTATACCAGCAGAATTTCTATGGCAGGCTCCCCTAAGACAATATCTGCGTAAAATACCAAAGTTATTTATAGCTAGGGTGCAATTTTGACTTCAAAAAATAAACATGAGCGTAATGGAGAGTTCAAATACGAGGGAGCCATTATCAGCTGCAAACACAACAGAGTGTATTCTGGTAGGAGGAGGGTGTAAAGTGCCATAAAGTGTTGACTGGAATATCTGGAAATCTTAATGAGGGAGTGATTTATTAAAATCTGCAGCACTAGGAGCTAAAAATACAAGACTGGAAATTTGTAAAGTGAGGGAAAGTAAATTATGACATGTAGAATGAAATCGTGAAGTAAAACTCAGTTATCTAATGTTTGAACTGTGTGTTTGCTTGTGATTGTGCTCCAAAAGGAGGAGGGAGGAGGGATGAGGGGTGGGGGGGTGTCTTTTGAACGTCCACACCAGGATACAGCTGCCTATGACTAATTTCAAACTCCCCTTCTAGGGCCGAAGCAACCCATTTCACAAGTAACACACATCACCAGGCATCTGTTTCCTGTTTTCATTCTTTGAGTTATCTTATTTTCCTTATTTCCCCCTCACCTGTTACAGTTCACGTTCCTTCCATCGCGCCGCACAGGCCGGTTGTGCTCGTACACGAGGCCGTCGGACGTCATACACTTGAAAACAAAATGACATGATGATGTAACTTCACTGAAAGTACTTGAAATTAACTTTTTGGGATAATTTCTTCAGAAAAATCACTATGAGACAGGATGCCATTTTTAATATTTTTAATATAAAATGGAAGCGTGATTCAACAAACATTTTTTTTCATTCTGACACCATATGTTACATAAAGTTTCTTCTGACTCCCTCTCACACTTATGAGTTGTAATATTTCAGGAGCTTCTCATCAGTAGGTTTCAGGATCTTTTTCTCAGCCATGTTAACGACCCAGCCTGGAGCGAGGCCAAAGAAGATCTGTCGAACATCCTTCCTCATAGCGAGCATGCGATACAGTTCGTCCTTTGAAATGTCTGGTAAAACGTATCCATACTTCTGTGCAAGGGCGACCCGGGCCTGCTGGACTTTCTCCGGGTCGGCTAAGTAACCTCTGTTCTCAGCACCAGTGTAATACGGGACCATGTCCTCACCTGGTAACATTCGCTTAGGAATGGGCTGCCCTCGCATGAAGAACGGCACAGGCTTGATGAGAATCCCTGAAGAATGAGAAGAACTTTAGTTTAGTCTCATAATTCAATGATAAAAGCTTCAATTTGTGCGAGGAACATATTTGTTAAGTTACCAAGACTTATGGGATCATAGAAACTTGTAGTGATGACCCCTCCATTCCTCTCAATAGCAGCTATGGCTCCTTCAGAAGCTCTCTGAACCTCAATGTTGATTTTTGCTGCAAAAATGTCAGAGCCCTAAAACACAACAAACACATAAAGAGGTGAAAAACAGGCATCAGAAACAACAGCCAAGTCTGTGAAGGAATGACAACACTATCGTGTACCGCCATCTAGTGGCATATGATGGTAAGAAAACCATAGTGCAACATACTGATACAAGGCACTGGCGTAGTGGTAAAGTTGCAGAAACCCATGGGGTTATACAATCCTTCCTCTTTTCCCTTTTCCTACTCTATCTTCTGTCCTATGCTGAACTCTCTGATTAAAAGCTCAGAAAAACTGGAAAATATCTTTAAAAGCTAAATTTGCATGCTGATATAAAAAATGGCCCAATTTACAAAAGTCTACAAAAAAGTGGAAAGAAATGTCATCATTAGGCCCAATTGTAAAGAAACTCTGATCCATAAAATCTCTAATGGGCCTGAAAACCCTTCATTAACTCAAAGAAGTGGATCAGTGACTGAAGTGTTACTCAACCTTTGAAGCTGAGAGAAGTTGGGAGAATTTTCAAACCCTTTAATGAACAAACAGGTGTGAAAAAGTCTATCTCCAACAATAAACTTTAAGTATGCAGCAATTACCTCATCAACCAGCTGAACTCCAAAGTCCCTCTTCAAAGGCTGGATCGTCACTCCTCTGGCGTTGACCAGCTGGGTCAGGTCTATGGGCTGCGTGGGATCAACTCGTCCAAGATCAATGAGGTACTGCAGTCGTTTCAGTGACAGGGGCTGGTACTGAGGACGGCGACTGGAGAGAAAAAAAAAAACACTTGAAACTCTCAGAAATCAATGTGTCTAAGTTCTGGTTCTATATCATAAACATAGGGGTTACCATTAGCTGCAACAAAACCTAATGGGGGAAAAAAAACCTCTTTATATATCTGCAAAAAGAGAACATGCCTGTTTACATGTCTAATATCGAAAAAATTTTTAAGTATATGATGTGTTGAAACTCCTGCACAGGTTTCAAGTTTGTGTCAATTTTGGTGAGTCCTGCTGGTGAAGCTTTGACAGTTATTTCTCTATTAATGACCTGCATGCGAGTGTAATACTTCTTATGACTGTGTGCTAGGGCTAGGTGATTTGCAAAAGTAATCTAACTGCGATTAATTTTCCCACTATCACAATTCCGATTTATAATGTGATAAATTTTAGGTTTCCCATCTTAAGTGATGTCAATATCAATTTGTATATTTAAGGGGATGATGTTTTTTTATTAAATACTCTGCTGGCATATACACGTACTTCCTAACAAAATGGAAAATCATGAAAAGGTTAAATACTTTTGGTGACTCATTTCAGAGAGTGAAACCCACTGTACAATCTCATTGTACATTTAATCATTTATATTGAAATGTTTGACGATGGCTTTTAGACAATTCAAAGCAATCAATGTCTGTTTTCATATTATAATCCCAATTTTTATTCTTCTTAAGAAATAAAAGGTTATTTATCTGTAAAAGGGTGTCCCTGCACTATTGTATCATTATTATTATATTAGCTAAAAATGGTATCAAAAAGGCAATATTATAGTTTATCATTTTAATTTCTGGGACAATTTATCGTGCAGCAAAATTTGATTATGGTGACAGGTCTAGTGTAGGTCTCAGAGAAAAAATAGTTTTTCTCACAACCAACTTCACACCCTCCACATGAGCTTTAATGACAACCTGTAATCTGATCTCTCGGTATGTGGAAGAAAACTGCATATTTTAATTAGAACAAAGACCAGCAGGTTAGTAAATAAAAAAAACAGAGAGGCAGGCTGTTACCTGTGTCCTTCATTGTAGCCATATTTTGGGATACGGAGATAAAAAGGTGTCGCTCCACCTTCAAACCCCAGCCGTGGTCGGTTCCCTCTCTGCCGCTCTCCTTTGTGGCCTCTGCCGCTCCTGTTTCCGCCATGCTGTCCTCTGCCCCTTCTCTTATCCTGTTATTGACGAAACATTAGTATTTTCAGAATTTCCGAAGTATTTCACATCAAAACAGCTGACATAACATCAGTGAGCATGTGTCAGTGCCATTATAGCAGGTTAGCCGTCAGTGCGAACTACACTGAGCTGTTGTTTGATGCTAAAAAGGAAATTTCTTACCGGTTTTTTGGATCCTGGTTCAGGGCGTAAGTTCGCTAAACTTATTCGAGGGAGATTCTGCAAAGCATCCAAAGCTTTACCGCCAGGCTTTTTAGGGAAAGACATGTTTGTGTAGCTCACATGTCAAAGTTAACCAAACCAAGGACATGAGAGTCACGTGACCGAGGTCAGGGGAAGTACTTCTTCTTGGCGATTTTTCAAAATAAAAGCATGATTCACTTCAAGCATGATTACAGAAAACGGAGATACATTCCTGTCAGAATAATATGAAAGGTGAGTTAGAGTAGTTTATCGTAAGATAAAAGTTCAAACGATGTCATACAGCTAGCTTTAGTTTCAGCTGACACAGGAAGCATATATTTTTAATGCTTCATTAGAACAGTATAAACAATATTACAAAAAGGCATAAGGAATTTTGCGAAAACTTTCCTGAAATCCTTTCCCCCTTTGCAAACCTAATTTCAAATTTCCAAAATTGACGGCAAATGTTAAGGCAGTGATTCCCAATCAGTGGGCCGCTGCCCCCTGGTTGGCCGTGAGAGTATTGTAAGTGGGCCGTCAAATCATTTCCAAAATATTATGATTTTAGAGGTGTGTAATTATGTAATGATACAAGATGCATATAAAGAAAGAAAGGTATAAATATACAGAATTTTGTTTTAAATGTTACAACTCAGTTGCGAACTTGGTCAGGAAAATAAGAATGTTCAGATATTCATATATAAAAAATGTCCACTAAGAAGGCATGTTAGAGCCCAATGTGTAACAACCCAATATGTAATACAAAAAAAAAAATGTAACAAAAACCAAAATGTAATAACTTGCCAAAAATTTAACAAAAGTGCTGAGCCTGAAACACAACAAAAAGAATGTATTAAAAGCCCAAATGTAAGTTAACAAAATGTAAAAAATTGCTACACTTTGGCTAAAAAAGTTATTTTTAGAACCTGTTACATTACTTACCAGCTATTGCATATTGAGTTTTATTACATATTGGATTGTTGTTACAAATAGGTCTCTAACAAAGGTAATTTATATCCTCTGTACTTATTGGGTCGGAAATGTGCCGTTAAAATGGGGCCTGAGTTGGGAAAGGTTGGGATTTACTGTGTTAAGGGATGTGTCTAAGCGAGTATTGTGAGAACATAAGGAACTTAGAAATATTGGTCCTTAGCGAAAAAGATGAAAGACTGCTATTATTTGTTGTATTTTTATAGAGTTGAACTTGAACCATTGACTGTATATAGTCATTATACAGTCTATGAGTTGAACTGTAAAATAAGCGTTGGGAAAGCAGTTGAGGATTTGACGGTTTACTAAGATCAGAGTTTATTGACATCTGAATGAACCAATCACCGCCCTGCATTTGTAACAGACCTCAAGTAAGGACCAATCATGTACAAGAGGAGGCGGGGCTTAAGTGGATATTGGTGCCTCTAACGAGTAGTGTACCAGTGGGGTTGTGTGATCCGTTCGTGTATTATTTTTTTCCGGAATTTGAACTTCAGAAGACAAATCGACGCCCGTCAGTGTCGATTCATGTCGGTGATCCCTCCACACTCACCGTCGGTCGTTGATTTTTAAACTACCTGAGGATAAAGAGCCATTGTGGGAGCTGGGGGTATCGTTAGTAGCTAACGGTAGCTAACGTGTTCCTACATATCAGCTGCCTCAGCGCTGTATGTGCGGCAACAACATGTCAGCGCCTTTACCTGCCATTGTGCCTGCTGCCCGGAAAGCTACTGCAGCGGTGAGCTACACACTCATACCTGACACTGAGGAGACTATTCACTGCGCACACAACTGCGGGCTGAGTGTGACCTGTTTAACTGACCTTACTTATAGTAAAGAACAATAAAAGTTTACAGTCTCTGACATCTCCAAATAATTAACTGTAGGAGATTATGTTTGATCTGTTTGAGGAAGACACTAAGCACAGACTGTTATGTAAAAGCAGACTTGGAGAGATTTGACAGCTGCTAGTGAAACAAATGGGTCTTGCATTGCTTCTAATTTCCCCAGTGTCCAAGGCTTTCAGTTCTAGAGGGAGACAGTAGATTCAGTCTATATTTGGTAGTCTATAATAGTAAGTATCTATATATTTGTAGTTGAGGAACAAGGAAGCATAGTCCAGGGGTGTGTCTGAAGAGGTGGCCTATCGGGTGGCCTCGCCCCTCACAATTTTGGACTCAGTTTTTGGACTGTGTGTACTATCATGCAGAGTACACTTTTGGTAATTTCACCTGTTGGTAGAGATGGGTATCGAGAACTGGTTCCTGTTAAGAATCTCTTTAGTTATTAGTTCAATTCATCTACATCATTGGTCTTTATTCTTAAGCTTGTTAGGCTATTCATAGGCCTCACCATACATTGAACGTTCTGCCCCAGAAAGCTTAGCTTAGCAGATAAATGACAGTTTCCCCAAGAAATCTCAGATTCAGGATTTTCCACTTGAAGTTTTACTTAAAAAGTACTGTAATGCTGAACACACAAAGAAATTTGCATTACCGCCCCACAATAGATTCCCATATTCAACATGTTATACATATCCTAATGTAACAAAAACCATATTGAAAACATAGCACTAGCTTGATGCTATTGTATATAGGAAATTTAATTTGTATGCTTGCAGTTAGCATACATTGATATAACTTTGGCTTTAAAACAGAATTTTAACTTTCATCACAGAAACATTTCACAATAATTTTTTATGAATGATAGTTATAATTCAAAAATGTTCAAACTGGAAGTGCAGACTCATGGCTGCCTTCAGCGTAACTACAGCAAGCTGAAGGCTGCAAACATATCAAAGCAGTGCCAGGTGGTTTACCTTAGAATACATTGATATCACACGTGTGATTTTACTTATTTATGTTTATTCACATCAGGAGATTTTCAAATCCATCAACAAGTTTTATATTTTTATTTACTCATACCTTCAAATAATGTCGTTGACACAGAAAACCTGTAATGCTGTTGACCAAAGAGTCATGTTAGTATTTAGCCTTAGCTGCTCTTTGCTTGACCATGCAACGCATTTTACTGAATTTGTAAACTGATCAGATGCAAATACTAAGGAAAAAGGAAGTATGTTTTAGGACACCTTGTAGATGACCTTGTAGTTTTATAGCACCGCTTGGAAATGGTTCAAGGATGAGTTTCTAGGACAGATGACGAGAGAGTTACTGTAATAAAGCTCAGATAAAAACAAAAGACTTCAAGATGGGGTGTCATAACAAGCCAGAGTTAAGTTAGGATTTTTCAAATGGTAAAAAGTAGGACAAACAGAAGTCATTTTCATGCCTCAACCCGGGGCCTGCACAGATTTAACAGCAGATCATTAAAAACCAAGACTTCTCCCCACAATGTTCTGGAACAACATGTTCAGGAGCAGAGATAAGAAGTCGGTTTTATCTGTGTCAGAGAAAAGTATCTGCCCACAGGGAAGTAAAATCAGGGAGACAGCTTGGGGTCTCAAAGAGATGCACAGCTAAATGTCACCTGCATGCAGTGATAAGAATCATTTTTAAAGCTTCTTAGGAAATACTCAATGAACAACAGATGACCAAGGATAGAACCCTGAGGGACACCGAAAAAAAATATTAAAGACCCAAAACTTCTGCAGCTTAATGCGTGTTTGTGTTTTGCAGGTGATATTTCTGCATGGCCTGGGGGACACAGGGTAAGCAAAAAACCCAATTTTGTTCTCTCATTTTATGCAAAGTATTGTTATCTTCATCTTATGGAACAAAATAAATAGGTAAAATGTTTTTGTCTTTCTTCACAGGCATGGCTGGGCTGAAGCTTTTGCAAGCATCAGGATACCACATGTGAAATACATCTGCCCTCATGCGTGAGTATTGCCTGCCAGTGCTGAAAAATGCACAAAAATTTGCAATATATAGACCTTATATAGGCTTCAATGAAAAGAATGGACATGTAACAGTGCTCGTTTACAGTCACTGACACTTTCATGTCTTTTACATATAGCCAAATCTTAATGCTGTTTTTTTCTCTCATTATCACAGTCCCACCATGCCTGTTTCTTTGAACATGAGAATGTCCATGCCCTCCTGGTGAGTGTCACCCAGTCTGAGCACATTTGTATCGAAAGTGTGGGTGTTTTATTCGCAGTAAGCCTGTTTTTCCCTCGTATGTATAGGTTTGATATCTATGGGTTGAACCCAGACGCAGAGGAAGATGAGAGTGGTATTAAAAGAGCGTCAGAGAACAGTACGTCATCGTATTAATTTCAGGAAAGCGACTCCGCTCGGCTTGATGCTGAAAGAGCTTTGTTAGATTCTGTGTTTTCTCCCCCTTTTCTGTGCAGTTAAAGCCTTGATAGACCAAGAGGTGAAGAATGGAATACCTTCACACAGAATTATACTGGGTGGATTTTCACAAGTAAGTGTGGCATGCACGCAGCTGATTTGTTATGTAACGCTGTTTCTGCTGTGATTCACTGCTTATGTGCAGAATGTTTTTTTAATAATCAAATCTAGAAGATGGACAGAAAAGTGTGAAACAAAATGAACCAGAACCAAAAGCAACGTTTCTAATTTGTTCCGCTAATCTACAGTGATAAAATTCAACATTTAAGAAAGAACAGTCCAATCAGTGACTGTTCATTAGAATAATAGAACACTGAATTTGATTAAAATTGTTTCATGGACTAACTTGTCCATAATTCAGGGCGAGCACTGGAATGATCAAGATTTTGAACAGAAAAAAACAAAGTGTAAAAACACATCGTCTTTTGATAGTGGGCAGTGTGCAGGGCTATTTCTTGGCTCGTAGCAGTTGCCAAGCAACCAGCAAAGACTACAGGAAGTTAGTGTGCCTGGCCAACAAATAGTCAGTGCGGCACAAAACACCCTGAGCTATTCCTTTCAGAGTGGATCACAAGGTCAGTACTAATATTGATAGGTTTCAGATTCAACCAATCAGCAGTCTGAACGACTTTGAGCAGTGCAGCATCTCTCCAACACAGACAGTGATGCTTGTGTGTTTGCATTTCATCACAAATGAAAAGAAAAACAAGTTTCACGTTACAAAGAATTCTACAAACTCTTTTGTCCATAAAGATAAAAAACTTCCATATTGACAGATGTCTGACAATGTTTTTAACTTTTTTTTTACTGTTTGTTCTTTTTCGGTCAGGGTGGAGCCTTGTCTCTCTACACTGCTCTGACTTCTCAGCAGAAGCTGGCTGGAGTGGTCGCTCTGAGCTGCTGGCTTCCTCTCCGTAACTCCTTCCCTCAGGTAACGAGACTCTGTATCAGTTTTCACCCCTTTTTTTTAGATTTTTAAGTAATTTCTGGGGCATTTTTGCACCTTATTTAGAGGATGGCTGCAAAGAGGCAGGACACGTGGGCTAGAGAGAGTTGGGGAAGACATTCAAGGTCATGACTGGGTGTCAAACCAGCGACCTCTACTACAAGGACTACAGCTTCTGTCTTTAGGGTGCATGACTAAACCAGGGTGCCCCCACATCCCTAAAAAGCCTTAAATCAATGTATCTAAAATTAAGGACTTAAAATGTCTTAAATCTTTACAAATGTTATATGCTGGTCTTGCATACACTACTCAAAGGTCTTAAATTTGCTGGGGCAGGACGAGTTAGGGTTATACATTTTTTTCTTTTTCTTGCAGGACTTTTTAAGAAGGATATGTAGAGTGGCCTCTTACTAACTAGCTGCTGATATGAATTTTTATCTGCTAATGCTGCTAATCATTGAGTGACACACATCCTATGCTTGGGTTGTAATACAGCGGGAACCATCGCTTATACTTGTAGTGTTTCCAGTTTTGGATTTCACTCAAGGTGGCATTAAAAAGTCTTTAGAGGGGCGCAGATGGCCGAGTGGATATGGCTGCGCACCATGAGGCTTGCCCTCGAGCGGGCGGCCCGGGTTCGAATCCGACCTGTGGCCCATTTCCCGCATGTCACTCCCCACTCTCTCTCCCCTTTCCGACGCTATCCACTGTCCTCCTCTATCCATTAAAGGCACAAAGGCCAAAAAAAAATAACTTTAAAAAGTCTTTAGAATTCTTAAATTTGACTCGCTGAAACCGGAAGATACCCTTCTAAACTGCAAGGCCAGTGAGGACCTTCATGTTTTCGAATTTTAGAAGTATGTCAGTGCTAATTTCAAGGAAGTGTTCAACCAAAAGTTAAGATTTGTCATCTTACTTGAAATAATTGTTAATATAGTCGAACCCACAGCATAAAGAGAGGGTTATATTGTTTCTTGTTTGGCTTGATATGCTTCCTCTGGTACTCTTGTGGTAGCTTCACATGATTTACAACTTGGAAAAATCACACACTGGTGTTTTAGAAAACCTTTATTTCAGCCTCTGTCTGTTTTTTAGAAAACCTTTATTTCAGCCTCTGTCTGAAACAGTTAATTTTAGCTGCTGTCTCTTTAAGGCTCCCCCCTCCACAAAACCCTTTCCTCATGATTGGCTATCCCTCTGAATAATGATGATACGAAAAATACATTTTATTCGAGGCTGCCAAAGGCACCATACAAAACATAGTGAGAAACATTATAACAGTAGTTTTGAAAATATGAAAGTTTAAAAGAAATAGATTTAAAAAGATAAGATGAATGAGAGTCTGAGTGGGTAGAAGATCTTGTGATATTTTCTAGAAGGGGTGGGTTTGATAAAATTTTCACCCTGACGCTCATCTCCTCTTTGTAATTTCTTGACAAATTCAGGACTGCAGTGCATGTGTGAAAAAAAAGCCATAATCTCTCATAATCTGATCACTTGAATAATCTTAATCTCCTCTACTCTCAGGCTTCTGCTAACAGTGCAAACAAGGACGTGCACGTCCTCCAGTGCCACGGGGACTCCGACACCCTGGTTCCTTTTGTATTCGGCAGCCAGACAGCAGAGAAGATGAAAAGCCTCGTCAATCCCGCCAACATCACCTTTAAAACGTACCGGGGTCTACCTCACAGCGCCTGTCCAGAGGTCAGCGCAGGGAAATATCAAATTTTTTACGGTTTTATTTTAGTGGTTCTGTTTAATGAATTCAGTTTCCTTTTGCATCTGCAGGAGATGGTGGATGTCAAAAGATTCATTGAGAAACAGCTCCCTCCAATCAGTGATGAGTGAAATAAAGTTGCCGCCCAACACACAGCTTCATCTGAGTCTTCTGGGACTTTCAGGTCTCGAGGAATCAGTGACTTACTTGACATTAAAAACCACGCTGCTACTCATAGAGCCAGACAGGACGGCGGCTCCGAGTCAGCTCGGGAGAGGCCTGACTCAAACGATGCTGCGTCCTGACCTGGATCCACTCACAGTCCTCAGTGTTACAGTAGAGTAACTCTAGTTGCTTGATTGTAAGGCTGTTTGCTATTAAGATGAGCCATTTCTCGCAGGAAATGTATGTACTGGAAAAACTAGGGCTATACTTAATGGTTTAATACCTGCTATCTCACAATAAATGGCCTGTTCATTTTTTTTTCATTGTAATGCGCATAATTGTTCTGACACAAGGTTATTAGTTTTTAAATTTACCTGTTTAATTAAGGCATTATAGTGAGCAAAAAAGGTAAACAATTGTTGCTTTGAGTCTTTAATAATCAATATTTTGGCTTGTTTAAAGTTTGTTAAGTCATTTGGGGTTTTTTGAATGCAGGGACAAGGACTGAATATAGTTCCAGGATAGTTTCCCCTGTTCTGAAAGTAGCACTCTACAAAGGTCTTGGAACTTTGAGGGGCGGGGCTTTTAATGCTGGATGTTTCTGATTGGTGGAGTACCTGCAATGTTTTTATTTCAACAGCCGTCCACAATAATATTTCACTCAACCGTTACCCAGTTGAAATAAAAACTCCTTAACATTCATCCTCTTTCAGCCTGATAGTGTGAATGCATCTGTCAGCTCCTGGTGTTACAGTCCCAGGAGTGACCCAGGAAACTGGTGACTTTCAGCTGTTGAGCCTACAATAGTTATTGAAACATAATCCAACTTAAGATGCAACGTAGGTAAGATTTTTATTTGAAACTCAAAATATTCTCACCAGATAAGAGTTTATTGATAATCTATAGTGGTTCGTTTGGGATGAATTGGGCTGAAGGTCGCCAACTAACTTGGTCACTCTTTACACTGAAACATCAGTTGGCTCAATAGACTGTGTGTTAAGTGGATGTGACTTCATGTCATCGCCTGTTTGTTTCTGAAACAGCATCCTGAAGCAGAGTAACACGAATGCAGCCATATTGGAAATGGGATGGGTGATGAGTCTAACCGGTCCGTCAGTTACGTGAGCTGAGCTGCGTCTCTGATTGGGCGAGTTCACATCTTAATATCTTGTAAAACTGCCAACTTGGAAGACAACCACCCACCTGTACAGTGTGTGCCATCAGTGAAATCAGTGATACAGACAGGAGGCATTATTTGCACAAGGCTGCAAACCTGTTCATTTCTGCTCGAACAATAGTTTTTTTTGGCTTGGTGTGTATGTGACCTCCAGTGCATCTGGAGCCAGCCTCAAGTGGACACTCAACTCGACAACAGATATTAGCACGACCACATTGTCTAATATTTTTTTAGACCAAAGTTGGTTGGCTTCTGGTGTTACAGTCTGAAAAGTGATCCTGTGATGTGTCAACCTTTAGATGAACGTGTGTTTTTCAAGTTTTCAAAAACAGTTGAAACACCTGCAGAGTCTCCACCCATTTTTATTAAAACGTAAACAAATTCTCTTTATTTATTTATGTGTCAATAACCACAGCCATTCACAAGGAAAAAAAAACACTGATAGCCACCAGTTGATCTCTGCTGAAGCTCTTAAAATCTTATCTTCTTGCTGTATTTAAGTGTTTGGGGCATTTTGAATCTGCCTTACCACTTGTGCTCATCTCCTTCCTAGAGTCAATATAACAAAATCTGTATGTAATAAAGCACAATGAAAAACAGCACAAGCCGAATCTTCCCCATGTTAACATGCTCTTGTAGTGCCATCATAGACTATATAAAACATGGACGTTGTCCCTTTTACGTCACCTGCCTGTTCCCAGTGCAGAGAAATTAAGCCAATTGTCAATTTGGGGGCCATATTGTTAGTCAAGTGAGCTGTGTCTCTGATGAGATAAAATTGTGATCCTAATATCTTGTAAACTGCTGAGTTTGGAAAAAAATCCACCTCCTATACAGATGAGAGATAAATTTGGCCCAGGCTGTAAATAGGCTTTGTAATTCTGTAAAAGTCTGGTTTATTTTTACTTGGTGTGTACATGCTTTCTGGTCTTTCTATAGCCGACTCCTAGTGGATTCTCGATGAACAGCAACTTTTAGTGTGTATGAACTTTGTGTCCCTCTTGCTGCCTTGTACTGGTCTGGCAGTGTGGTGCACAAAACAGCACCAACTTTGGTACAGCAGCATAAGATGGACACATTTCAGTAATTAACCATGTAACACATGTGTATTTGAAAATTATAAAGTGATAATACAATCAAAAAGAACAACATAATTTGTGCCATGTGTAAAAAATCTAAACCTAACCCTCACTTTCAAATGAGGGAAACGTACAAAGTTGTTTGGTTGAAGTATCTAAATCTGCTCTTTTTGCATCTCGTAAATTAAACGGTTCTTACACAGAACCTTTGTTTTGATTTTGTACAAAACACAACAGCAAAAACAACAGATGATTGTGCTTTATTTGATTTGTGAGAATTAAAATATCTGTTTCACACAAAGTCCTTTTTAAATACACAAATATATCAGTGGTCATGGTCGTGTTTTCAGTATTTTTTCTTCCTTATTTTGTTCAAATTAAATATATGACTAAGATCACAGTATTGAAACACACAGACAAGATCTATTCCCAGGTGTCAGCTCGTCCGCTTGTAAAAATGTTTTCTTTGAGAAGAGCTGAAAGCACCAACATGTGAAGTTGTTGTCGCACCATTTTTTTTGTTAGACCAAAGGTGCGAGTGTAGAAGATCTTATTCCAAGGCACTTTCCTTCTTCTTAAGTTACTGTTAAACAAAACCGACTAGTTTCTACAAGAACTGGATATGCATTAAGGCTCACAACATACCTAAATACAAATGCAGTGCTCACAGATACATGCGTTCCCTCAATAAACAAGGTAGAAAAGTGCAATGTCAAGCGCTTGGGCATATATAAAAATATAGATATGTTTTTTGAACAAGTAACTGGTGCTGTAGCATTTGTTCTTGTTTGCTCTAAGTATTTTGGTAAGCTAATCATGAGTAAATAAACAGCAGTTACAGCTGGATAAAGACCGGTTTCAAGAAGTGTTCATTTTCCCATCTGTCTTTCTTTAAATAGCACAACTCCAGCAGGAAAACACACACAAAACTCTGTCAGGTGGGACGCATGCGCCAATTTGAAAAGCTAAAGTGTGTCGCAGTGGAGAGTCTATGGCTCAGTGGGAGGCTCTTCCAGGCTCTTCAGCAGATCCGTGTATGCAGTAGAGTTTATATATCGGGGGTATGAGTCCCTCTGCATGAGCGTGTAGATCTGCTGCTGAGCGTCGTCGAACGTGCACGAGGTCGGCTCCAGCATGTTGCGATTTATCACCTCTCGAACACGGGAATCCAAACTGACCTGGAGAAGATGAGGAGATAAGAGATTAGAGGGCTGTCGGATATAAACAGGCAGGAAAAGTAAATGTCAAAGCAGCCACTGTGGAGAAGACTGTGAGGTTTCAGGAGCTGCTAAACTCTAAACCAAAAACCTTCACCTTTCACATTTGATGACACACAATCGCAAAACTCAAATCCAAATTAACCCTCTAATGCATGAATTATGAAAGTCAGTGTCAGGATTTTTCCCTTCAGTGTTTTTATTTGTCTGAAGGCATGAAGAAATGTTTTCCTTTTTTTTGTATTTGTCATAAAAAATTGTGAACTAAATGTAAATATGACTTTTTTTTAACTTCTTTTCTTTGGTAATTTCATGAATAATCTTTTTCTAATACCTTGCGAAACATCCTAACTCTATTTCATCTGTTTTAACACGGAATAATTCATAGTGAATAAACTTTTTCACCCTTGAATGTTTGTCTATAACTTTTTAAAATATATATATATATGTATTTGGAAAAAAATTGAAAACATTTTTCAGGCCCTAAGAAGAATAAAAATATCCTGTCACAGGCTAATATGAATTTCCACCACATGAACCATTGACTTTACCATTGCAAATAACTACTAAATAGGTGTCCACTGTAGTGACCACTATGCACCACAGGGTTAAAATGTGAGCTTGGCTTCTGCATTTTCACCAATGGACTCAGTTACTAATCTTGGCCCTTTCGAGCATGTCATCTCCCTCTCTCTTTTTCCCATTCCTGACTGTCCTATGTTCTATTTCTCTACAGAGGCCTCATACAGCCCAATAATTATCTTAAATAACATAGAGTAAGAAAAACAATGTGCAACACAGCAGCTCTCCAAAAGTAAAGGCAAAACTTTGGAAGCCTCCTAAATGATCCAGAAGCTTGCCATAGTTTTCGTTGTAGATTTTGAGGGCTGTACTTCAAGAGGTTTACTTCACACACAAGCACAAGCAGGACATGACAGTCAACGCTCCTCTCGACCATTTTAAACAGTGGTGGGGGAAGTTAGAGGGCTTACATTTTTTGTGTATAAAATATTTGAACATACTTAATATCCTTTAATACACAGCTGAGTTTTAACAGTATGAGCATTATTCTGTATATTTGTATCTTTATTTAATTACCCTCCATGATTTGGTGGCCCACTTGCAGTACCTTCACGGCCCACACGTTGGACATCACTGCTCTACAAACTAGCTTTGAGCAGCAAAAATGGATTCGTGATAGTAGAATATGATGATAGTGGCCTGAAGCTGATGTTCTGCCACGGTTTCTCACCTCTTTAGGGGAAAGAATCGAGATAAAATCTTCATATATCTGACGCACTTTCTCCTCCACCACAGTCTTGTTGGTCTCCTTTTTGAGATCCTCACAGGCCAGCCAGAACATCATGTTCTCCTCGCTGAACTCCGTCCGCAGGAACTGCCTGAAGCAGCTGCGACCCGCTGCACTCTTCATCACCTTTTCAAACGATGTCGTCCAGGAGCGAGCATCTTCCAGAGTAGGCTGCGGGCTAAAAGATTACAGATAAGTTGATGCACCACTGCTCTTTTCTGCAAGAAGCTTTACACCATGAGAAGCACAGTGCTTGTTGAGCTGTTACCTTTCTTCACAGTTTGTGGTTCCCTCTGTTTTATGCTCAAAAGTTGATCTCTGTACCGTCTCATCCTCACCCCGAACAGTCAAACTGGAAACAAACACAAATGGATTTTATTTACTTCATCTTCATCTTCAAGAACTATCTCATCATGCCATTCTGATTGGTCTCCAGAGAACATATAAAATGACTTTTTATAAACCAGTCTAGATAGAGCAGCAACCTCAAAAATGAAGCTAAAGTGAAAGAAAAAGAACAAAAAAGTGCAGTCCTTCAAGTGGCTCCATAAGCTCTATGAAGACTTTGTGGGTTCATTTATTTACAGACGTTATCTTTTATATTTCTGTCCCACAAAAATCCCAGTGGTTTTCTAAATTCTGAGAAAACTGCTTTTGTGTAACTTGGTTGCTGTTTGCATTGAAATGTGTTTCGAGAAGTGACGAGGGCTGAACAAAAAAGAAAAATTTTACATCTTTACATTAGTGCCAGATGTCTCAATATCGGTTTGATGCAATATGACTGTGTGTTGAGTGAAAACTAAGCATTTTTCAGAAAAATAAAAGCGTCATAATGTAGCAGTCAAAAGAGGTTTAATTAAAAGGATACGTTAAATGTTGGAATATAACAATTATTGATATCTGTGAACATTCAGAGTTACTGTTATACAACAAAGAAGCAAAAATGTAAACACTATTATCTTCTGGTTGAAAAATCAGTTGTTCACTTCCATTCATGAGCAGAAACATTACTTAAAGTGTTTGTATATGACTCTTAATTATTTTTGAAAACTTTTTTTCTATGTACAAATTATCAATATTGGTATTGATATTGAAATTTTGGCCCCATATTCACTTGCTATTGTATCAATACTAAATTTTGCAGTAACGCACACCACTGCTTCCCACAAGATAATGAGAAACCTCTCGACTCACTTAGTTTGATCTTGAACAACCTTTTTGTACACAGCACTGTTGTGGTTGCCAGTGTTATATCATCCATGAAGGTTATAAATGGAGGAAGTAGCATCCCATCCCACTGCCACTCCCTCCCTACCACCCATTATTAGATTATGTTACATAGAGAGACCAAACATCAATCTACCAATAAAGGAGCAGAGGATTTCTTCCTATACTGAAAAGACTTGACTCACTATTTTAACGTTAGGTTTTTAACATAGCACCTATTTTTTGACTAGGGCTACTTTTACAACCCCTGAAGAGACCAGAATTAATCAAAATTTACACCCTGTTAAGTTTTTCTTAGACCTAATTTAACATACTGGAAGCAGGATTTGTTCCGCAATAAAATAACAGAGCAGCTCCAGTAGATTCAGGAGGATTTACTGGGATCGTTGGGAACGTGTGGATAAATAGATAATCATGTCATCTGGCCGTGGCGTCCTGTGGGGATTCCCTGTGTGTAATTAAAAAGCCAATGTAGCAGCTGGCTGTAGATTAATTGGTTCAGGTGAGAGTCCAACGTGAGCCATCTCATCTGGGATGGCGCCCGCCGTAGATGTGCGACAAACAGACGGAATGATAATAGATGTAGAGACAAAGTGTTTTACTGTGCCCCAGTGGAGTGAATTAACACGGCTGGGTTCTGCACACAACAGGTCAAAGGATCTCAGAGGAAACCGAAGTAAACGGCGCTTGATACCAAAACAGATTAAAACCCCTGAGGCTCCCGACCAATCAGATCCAGTGTGGGTCACAGGGCCGCTGTGTTTCTGTTTTTCTGGGCTGTAGTGTGGGCTGCGGTGTTGTTGAACATGTAGGAGGATGGAGGAAGAATATAAGATGAATTCACTAT